>OZ024764.1:12658644-12673644 GCA_964016885.1 Eledone cirrhosa | reverse complement strand
TGCAAGGGTCAACAACAAACACCACCACCATCATCATCATCATCACCCACAAATCACCATCACCACCACCCCCATCATTAACGACCCCACCACTAACAATACCACCACCATCAATACCATCAACACCATTATCACTTACACCATCACCAACACCACCACCAACCAACACCGCCATCAACATGACCACCAACACCACCACCGCCACCATCACCACCACACCACCACTGTCACAACCACCACACCACCACTGTCACAACCACCACCACCACCACCACCACCACAACCACCACCACCACTGTCACAACCACCAACACCATTGCCACCATACCACCACCACCATACCAGCACCACCACCATACCACCACCACCACCATACCACCATACCACCACCACCACCATACCACCACCACCACCATACCACCACCACCACCACCATACCACCACCACCACCATACCACCACCACCATACCACCAACACCACCATACCACCATACCATCATACCACCACCATACCACCACCACCACCACCACCATACCACCACCACCACCATACCACCACCACCATACCACCACCACCACACCACCAACACCACCATACCACCATACCATCATACCACCACCATACCACCACCACCACCACCATACCACCATCACCACCACCACCATACCACCAACACCACCATACCACCATACCATCATACCACCACCACCAACACCACCACACCACCACCACCACCATACCACCACCACCAACACCACCATACCACCACCACCACCATACCACCACCACCACCACCATTGTCACTTAACATTGCAAGAATAGCCACAGAAGACAGCAACTGAAGACAGACCTGGGCCCAGGGTGGGGGTAAATTATTGTCACAGTAACTGGGGTGTGGAGTGGTGGTGGGGCAGTGTGGGTGTCAATGGTGGTGGTGGTGGGGGCTGTGTCAAGCAACCTTTTCTTTTTCTTTTTCTTTTTTTTTTTCCTTTTTCATGACACCAAATCAAGATGGAAAAACCTGCCCTGAATACATATATACATGTGTGTATATATGTATATACACATGTATGTATATATATATATATATATACATACATGTGTATATATGTGTATATAAATATATTTATATTTATATAAATATATATATATTTGTATATTTATTGTGTATGACGTATATATACACATACATGTGTATATACGTGTATATATATTTATATATATTTTTGTATATTTATTGTGTATGATGTATATATATATATATATATATATATATATATATGTATCTATATATGCATGTATATGTATATGGGTGTCTGTGTGTATATATATATATGTGTGTGCATATGTATGTATATATATGTGTATATATATATGTATATATGTGTGTGTGTATATATATATATGTGTATATATATATATATGTGTGTGTATATATATATATATATGTGTGTGTATATACATATATGTGTGTATATGTATATGTATATGTGTTTGTGTGTAAATAAATATATATATGTGTGTGTATATGTATGTATATATATGTATATATGTGTGTGTGTGTATATATATATATGTATATATATATATATATGTGTGTGTATGTATATATATATATATATATATATATATATATATATATATATATGCATATTTATATATCTTGTTTGTGTATCTCTCTGAAATGTATGTATGTGCGTGCATGTATGTATATATGTGTGTATATATGTGTGTATATGTATGTGTGAGTGTGTGCTTGCATGTCATTGTGGCTCCCTCTAGCGACACATTTATAAAACAGATGTTTTTATAAATATGTCTTGTTCCTCCATTGCCTTGTCAGTCTGTCTGTCTGTCACTGTGTATGTGTGTGTGTGTGTATGTCTATATGTATGTGTTTGTGTGTGTATGTGTATGTATGTCTATATGTATGTGTTTGTGTTTGTCACTGTGTCTGTGTATGTATGTATGTCTGTCTATATGTATCTGTGTGTATGTGTATGTATGTCTGTATATGTATGTGTTTGTGTGTTTGTCACTGTGTGTGTCTATATGTATGTGTGTGTGTGTTTGTCACTGTGTTTGTGTGTGTGTCTATGTGTGTGTGTGTATGTGTGCCTGTATATATATATGTGTGTGTGTTTGTCACTGTCTGTCTATATGTATGTGTGTGTGTTTGTCACTGTGTTTGTCTGTGTGTCTGTGTGTGTGTGTGTATGTGTGCCTGTATATATATATATATGTGTTTGTCACTGTGTGTGCGTGTGTCTATATGTATGTGTGTGTGTGTTTGTCAGTGTTTGTGTGTGTGTCTATGTGTTTGTCTGTGTGTCTGTGTGTGTGTGTATGTGTGCCTGTATATATATGTGTTTGTCACTATGTGTGTGTGTGTGTTTGTCACTGTGTTTGTGTTTGTCTGTGTGCCTGTGTATGTGTGCCTGTATATATATATATGTGTGTTTGTCACTGTGTGTGTGTGTGGCTGTGTCTCTTTGTATGTCTGTCTGTGTGTGTGCGTGTGTATGTATGTGTGTCTCTGTGTTTGTGTGTGTGCGTGTCAGTCTCTCACTATGTTTCTTTGTCAGTAAAGATGTAGTGCTGGTGACATGATAGAGTACACCCAGTACACTCTGTAAAGCTTTAGTCCTGGTGCCTCAATATACTACACCCAGTACACTCTGTAAAGTGGTAGTGCTGTGGCCACTGGTACAATACACCAAGTACACTCTGTAAAGTGGTAGGCATTATTGAGTGACATCCAGCCACAGAAAGCCAAGCTAAGCCGAGCCAAGCCAAAAGCAGAGTTTGTGAACAAGGTATGGTCACCTGACCTGGCTAGCCACATAACAGCACAACCTGTCAAACCCATGCTAGCATGGAAAATAGCTATAAAGCATTGATAATAATGATGATGATGATGATTATCCAAAATGGTTGACTGAATAGGCACGTTCTTTTAATTTTTTTTTTCCGTTTCTCCCTCTTCCCCCCTTTTTATCTTTTTATTTCATCTTTTATGTCTCATTCTATCTTCTGATGAAGGACTAGTGTCCGAAATGTAAAGACTTTTTTCCACTATATCAAGTGTCAACCCTTTAGCATTCACATTACTCTATATATACTATTGTATTTTCACAGTAAAGGCTTTACTTCACATAATATCTCACATAACATTTACATTACTCTATATATACTATTGTATTTTCACAGTAAAGGCTTTACTTCACATAATATCTCACATAACATTTACATTACTCTATATATACTATTGTATTTTCACAGTAAAGGCTTTACTTCACATAATATCTCACATAACATTTACATTACTCTATATATACTATTGTATTTTCACAGTAAAGGCTTTACCTCACATAATATCTCACATAACATTTACATTACTCTATATATACTATTGTATTTTCACAGTAAAGGCTTTATCTCACATAATATCTCTCATAACATTTACATTACTCTATATATACTATTGTATTTTCTTGGTAAAAGCTTTACCTCACATAATACCTCATATAACATTTACATTACTCTATATATACTATTGTATTTTCACAGTAAAGGCTTTACCTCATATAATATCGAATCTATGAGATTTTGAAAGTATTTATTTTGAGAACAATACCTTAACATCAGTTTGGGCGACCAGTTACAGCCAGTTTTAACAGAAAGAGGTAGAGAATTCTGGCCAGTTTTGGCCGGTTTGAACACTAAATTGTTAAATTAATTAATTTATTTCTTCGTTGTACTGTGTTGCTTGCTTTGTTGTTTCTGTTTACATTTTGCACACATGCATAACCGACCAGAGTACTTATCGATTCATCACTATCATCTTACGGAGAGCTTGTACAAGCTTCAGAGGATTGTTCTGCCAAGAGATGCTAGCTGTAGCTGCAACTTTGATTTTACTCACTATCGTTGTTTAAGAGATGTCAACATGAATGGACCTGTTATTTTTATCTAAAGACATTTTTTTCCAATTCCACCCTATCCGTCCCTTCAATCTATCCTATTTCTCATTCTTTCTTCTGATGAAGGACTAGCGTCCAAAACATTAAGACCCTCTTCCTACTATTTCAAGCATTAACCTAATATATACCTTCAATATATTGTACTGATTGTGTTGTTATTTCTGAAATAGCAAGAAGAGGGTTTTAACGTTTCGGACGCTAGTCCTTCATCAGAAGAATGAGAAATAAATAGATTGAAGGTAGGGGCGGGGTAGAATTGGAAAAAAATATCTTTAGATAAAAATAACAGGTTCATTCATGGAGGCACATGGCTTAGTGGTTAGAGCATTGGCCTTGCAATCGAAAGGTTGTGAGTTCAATTCTCAGACCAGGTGATGTGTTGTTTCCTTGAGCAAGACACTTTATTTCACATTGCTCCAGTTTACTCAGCTGTAGAAATGAGATGATAGGGACTGGGGTCCCTATCATTCCACTGCAAAGTGGTTGTGGAGGTGCCACGGCAAAAAAGCACCCAGCACTCACTGTAAATGAGGTTGGTGTTAGGAAGGGCATCCAGCTGTAGAAATCAAGCCAGCATCAGTTCCCGTCCCACCCTTGCAAGCAGGGAGAAGTGGACGTAAAGTGAAATGATGAAATGATTCATGTTGACATCTCTTGATATATAAATATATATATGTCATCAATTTAAAACGTTTTTTTTTTTTTTTCATTCTGGCATAGAGTGGCCAATGAAAGACAAGAAGATAAGAAAAGACAAGACAGACAGACAGACAGGTTCAATAAAGCCAGGTAGAACAAGGAGGGAGGGGGGGGGGGCTCTTTTTTTTTTAATTAGCATTTCAACTTGTGTCATGTCATCTTGTGAAAGAGCTAAAGCTAGTGTGAACAACGGCAATAGAAGCTGATGAGCATCGAAAGGACAAAAGATGTTAAGTGGCTGATGAGACGTTCCATGGTTGAAGTTCTTGGCTGTCTTTCTCGCATATCAGCTTACAGAAGGGGTGGGTGAGGTGGATGGCTTCTGTTGAACACTCATTACCAGAGCTGACAGAAGTCCAAAACAGTAGCTGTAGTAGTGGCAGCAGTAGTAGTAGTAGTAGTAGTAATTGTTTCTACTTTTGGCACAAGGCCAGCAATTACCCCAGTGCATTACTGGTACTTTATTTTATCGACTCCGTAAGGATGAAAGGCAAAGTTAACCTCGGCGGGATTTGAACTCAGACCGTAAAGGGGCGTAACTCTATTCTGCAAAGCATGGCGTCCGACCCTCTACCGATACTGCCAATCCACTGCCCTTGCAGTAGTAGTAATAATGATGGTAGTAGCGAGCGGTGGTAGTAGTGGTAGTGGTGATGGTAGTAGCAGTGGTTGTAGTAGTAATAGTAGTAGCAATGGTTGTAGTAGTAGTACTAGTAGCAGTAGTAGTGGTGGTAGTGGTCGTCGTAGTAATAGTAGTAGTAGCTTTAGTAGTAGTAGTAGCAGTAATAGTAGTATTAGTGGTTGTAGTAGTAGTAGTAGCAGTAATAGTAGTATTAGTGGTTGTAGTAGTAGTGGTAATGGTAGTAGTTGTGGTGTTAGTAGTATCAGCAGCAGTGGTGGTAGTAGTAGTAGTAGTAGTAGTAGTTGTAGAAAACAGACTTAAAATGCCATCTAGAGCAGAGCAGATGTGACCCTGTCTAAAATACCCTAGAAGACAGACAGACAGACAGACAGAGAGAGACATAGAGTGAGACAGATAGACAGGCAGAGAGACAGACAGACAGATAGACAGAGTAAGAGAGAGAGAGAGACTAAGAAAGTGTTATTGAGAGAGATAGACAGAGAGAGAGAGAGAGACTAAAACAGTGTCATTGAGAGAGAGAGACTAAGATAGTGTTATTGAGAGAGAGAGAGAGAGACTAAGAGAGACAGAGTAAGAGAAAGAGAGAGAGACTAAGAGAGTGTTATTGAGAGAGAGACAGAGTAAGAGAAAGAGAGAGAGACTAAGAGAGTGTTATTGAGAGAGAGACAGAGTAAGAGAGAGAGAGAGACTAAGATAGTGTTATTGAGAGAGAGAGAGAGACTAAGAGAGACAGAGTAAGAGAAAGAGAGAGAGACTAAGAGAGTGTTATTGAGAGAGAGACAGAGTAAGAGAGAGAGAGAGACTAAGAGAGTGTTATTGAGAGAGAGACACAGTGAGAGAGAGAGAGAGACCTTTCAAGTTCTCTCTCTCTCCCTCTCTTGTGTTGCTGCAGTTAAAACCCTTTCTGTAAGCTGATATGTGAGAAAGACAGCCAAGAACTTCAACCATGGCACGGCACATCAGCCACTTAACATCTTTTGTCCTTTAGATGCTCATCAGCTTCTATTGCTGTTGTCCACACTAGCTTTAGCTCTTTCACAAGATTACATGACACAAGTTGAAATGCTAATTAGAAAAAAAAGAGGGACAACTGCCCCCCTCCCCCATCAACCTTCCCCCCTGACACCACCAGCTCCCCACCACCCCACCACCACCATATCTGATCTACTTTGCTTTTGCTTTACCTGGTACTGGTGTGTCTTTCTGTCTGTCTGTCTGTCTGTCCATCTGTCTCTCTCTCTCTCTCTCTCTTTCTCTTTCAGTTGGCATTTGGTCTCTTTGGTCTCTTTCAGTCAGTCTATCTGTCTCTCTCTCTCTCTCTGTCTATCTGTCTATCTCTCCTCTCTCTCGGTCTGTCTGTCTCTCTCTCTCTCTCTCTCTCTCTCTCTCTCTCCCTCTTATTTGGTATTTGGCCCTTTCTCTCTCTCTTTCATTTGGTCACTCCCCCCTCCCCCCTATCTCTCTCTCTCTCTCTTTCTGACTCTTTTGTTTTGGAAGGAGACCTGACAGGATATATACCTGTCAGAATGTCATGAATCCCCACCCCCTCCGCCCTGTCCTTAGATGGTGGTGGTGGTGGTGGTGGTGGCATGGTGGTGTTATGTTGGTGTGTTGTGGTGCGGTGTGGTCAGATAGATGGCAGAGCAAGAGGTGGTGATGGTGGTGGTGTTATGGTGGTGGTGGTGTCATGGTGGTGGTAGTGTCATGGTGGTGGTAGTGTTATGGTGGTGGTGTTATGATGATGGTGGTGTGTTGTAGGGTGTGGCTTGCTTCAGGCATGAAAGCCTAGCAGTGATGGAATGGATATATGGGTTTTGATGGTGCAGCTTACAAGACAGTTTAATACATCAGCTGGTATATATCTGTTTGTTGGCAGTGAATTGGCAGAGTCATTAGAACTGGCAGATATAATACTCTGTGGTATTTGTTCAGGCTCTCTTTTTGTTCTGTGAGTTCAAATCCTGTGAAAGTCAACTTAGCCTTTCATCATTTCAAGGTAGATAATATATATATTTATATATATAAAATATATATATATATGTCATCATCATCATCATCATCATTTTACGTCCGCTTTTCCCTGCTTGCAAGGGTGGGACGGGAACTGATTCTGGCTTAGTGGTTAGTTAGAGCATTGGGCTTGCAATCGAAAGGTTGTGAGTTCAATTCTCAGACCGGGTGATGTGTTGTTTCCTTGAGCAAGACACTTTATTTCACATTGCTCCAGTTTACTCAGCTGTAGAAATGAGATGATAGGGACTGGGGTCCCTATCATTCCACTGCAAAGTGGACGTGAAGGCGCTACGGCAAAAAAGCACCCAGAACTCACTGTAAATGAGGTTGGTGTTAGGAAGGGCATCCAGCTGTAGAAATCAAGCCAGAATCAGTTCCCGTCCCACCCTTGCAAGCAGGGAAAAGCGGACGTAAAATGATCAAAAAAAAAAAAAAATATGTGTATATGTATCTATAAAATAATTGTTTCTACTTTTGGCACAAGGCCAGCAATTATCCCAGTGTATTACTGGTACTTTATTTTATCGACCCTGTAAGGATAAAAGGCAAAGTCAACCTCGGCGGGATTTGAAAATAAAGTAGCAGTAATGTACTGGGTAATTGCTGGCCTTGTGCCTAAAAGTGGAAACAATTCTATATGCATTTCATATATAATATCCCCTTTTTTTAATGTATCATGGATTACTTTACTGATTACAGAAGACAGTGTCACACAGTGTAACACAGTCATCATCATCATCATCGTTTAACGTCCATCTTCCACACTAGCATGGGTTTAGACAGGAATTGTCCCACTTGAGGCAAGATTGGCTGTCTTGCTCGTATAGGACTGTCTGGCGGGTTTTCTACGGCTGGATGCCCTTCCCAACACCAACCACGTTTACAGTGTGGACTGGGAGGATTTTACTGTGTTACCTACACGGCCACATTACAGCGTGGACTGTGTGTTTTTTTGTCGTGACACCTACACGTCTGGCGGGTTTTCTACGGCTGGATGCCCTTCCCAACACCAACCACGTTTACAGTGTGGGACTGGGAGGTTTTTACTGTGTTACCTACACGGTCACATTACAGCGTGGACTGTGTGTTTTTTTGTCGTGACACCTACACGTCTGGCGGGTTTTCTACGGCTGGGTGCCCTTCCCAACACCAACCACGTTTACAGTGTGGGACTGGGAGGTTTTTACCGTGTTACCTACTCGGCCACATTACAGCGTGGACTGTGTGTTTTTTTTGTCGTGACACCTACACGTCTGGCGGGTTTTCTACGGCTGGATGCCCTTCCTAACACCAACCACGTTTACAGTGTGGACTGGGAGGTTTTTACCGTGTTACCTACACGGCCACATTACAGCGTGGACTGTGTTTTTTTTTGTCGTGACACCTATACGTCTGGCGGGTTTTCTACGGCTGGATGCCCTTCCTAACACCAACCACGTTTACAGTGTGGGACTGGGAGGTTTTTACTGTGTTACCTACATGGCCACATTACAGCGTGGACTGTGTGTTTTTTTTGTCGTGACACCTACACGTCTGGCGGGTTTTCTACGGCTGGATGCCCTTCCTAACACCAACCACATTTACAGTGTGGACTGGGAGGTTTTTACCGTGTTACCTACACGGCCACATTACAGCATGGACTGTGTGTTTTTTTTTTTTGTCGTGACACCTACAGGACCTCATTCATTTAGGACTGGATGTTGTGGTACCAACATAACTTTACAGCGAAAGGGGTGGTGTAGATGGCGGTAGGGATAGGGGTAGTGAATGGCGGTGTATTTTTGGTTAAGAGGTGCCTACTGACTGTAGGTTTCGCTTCGTACTTAGGCAAGAGTCTCTCTTCAATTTCTGTGTATATTGTAAACTACGATTTCATTTGATGTATCATATCTACATGTATGTATATTTGTATATAATATCAATACACACACGACACATGTGTGTATATATATATGATATGAAGGAAAGAATGAGATGCTGCTGCTTGTTAAAACAAAAGCATTGTTTAATTGTATATCCTATACATACACCATCACATATATTCATAAGGAAACACACACACACACACATGCACACTCACACACACAAATACACTCACACACACAAATACACTCACACACACAAATACACTCACACACACATACAGACACACACAAATACACTCACACACACACAGACACACACACACACATTCAGTCATACAGACAGACCTCCACACACACACAGATCTACACACACACACAGACAGATTTCCACACGCACACACACACAGGCAGATCGCCACGCAAACATACATACACACGCACATACACACCACACACACACAGATAGATCCCCACACAAACATACACACACACATCTACACACACACAACACATCCACACACACACACACACACACACACACAGATCTACATACAGATAGCTACACACACACACACAGATATCTATACAGACAGACAGATCTACACACACACACACACAGACAGACTCATGTACACACACGCACGTACACACACAGCCAACCACACACTTCACCAGTACACAGTTTGCGCTATTGTGCTCCTACGACAGTGTTTTTAACATTCATATCAAACACCTTTTCCTTCAGCTCATAACAATGGCTGGAACGAAATGATTTGAAAGACCAGATCATGATGTCAGCTTTTGTCGTGGGGGCATGTGTTGTTGTAGTCCATATTGTTGTTCTGGCGGTTGTGGTGGTGTTGGTTATTGATGTTGTTGGGTGGGGAGACATGTGTTGTTGTTGATGTTGTTCTGGTGGTGGTGGTGGTGGGGGGTTGCTGGGTGGGTGAGGGGGACAATTATTGTTCTGGTGGTGTTGTTGTGGTGTTGGTTATTGTTGTTGTTGGCGGGGGGGGGGGGGGGGCTTGTGTTTTTGATGTTGATGATGTTGTTCTGGTGGTGGTGGTGGTAGTAGTAGTGGTGGTGTTGTTCTGGTGGTGGTGGTAGTAGTGGTTATTGTTGTTGGTGTGGGAGCATGTGTTTGCTGTTGATGTAGTGTTGTTGTTGACGTGGTGGTCGTGTGGTGGTAGTGGTGATGTTGTTGTGGTGGCGGTGTTGTTGTTTGTGTTGTGGTAGTGGTGGTGTTTCTGTTGTGGTAGTGGTGGTGTGGTAGTAGTAGTGGAGGTGTGGTGGACGTGGTGATGTTGTTGTGCTGGTGGTGGTGGTGGTGGTGGTGTGTGTCTGAGCTGTTCTGGAGAGTATGTGTTGACACGAAGGTTGCTAACGGTGTTGTTGACAAAGTGACAGCCAATGCTGTTGTTAGATACTGTTGTTGTGAGCATGTGTTGTTATGTGCATGTATTGTTGTGAGCATATATTGTTGTTGTTGTGAGCATGTGTTGTTGTGTGGTTGTGGTGAACATGTGTTATTGTTGTGAGTATGGTGGTTGTTGTGAGCATGTGTAGTTGTTGTGAGCATGTGTGGTTGTTGTGAGGTTGTATTGTTGTGGGCATGTGTTGTTGTTGTGAGCTTGTATTGTTGTGAGCATGTGTTGTTGTGAGCATGTGTTGTTGTGTGGTTGTGGTGAACATGTGTTATTGTTGTGAGTATGGTGGTTGTTGTGAGCATGTGTAGTTGTTGTGAGCATGTGTGGTTGTTGTGAGGTTGTATTGTTGTGGGCATGTGTTGTTGTTGTGAGCTTGTATTGTTGTGAGCATGTGTTGTTGTGAGCATGTGTTGTTGTGTGGTTGTGGTGAACATGTGTTATTGTTGTGAGTATGGTGGTTGTTGTGAGCATGTGTTGTTGTTGTGAGCATGTGTGGTTGTGGTGAACATGTGTTATTGTTGTGAGTATGGTGGTTGTTGTGAGCATGTGTTGTTGTTGTGAGCATGTGTGGTTGTGGTGAACATGTGTTATTGTTGTGAGTATGGTGGTTGTTGTGAGCATGTGTTGTTGTTGTGTGGTTGTGGTGAACATGTGTTATTGTTGTGAGTATGGTGGTTGTTGTGAGCATGTGTTGTTGTTGTGTGGTTGTGGTGAACATGTGTTATTGTTGTGAGTATGGTGGTTGTTGTGAGCATGTGTTGTTGTTGTGTGGTTGTGGTGAACATGTGTTATTGTTGTGAGTATGGTGGTTGTTGTGAGCATGTGTTGTTGTTGTGTGGTTGTGGTGAACATGTGTTATTGTTGTGAGTATGGTGGTTGTTGCGAGCATGTGTAGTTGTTGTGTGGTTGTGGTGAACATGTGTTATTGTTGTGAGTATGGTGGTTGTTGTGAGCATGTGTTGTTGTTGTGAGCTTGTATTGTTGTGAGTATTTATTGTTGTGAGCTTGTATTGTTGTGGTGAACATGTGTTATTGTTGTGAGTATGGTGGTTGTTATGAGCATGTGTGGTTGTTGTGAGTATGTGTGGTTGTTGTGAGCATGTGTAGTTGTTGTGAGCATGTGTTGTTGTTGTGAGCATGTGTTGTTGTTGTGTGGTTGTGATGGTGGTGGTGGTGGTGGTGATGGTGGTGGTGGTGATGGTTGTGATGATGGTTGTGGTGATGGTTGTGATTGTGATAATAATGATGGTGGCGGTGGTGGTGATGGTGATGGTGTTAGTGGTGATGATGATGATTATGATGGTGGTGATGGTGATGGTGATGATTCTGAAAATGTCCAAGAGGGTTCAGGTATGCGATGGGAGGTCAGGGGGAGAGGTGGGTGATATGCAGGGCTGTGATGGTGGTGGTGGGGTCACACATTCTGAGGCCCTTACTAATTGGTGGCTTGCTTTCTGTGGGGGGTGGGGGTGGCAGCAAGGATGAGTAGGGGGAGTGGAAGGGGAGGGGGACACTATTAGAGAGAGACCTGAAGGACAGACAGACAGACAGACAGACAAGCTTGTATAGGATTATGGTAGAGAGAGAGAGGGAGGGAGAGAGAGAAAGAGGGGGAAGGGGAGTGTGTGTAGTTTGGATATAGTGAGGAGAGGGGGGGGGGTTCATATGTAGTGATGGCGGTGGTGGTTGTTGTGGTGGTGGTAGTGGTGGCTGTTGTGGTGGTAGTGCTGGTTGTTGTGGTAGTGGTGGCTGTTGTGGTGGTGGTGGCTGTTGTGGTAGTGGTGGTGGTTGTTGTAGTTGTGGTGGTGGTGGTGGTGGTGGTTGTAGTTGTTGTGGTGGTAGTGGTTGTTGTTGTGGTGGTGGTGGCTGCTGTGGTGGTAGTGCTGGTTGTTGTGGTGGTAGTGGTGGTAGTGGTGGTGGTGGTTATTGTGGTTGTGGTTGTTGTTGTAGTTGTGGTGTTGGTGGTTGTTGTTGTAGTGGTGGTGGTTATTGTGGTTGTTGTAGTTGTTGTCCTTGTGGTAGCTGTGGTTGTGTTTGTTGCTGCTGCTGTTGTAGTAGTGGTGGTGGGTTTTAGTTGTTGTTGTGGTGGCGGTGGTGGCGAGGATTGAGATAGTTTAAAGGAAGTGGTGATAGTTAAGTGGTTTGGAATATGGTTGGTGGTGGTGGGGCAGTGGGCGGGGGTGGGGCAGTGGGGGTGGTGGGGCGGTGGTGCTGGTGGTGGTGCTGTGGTAATGGTGGTGTGGCAGTGGACAGGCTGGTGGAGGTGGGGTGGGGCTGTGGTGACGGTGGTGGAGGTGGGGTGGGGCTGTGGTGATGGTGGTGGTGGGGTGGGGCTATGGTGGTGGTCTGCCTGTTTAAGAAGCTTTAATTGTGGGTGATGTTCTTTTCTGGTGGTCAAAATGTGGGGGGGGGGGGGGGTCCTGCCTGTTTAAGATGCTTTAATTGTGGGTGATGTTCTGTTCTGGTGGTCAAAATGTGATGGAGGGGTGGGGCTGGTAGCATAGGGTGGGGGGTTTGTTGGCTTTATAAGCTATTACATTGGACAGTGTGATCACACACACACACACACACACTAATCCAACCATCTACACACCCACCCCTGTTGCACCACCACTACCACCTTCACATCACACCACCACACACCACCACCACCATCACACCACCTCCATCGCACCAAAACCACCACTACCACCACTACCAACACCACCACCACCACTACCACCTACATCACACCACCATCACTCCACTACCACCATCAATCCACCACCACCATCACACCACCACCACCACATCACCTACATCACACAACCACCACCATCACACCACCTCCACCATCGCACCACCACCACCACCACACCACCACCTTCACATCACACCACCATCACACCACCACCACCACACCACCACCTTCATCACACCACCACCACCTACATCACACCACCACCACCACCACCTTCACATCACACCACCACCACCATCACACCACCACCACCACACCACCACACCACCACCTTCACCACACCACCACCACCATTTCTTCATCTCCTCCATCCATCTCTTCCCTCTCACATTCCATAATTAATTGTGCCTGGACAGTCTTAACACCAACTTAAATTGTGGTTAGATCTGATGTCCATTTTACTGTCAGTCCAGTTGGTAGCTTGTCTTGACCGGCTCTCTGTTGTCTCTATCTTCTTAAGAGTGTTCAAAATTATTTGAAGACTATGGCCAAAGGAATTAACCCTTTCGCATTTAAACCTGCCATATCCGGCCTGAATTTTCTTAACTCTTTCTGTTCAAACGGGCCATAATTGGCTGCTCATACTGATGTTAAGGTATTGCTCTCAAAATATATAATGTTAAAATCTCATAGATTTGGTATTATGTGAGGTATTGAGTGAGATGAAACCCTTACCATGAAAATACAATAGTATATATAGAGTAATGTAAATGTTATGTGAGATATTATGTGAGGTAAAGCTTTTACTGTGAAAATACAATAGTATATATAGAGTAATGTAAATGTTATGTGAGATATTATGTGAGGTAAAGCCTTTACTGTGACAATACAATAGTATATATAGAGTAATGTAAATGTTATGTGAGATATTATATGAAGTAAAGGCTTTACTGTGACAATACAATAGTATATATAGAGTAATGTAAATGTTATGTGAGGTAAAGCCTTTACTGTGAAAATACAATAGTATATATAGAGTAATGTAAATGTTATGTGAGGTAAAGCCTTTACTGTGAAAATACAATAGTATATATAGAGTAATATAAATGTTATGTGAGATATTATGTGAGGTAAAGTCTTTACTGTGACAATACAAAAGTATATATAGAGTAATGTAAATGTTATGTGAGATATTATGTGAGGTAAAGTCTTTACTGTGAAAATACAAAAGTATATATAGAGTAATGTAAATGTTATGTGGGATATTATGTGAGGTAAAGCCTTTATTGTGAAAATACAATAGTATATATAGAGTAATGTAAATGTTAGCTGAGGTATTATGTGAGGTAAAGCCTTTACTATGAAAATACAATAGTATATATAAAGTAATGTAAATGTTATATAAGATATTATGTGAGATAAAGCCTTTACTATGAAAATACAATAGTATATATAAAGTAACGTAAATGTTATGTGAGGTAATTATGTGAGGTAAAGCCTTGACTGTGAAAATATAATAGTATATATAGAGTAATGTAAATGTTATATGAGATATTATGTGAGGTAAAGGCTTTACCATGAAAATACAATAGTATATATAGAGTAATATAAATATTATGAGAGATATTATGTAAGGTAAAGCCTTTACTGTGAAAATACAATAGTATATATAGAGTAATATAAATGTTA
>OZ024764.1:12604776-12609776 GCA_964016885.1 Eledone cirrhosa | reverse complement strand
GTTACATACACACACAGTCACATACACACAGCGACATACACACAGCCACATACACACACAGCTACATACACACAGCTACATACACACACATCTACATACACACACAGCTACACATACACACAGCTACACACACACACACAGCTACATACACACACAGCCACACACACACACACAGCTACATACACACAGCCACATACACACACAGCTACATACACACAGCCACATACACACACAGCCACATACACACACAGCCACATACACACACAGCTACATACACACAGCTACATACAAACAGTCACATACACACACAGCTACACATACACACACAGCTACATACACACAGCCACATACACACACAGCTACATACACACAGCTACATACACACAGCCACATACACACAGCCACATACACACACAGCTACATACACACAGCTACATACACACACATCTACATACACACACAGCTACACATACACACAGCTACACACACACACACAGTTACATACACACACAGCCACACACACACACAGCTACATACACACAGCCACATACACACACAGCTACATACACACAGCTACATACACACAGCCACATACACACAGCCACATACACACACAGCTACATACACACAGCTACATACACACACATCTACATACACACACAGCTACACATACACACAGCTACACACACACACACAGCTACATACACACACAGCCACACACACACACACAGCTACATACACACAGCTACATACACACAGCCACATACACACACAGCTACATACACACAGCTACATACACACACAACTACATACACACAGCCACATACACACACAGCTACATACACACAGTCACATACACACACAACTACATACACACACAGCTACATACACACAGAGCTACATACAGACACAGCTACATACACACACAGCTACATACACACAGCCACATACACACACAACTACATACACACACAGCCACATACACACACAACTACATACACACACAGCTACATACACACACAGCCACATACACACACAGCTACATACACACACAACTACATACACACACAGCTACATACACACACAGCTACATACACACACAACTACATACACACACAGCCACATACACACACAGCTACATACACACACAACTACATACACACACAGCTACATACACACACAGCTACATACACACACAGCCACATACACACACAGCTACATACACACACAGCCACATACACACACAGCTACATACACACACAGCCACATACACACACAGCTACATACACACACAGCTACATACACACACAGCTACATACACACAGTCACATACACACACAGCCACATACACACACAGCTACATACACACACAGCCACATACACACACAGCCACATACACACAGCCACATACACACACAGCCACATACACACACAGCCACATACACACACAGCCACATACACACACAGCTACATACACACACAGCTACATACACACAGTCACATACACACACAGCCACATACACACACAGCTACATACACACACAGCCACATACACACACAGCCACATACACACACAGCCACATACACACACAGCCACATACACACACAGCTACATACACACACAGCTACATACACACAGTCACATACACACACAGCCACATACACACACAGCTACATACACACACAGCCACATACACACACAACTACATACACACACAACTACATACACACACAGCCACATACACACACAGCTACATACACACACAGCCACATACACACACAGCTACATACACACACAGCTACATACACACACAGCTACATACACACAGTCACATACACACACAGCTACATACACACACAACTACATACACACACAGCTACATACACACACAGCTACATACACACAGTCACATACACACACAGCCACATACACACACAGCTACATACACACACAGCCACATACACACACAGCCACATACACACACAGCCACATACACACACAGCTACATACACACACAGCCACATACACACACAGCTACATACACACACAGCCACATACACACACAGCTACATACACACACAGCCACATACACACACAACTACATACACACACAGCCACATACACACACAGCCACATACACACACAGCCACACACACACAGCTACATACACACACAGCTACATACACACACAGCCACATACACACACAGCTACATACACACACAGCCACATACACACACAACTACATACACACACAGCCACATACACACACAGCTACATACACACAGTCACATACACACACAGCTACATACACACACAACTACATACACACACAGCTACATACACACACAGCTACATACACACAGTCACATACACACACAGCTACATACACACAGCCACATACACACACAGTCACATACACACACAGCTACATACACACAGCCACATACACACACAGTCACATACACACACAGCTACATACACACACAGCTACATACACACACAGTCACATACACACACAGCTACATACACACACAGCTACATACACACAGCTACATACACACAGCTACATACACACACAGCTACATACACACACAACTACATACACACACAGCCACATACACACACAGCTACATACACACAGTCACATACACACACAGCTACATACACACACAACTACATACACACACAGCTACATACACACACAGCTACATACACACAGTCACATACACACACAGCTACATACACACAGCCACATACACACACAGTCACATACACACACAGCTACATACACACAGCCACATACACACACAGTCACATACACACACAGCTACATACACACACAGCTACATACACACACAGTCACATACACACACAGCTACATACACACACAGCTACATACACACAGCTACATACACACAGCTACATACACACACAGCTACATACACACACAACTACATACACACAGTCACATACACACACAGCTACATACACACAGCCACATACACACACAGCTACATACACACACAACTACATACACACAGCCACATACACACACAGCTACATACACACACAGCTACATACACACACAGCTACATACACACACAGCTACATACACACACAGCTACATACACACAGTTACATACACACACAGTCACATACACACAGCTACATACACACAGCCACATACACACACAGCTACATACACACAGCTACATACACACACATCTACATACACACACAGCTACACATACACACAGCTACACACACACACACAGCTACATACACACACAGCCACACACACACACACAGCTACATACACACAGCCACATACACACACAGCTACATACACACAGCCACATACACACACAGCCACATACACACACAGCTACATACACACAGCTACATACAAACAGTCACATACACACACAGCTACACATACACACACAGCTACATACACACAGCCACATACACACACAGCTACATACACACAGCTACATACACACAGCTACATACACACAGCCACATACACACAGCCACATACACACACAGCTACATACACACAGCTACATACACACACATCTACATACACACACAGCTACACATACACACAGCTACACACACACACACAGCTACATACACACACAGCCACACACACACACAGCTACATACACACAGCCACATACACACACAGCTACATACACACAGCTACATACACACAGCCACATACACACAGCCACATACACACACAGCTACATACACACAGCTACATACACACACATCTACATACACACACAGCTACACATACACACAGCTACACACACACACACAGCTACATACACACACAGCCACACACACACACACAGCTACATACACACAGCTACATACACACAGCCACATACACACACAGCTACATACACACAGCTACATACACACACAACTACATACACACAGCCACATACACACACAGCTACATACACACAGTCACATACACACACAACTACATACACACACAGCTACATACACACAGAGCTACATACAGACACAGCTACATACACACACAGCTACATACACACAGCCACATACACACACAACTACATACACACACAGCCACATACACACAGCCACATACACACACAACTACATACACACACAGCTACATACACACACAGCCACATACACACACAGCTACATACACACACAACTACATACACACACAGCCACATACACACACAGCTACATACACACACAACTACATACACACACAGCTACATACACACACAGCTACATACACACACAGCCACATACACACACAGCTACATACACACACAGCCACATACACACACAGCTACATACACACACAGCCACATACACACACAGCTACATACACACACAGCTACATACACACACAGCTACATACACACAGTCACATACACACACAGCCACATACACACACAGCTACATACACACACAGCCACATACACACACAGCCACATACACACACAGCCACATACACACACAGCCACATACACACACAGCCACATACACACACAGCTACATACACACAGTCACATACACACACAGCCACATACACACACAGCTACATACACACACAGCCACATACACACACAGCCACATACACACACAGCCACATACACACACAGCCACATACACACACAGCTACATACACACACAGCTACATACACACAGTCACATACACACACAGCCACATACACACACAGCTACATACACACACAGCCACATACACACACAACTACATACACACACAACTACATACACACACAGCCACATACACACACAGCTACATACACACACAGCCACATACACACACAGCTACATACACACACAGCTACATACACACACAGCTACATACACACAGTCACATACACACACAGCTACATACACACACAACTACATACACACACAGCTACATACACACACAGCTACATACACACAGTCACATACACACACAGCCACATA
>OZ024764.1:12569776-12579776 GCA_964016885.1 Eledone cirrhosa | reverse complement strand
AGATGTGTGTGTGTGTAGATGTGTGAGTCTGTGTATGTCTATATGTGTGTCTGTGTGTGTGGTTGTGTAGATGTGTGTGTGTGTAGATGTGTGAGTCTGTATATGTCTATATGTGTGTGTATGTGTAGATATGCGTGTGTGTGTAGATGTGTGTGTGGTTGTGTAGATGTGTGAGTCTGTGTATGTCTATATGTGTGTCTCTGTGTGTGTATGTGTAGATGTGTGTGTGTGTCGTGTAGATGTGTGTGTGTGTGGTTGTGTAGATGTGTGAGTCTGTGTATGTCTATATGTGTGTCTGTGTGTGTGGTTGTGTAGATGTGTGTGTGTGTCGTGTAGATGTGTGTGTGTGTGGTTGTGTAGATGTGTGTGTGTGTGGTTGTGTAGATGTGTGTGTGTGTAGATGTGTGAGTCTGTATATGTCTATATGTGTGTGTATGTGTAGATATGCGTGTGTGTGTAGATGTGTGTGTGTGGTTGTGTAGATGTGTGAGTCTGTGTATGTCTATATGTGTGTCTCTGTGTGTGTATGTGTAGATGTGTGTGTGTGTGGTTGTGTAGATGTGTGTGTGTGTGGTTGTGTAGATGTGAGTCTGTGTATGTCTATATGTGTGTCTCTGTGTGTGTAGATGTGTAGATATGCGTGTGTGTGTAGATATGCGTGTGTGTGTAGATATGCGTGTGTGTGTAGATGTGTGTGTGTGGTTGTGGGGGGTGTTGTAATTATTTTCAGATCTATCTTGTCTTTTCTAATCAATGCTGTTGTGTGTGTATATATGTATATATATGTGTATATATGTATATGTATGTGTGTGTATATGTGTATATGTATATATGTATATGTGTGTATATCTGTATATATGTGTGTGTGTGTGTGTGTGTATGTATATATGTATATGTGTGTATATATGTGTATATGTGTGTGTGTATATCTGTGTATATGTGTGTGTGTATATATGTGTATATGTATGTGTCTATATCTATGTGTATATATATATATATGTGTATGTGTCTATATATGTGTATATGTATGTGTGTATATATATATATGTGTACGTATATATATATATATAAAGGAGGCACATGGCTTAGTGGTTAGAGCATTGGCCTTGCAATCGAAAGGTTGTGAGTTCAATTCTCAGACCGGGTGATGTGTTGTTTCCTTGAGCAAGACCCTTTATTTCACATTGCTCCAGTTTACTCAGCTGTAGAAATGAGATGATAGGGACTGGGGTCCCTATCATTCCACTGCAAAGTGGTCGTGGAGGTGCCACGGCAAAAAAGCACCCAGCACTCACTGTAAATGAGGTTGGTGTTAGGAAGGGCATCCAGCTGTAGACATCAAGCCAAAATCAGTTCCCGTCCCACCCTTGCAAGCAGGGAAAAAGCGGACGTAAAATGATGATGATGAGAGAGAGAGAGAGAGAGAGAGAGAGAGAGAGAGCTGTGGATTGGCAGTATCGGTAGAGGGTCGGACGCCATGCTTTGACGCATAGAGTTGCGGCCCTTGCCATTCTGAGTTCGAATCCCGCCGAGGTAGATTTGGCTGCTATCTCTACCGGTTCTAGCTGCCATGTAGAGGTCTCTCACGTTCTTTCACTCTTGACTCAGAATCAATTTTGTGAGTCAACGGAGGTAATTTGCATAATTAGTAAGTCATTTCAAGTAATTTGCATAATTCAACCTACTTTTGGCATCCCTCCCCCTCCACTCCCCTCCCATCTTCTCTCCCCCCTCCCCTCCCCTCATCCTGTCCCTCGCATTAACAAAAGGTATTTGTTGCATGGTGGGGTGGGATAGAGTAGTGTGGGAGTGAGGAAATCGTTGTGGGGGGGCTGTGTGGGTGGGGGTGGGGAGCGGCTGTGTGTGTGTGATAGTGTGATGTGCGTGTGTGTGTATGTATATGTGTGTGTGATGGTGTGATGTGCGTGTGTTGGGGGCTGTGTGTGTGTGATAGTGTGATGTGCGTGTGTCTATGTATATGTGTGTGATGGTGTGATGTGCGTGTGTGTATGTATATGTGTGTGATGGTGTGATGTGCGTGTGTGTATGTATGCATAGGTGTGTGATGGTGTGATGTGCGTGTGTGTATGTATATGTGTGTGATGTACGTGTGTGTATGTATGTGTGTGTGATGTACGTGTGTGTATGTATAGGTGTGTGATGTGTGTGTGTATGTGTGTGATGTGTGTATGTATATGTGTGATGTGTGTATGTATATGTATGTGATGTGCGTGTGTGTATGTATGTGTATGTGATGTGCGTGTGTGTATGTATATGTATGTGATGTGCATGTGTGTATGTATGTGTGTGTGTGATGTTATTGTATATGTGTATGTGTTACATACGATCTGAGTTCAAATCCCGCCGAGCTGAACTTTGCCTTTCATCCTTACGGGGTCGATAAAATAAAGTACCAGTAATACACTGGGGTAATTGCTGGCCTTGTGCCAAAAGTAGAAACAATTATTGTATGATGTGATTGTTTGTGTGTCATCATCATCATCATCATCATCGATTAACGTCCATCTTCCACGCTAGCATGGGTTAGACGGGTTTGTCCCATTGAAGAGCAAGTTGGGTCGAGTGACCATGTCTTGCTCATATAGGAGAGTTTCTGGCTGCTTTTCTACGGTTGGATGCCCTTCCTAATGTCAACCACATTGACAGTGTGGGCTGGGTGCTTTTTACTGTGTCTTTTACGTGTCCACTTTAGAGTGAGGGCTGGGTGTTTGAATAGAGGTGAGAGAACTCTGGCCGGATATGGCCGGTTTAAACGCTGAAGGGTTAAGGTATGGTTCTCAAAATATATAATATCAAAATCTCATAGATTCTATATTATGTGAGATAATTATGTGAGGTAAAGCTAGAGTAATGTAAATGTTATGTGAGGTATTATGTGAGGTAAAGCCTTTACTGTGAAAATACAATAGTATATATAGAGTAATGTAAATGTTATGTGAGATATTATGTGAGGTAAAGCCTTTACTGTGAAAATACAATAGTATATATAGAGTAATGTAAATGTTATGTGAGATATTATGTGAGGTAAAGCCTTTACTGTGAAAATACAATAGTATATATAGAGTAATGTAAATGTTATGTGAGATATTATGTGAGGTAAAGCCTTTACTGTGAAAATACAATAGTATATATAGAGTAATGTAAATGTTATGTGAGATATTATGTGAGGTAAAGCCTTTACTGTGAAAATACAATAGTATCATCATCATCATCATCATCATCACCGTTTTACGTCCGTTCTTCCATGCTAGCATGGGTTAGACGGGTTGTCCTGTTGTGGGCAGTGTCTGGTCGGCTGACCATGCCTTGCTCATACAGGAACTGATCTGGCTTGATTTCTACAGCTGGATGCCCTTCCTAACACCAACCTCATTTACAGTGAGTGCTGGGTGCTTTTTCGTGGCGCCTACACGTCCACTTTACAGTGTGGGCTGGGTGCTTTTTTGCCGTGGCACCTCCACGACCACCTTGCGGTGGGGGGGGGGGGGCATATTGTTTATATGCTTCAGCATGTACCCATGGGAGGTCGGGTACCCTGTATTACTGCGTGACGCCAGAAGTCACGGTCGTGTGTCATTGACTTTGAGAGGTGTAGTTGGGTAAGGTCGGCTTTTATCACCTCATCCCAAGTCATCTTGGGTCTCCCCACTCCGCGGTTTCCATCAACTTCTAGTGCTCTGCACCTTTTTATGCAGCTGTCATCCTTCATACGCATCACATGTCCATACCAGCGTAACCGCCTCTCCTGCACGCAGCATTTGATTCCTCTTATGCTCAGTCTCTCTCTCAATTCATTTATGCTTTGTCGTTCACGTATATTACTGTTACACATCCATCGGAGCATGCAGGCTTCGTTTCTCTCTAATCTACGTAAGTCTTCCACCTTCAGCGCCCAGGTCTCACTACCATGCAACATCGCTGTTCGGATACACGCATCATACAGTCTGCCTTTCATTCTGAGGGAGAAGCCTTTTGCAGCTAGCAGTGGTAGTAGTTCCCTAAACTTCTTCCATCCCGTTCTTACCCTAGTTATTGTACTTTCTGAGCACCCACCTCCGTTGCTAATTCGGTCACCTAGGTAGCAGAAGCTGTCTACTGTTTCTACAGGGCCCTCCCAGAGATTGGTGGTACTTGTTTCCTGTGGCTGTTTGCTTGCTGTTTCAGCACAGCTGCTGCATGTGAATCCTACATTCTTAATTAAGCTTCCTGAGATCCCGCTACATCTCTTGTGTACCCATTGTTTGCATTTGGGGCAAAGAATGGAGTTCCTACCTACACCTTTCCTACATACTGAGCAAGGCCATTTCCCTGAGGGGATCTGGGTTCTGTTTTCTCGTCTACTTATAAGGACCTTAGTCTTTGTCATGTTGACTTTGAGGCCCTTTCTCTCTAGTCCCTGCTTCCAGGTTTGGAATTTATTCTCTAGTTCTACCATAGATTCAGCTATGAGTGCGAGGTCATCAGCATACAGGAGTTCCCATGGGCATCCGGTCTTAAACTCCTCCGTTATTGCCTGCAGGACTATGATGAACAGGAGAGGGCTAAGAACAGAGCCCTGGTGGACCCCAACCTGTACGCTAAATTCCTCGCTATACTCATTGCCAATCCTAACTTTGCTGACTGCTCCCCTATACATGGCTTGTACCGCTTTCACAAGCCATTCATCTACTCCTAGTTTTCTAAGTATATATAGAGTAATGTAAATGTTATGTGAGATATTATGTGAGGTAAAGCCTTTACTGTGAAAATACAATAGTATATATAGAGTAATGTAAATGTTATGTGAGATATTATGTGAGGTAAAGCCTTTACTGTGAAAATACAATAGTATATATAGAGTAATGTAAATGTTATGTGAGATATTATGTGAGGTAAAGCCTTTACTGACAATACAATAGTATATATAGAGTAATGTAAATGTTATGTGAGATATTATGTGAGGTAAAGCCTTTACTGTGACAATACAATAGTATATATAGAGTAATGTAAATGTTATGAGATATTATGTGAGGTAAAGTCTTTACTGTGACAATACAATAGTATATATAGAGTAATGTAAATGTTATGTGAGATATTATGTGAGGTAAAGTCTTTACTGTGAAAATACAATAGTATATATAGAGTAATGTAAATGTTATGTGAGGTAATATGTGAGGTAAAGCCTTTACTGTGACAATACAATAGTATATATAGAGTAATGTAAATGTTATGTGAGATATTATGTGAGGTAAAGTCTTTACTGTGAAAATACAATAGTATATATAGAGTAATGTAAATGTTATGTGAGGTAATATGTGAGGTAAAGCCTTTACTGTGACAATACAATAGTATATATAGAGTAATGTAAATGTTATGTGAGATATTATGTGAGGTAAAGCCTTTACTGTGAAAATACAATAGTATATATAGAGTAATGTAAATGTTATAGGAGATATTATGTGAGGTAAAGCCTTTACTGTGAAAATACAATAGTATATATAGAGTAATGTAAATGTTATGTGAGATATTATGTGAGGTAAAGTCTTTACTGTGAAAATACAATAGTATATATAGAGTAATGTAAATGTTATGTGAGGTAATATGTGAGGTAAAGCCTTTACTGTGACAATACAATAGTATATATAGAGTAATGTAAATGTTATGTGAGATATTATGTGAGGTAAAGCCTTTACTGTGAAAATACAATAGTATATATAGAGTAATGTAAATGTTATAGGAGATATATCCAAGTTGATCCCAGGAAGATTTGAACCCAGTAAAGTTGAACCCACCCAGATTTGAACTGAGGAAGCTTTGATCTCAGGCCATCTAGAACTGTAACTAAATTTATCCAGAAAGTCGTTTTGTAAGCAACTAATGAATCAGCTAATTGGCTTTAATTAATAATGCATTTCTTCTTTCTTCATTTTGTCTCTGTCTTTCTGTGTGTGTCTGTGTGTGTGTGTATATGTCTGTGTCTCTGTGTGTGTGTGTGTGTGTGTGTGTGTGTGTGTGTGTGTCTGTGTCTCTGTGTGTGGGTGTGTGTGTATATGTCTGTGTCTCTGTGTGTGGGTGTGTGAATGTGTCTGTGTCTCTGTGTGTGGGTGTGTGTGTATATGTCTGTGTCTCTGTGTGTGGGTGTGTGAATGTGTCTGTGTCTCTGTGTGTGGGTGTGTGAATGTGTCTGTGTCTCTGTGTGTGGGTGTGTGAATGTGTCTGTGTCTCTGTGTGTGGGTGTGTGAATGTGTCTGTGTCTCTGTGTGTGGGTGTGTGAATGTGTCTGTGTCTCTGTGTGTGGGTGTGTGAATGTGTCTGTGTATGTATGTCTGTGTCAGTCTGTGTATAACTGTGTTTGTATATGTCTGTGTTTGTGTGTGTATGTCTGTGTCTATGTATGTTTGTGTCTATGTATGTCTGTGTGTGTGTATGTCTGTGTCTGTGTGCGTATGTGTCTGTGTATGTATGTGTGTGTCTATGTATAAGTATGTATGTGTATGTCTGTCTGTGTGTGTGTATATAACTGTGTGTGAGTCTGTCTGTGTGTGTGTGTCTATGTATATGTATGTATGTGTGTGTGTCTATGTATAAGTATGTGTGTGTGTGTCTGTGTGTGTATGTATATAACTGTGTGTGAGTCTGTGTATATTTGTGTGTGCCTGTGTATATGTATGTGTGTGTGTGTCTATGTATAAGTATGTATGTGTATGTATATCTGTGTGTGCCTGTGTATATGTATGTGTGTGTGTGTGTGTCTGTCTGTTTATGTATGTCTGTGTGTGTATGTATATAACTGTGTGTGAGTATGTATGTCTGTGTGTGCCTGTGTATATGTATGTATGTGTGTGTATGTGTATGTCTGTGTGTGTATGTGTATGTCTGTGTGCCTGTGTATATGTATGTGTGTGTGTGTCTATGTATAAGTATGTATGTGTATGTCTGTCTGTGTGTGTATGTATATAACTGTGTGAGTCTGTGTGTGTCTGTGTGTGTCTGTGTGTGCCTGTGTATATGTATGTGTGTGTGTGTCTATGTATAAGTATGTATGTGTGTGTCAATATTTCAATCTGAGAATATGAAATGGAAAAAAAAAAAACACTCCTTCCCTCCCCCAAAAATAAAAGGGCTGAAAGTTGGGGGCTACAGGTGGAGGTGAGTTGGTATGAAGGGGTTGGGGTCTTGTCTGTTTGTTGATAAATAATTAGGGGTTATTAAACTAAAAGACTTGTTACAAAGAAAGGGCAGGGAGAGGAGGGGGTCGGAGATGCAACTGTTGTTAATTGTATTAATTTTTGTTATATATTGCTGTTGTTGTTGGTGTTGTTGTTGTATATTGTTGTTGTTGGTGCTGTTGTTGTTGTTGTTGGTGCTGTTGTTGTTGTTGTTGTTGGTGCTGTTGTTGTTGGTGCTGTTGTTGTATATTGTTGTTGTTGGTGCTGTTGTTGTTGTTGTTGGTGCTGTTGTTGTTGTTGTTGTTGTATATTGCTGTTGTTGGTGTTGTTGTTGTATATTGTTGTTGTTGGTGTTATATATTGCTGTTGTTGTTGGTGTTGTTGTTGTATATTGTTGTTGTTGGTGTTATATATTGCTGTTGTTGTTGGTGTTGTTGTTGTATATTGTTGTTGTTGGTGTTATATATCGCTGTTGTTGTTGGTGTTGTTGTTGTATATTGTTGTTGTTGGTGTTATATATTGCTGTTGTTGTTGGTGTTGTTGTTGTATATTGTTGTTGTTGGTGTTATATATTGCTGTTGTTGTTGGTGTTGTTGTTGGTGCTGTTGTTGTTATATATTGCTGTTGTTGTTGGTGTTGTTGTTGTATATTGTTGTTGTTGGTGTTGTATATTGCTGTTGTTGTTGGTGGTGTTGTTGTATATTGTTGTTGTTGGTGTTGTATATTGCTGTTGTTGTTGGTGGTGTTGTTGTATATTGTTGTTGTTGGTGTTGTATATTGCTGTTGTTGTTGGTGGTGTTGTTGTATATTGTTGTTGTTGGTGTTGTATATTGCTGTTGTTGTTGGTGGTGTTGTTGGTGCTGTTGTTGTTGTTGGTGTTATATATTGCTGTTGTTGTTGTTGTTGGTGTTGTATATTGCTGTTGTTGTTGGTGGTGTTGTTGGTGCTGTTGTTGTTATATATTGCTGTTGTTGTTGGTGTTGTATATTGCTGTTGTTGTTGGTGGTGTTGTTGTATATTGTTGTTGTTGGTGCTGTTGTTGTTGTTGTTGTTGTATATTGCTGTTGTTGGTGTTGTTGTTGTATATTGCTGTTGTTATTGTATATTGCTGTTGTTGTTGATGTTGTTGTTGTTGTATATTGCTGTTGTTGTTGTTGTTGTTGTATATTGGTGTTGTTGGTGCTGTTGTTGGTGTTGTTGTTGTATATTGCTGTTGTTATTGTATATTGCTGTTGTTGTTGATGTTGTTGTTGTTGTATATTGCTGTTGTTGGTGCTGTTGTTGTTGTTGTTGTTGTATATTGCTGTTGTTGGTGTTGTTGTTGTATATTGCTGTTGTTATTGTATATTGCTGTTGTTGTTGATGTTGTTGTTGTTGTATATTGCTGTTGTTGTTGTTGTTGTTGTATATTGGTGTTGTTGTTGTATATTGTTGCTGTTGTTGTGGTGGCAAATAAGAGGTTAGTGGAGTGTACCAATAATTGATATGCTGGCTTATTATATCTGAGTCAGCTTTTTGTTGTTGGTGGTGGTGGTGGTGGTGGTGTGATGGTGGTGGTGGTGGTGGTGGTGGTAGTGTTGTGGTGGTGATTGATTGATTTTAGACGTCTGGTGAGCTTGTCTGTCTTCATGAAACCTTTGGTAAATGGAATAATTGTCTTATGTTGTTTATTACATAATTAAATAGCTCTGTAGCTTACATAGAGCACTCTCCTTTCCTTTACCCTTTCTACGGAAATACTTCATGTATATATATGTATGTAACCGTCTCAATGGCCCACTGGTAAATATTAGAGACAGTGGTGATACTGGTTACGGGTTCAATCTCTGTCAGGTTCTACAGAAATTTTTCAAGGGCGGTGCCCCAGCATGGCCTCAGCCGGATGGGTGAAACAGGTAAAAGAGTAGAAGAGTATATATATATATATATATAAAGAAGCATATAGACAATATGCCCCCACACCCCCCACCGCAAGGTGGTCGTGGAGGTGCCACGGCAAAAAAGCACCCAGCCCACACTGTAAAGTGGACGTGTAGGCGCCATGAAAAAAGCACCCAGCACTCACTGTAAATGAGGTTGGTGTTAGGAAGGGCATCCAGCTGTAGAAATCAAGCCAGAATCAGTTCCTGTATGAGCAAGGCATGGTCAGCCGACCAGACACTGCCCACAACAGGACAACCCGTCTAACCCATGCTAGAGTGGAAGAACGGACGTAAAACGGTGATGATGATGATGATAAAGTACATAAGTTCAGCTGGTCTCGTTTGGGGATACAGTCGGATCATTTGAAGACTGCTGCTTCTGACAGGACCCACTGGAAGGTGTACTGGAGGGCACCCCAACACCCCCCACCCACCTCCACCTACCCAAGGAATAAGTGGGCGAAGAAGAAGAAAGCATTCCATTAGAAATACAGTCAGAATGGGGGTTTAAAAAGGGAGACAGGGCTCTTTGTATGAGGATATACCAAATGTTTTCTGTCTTTATGATACCTACTGGTTGCTTGTAATAAAAATGGTTGGTGATGGTAGAAGGGGAAGGGGTGGGACCACCAGGTCCTTATAAAAAGGCGGTGGTTAGGGGTCGGGGAGGGGACCACGGGGGGGGGGTTACTTATAAAAAGGCCGAGGTTAGGGGTTTAGGGGTCGTGGTGGTGGAGAAGGAGGGGATTGGACCACCGGTTTCCTTATAAAAGGGTGGTGTGTTAGGGATTGTGGTGGAGGAGGAGGAGATGGGACCAGTGGTTCCTTATAAAAAGGTGGTGGTTAGAGGTCGTGGTGGTGGAGAAGGAGGAGATGGGACCAGTGGTTCCTTATAAAAGGGTGGTGTGT
>OZ024764.1:12537276-12552276 GCA_964016885.1 Eledone cirrhosa | reverse complement strand
AGTGTTGGTGATGGTAGTGGTTGTAGTGGTGGTTGTAGTGTTGGTAATGGTGGTGGTGGTGGTTGTAGTGTTGGTGGTGGTGGTGGTTGTAGTGTTGGTGATGGTGGTGGTGGTGGTTGTAGAGTTGGTGTTAGTGGTTGTTGGTGTTGTAGTAGGGGTGCTGTGTAGTGTTTAGTGGGTGTGGAGGGGTGGAGGCAGTGTTGTAGTGGTGGTGGTTGTGGTTGTAGTGTAGTTGTAGTAGGGGTCCAGTATAGTGTCCAGTGAGTGTGGAGGGGTGGAGGCAGTGTTGTAGTGTAGTGGTGGTGGTTGTGGTTGTAGTATAGTTGTAGTAGGGGTGCGGTGTAGTGTACAGTGGGTGTGGAGGGGTGGAGGCAGTGTTGTAGTGGTGGTGGTTGTAGTGTAGTTGTAGTAGGGGTGAGGTGTAGTGTACAGTGGGTGTGGAGGGGTGGAGGCAGTGTTGTAGTGGTTGTGGTTGTAGTGTAGTTGTAGTAGGGGTGAGGTGTAGTGTACAGTGGGTGTGGAGGGGTGGAGGCAGTGTTGTAGTGGTTGTGGTTGTAGTGTAGTTGTAGTAGGGGTGAGGTGTAGTGTACAGTGGGTGTGGAGGGGTGGAGGCAGTGTTGTAGTGTAGTGGTGGAGGCAGTGTTGTAGTAGTAGTGGTTGTGGTTGTAGTGTAGTTGTAGTAGGGGTGAGGTGTAGTGTACAGTGGGTGTGGAGGGGTGGAGGCAGTGTTGTAGTGGTGGTGGTTGTAGTGTAGTTGTAGTAGGGGTGAGGTGTAGTGTACAGTGGGTGTGGAGGGGTGGAGGCAGTGTTGTAGTGGTTGTGGTTGTAGTGTAGTTGTAGTAGGGGTGAGGTGTAGTGTACAGTGGGTGTGGAGGGGTGGAGGCAGTGTTGTAGTGTAGTGGTGGAGGCAGTGTTGTAGTAGTAGTGGTTGTGGTTGTAGTGTAGTTGTAGTAGGGGTGAGGTGTAGTGTACAGTGGGTGTGGAGGGGTGGAGGCAGTGTTGTAGTGGTGGTGGTTGTAGTGTAGTTGTAGTAGGGGTGAGGTGTAGTGTACAGTGGGTGTGGAGGGGTGGAGGCAGTGTTGTAGTGGTTGTGGTTGTAGTGTAGTTGTAGTAGGGGTGAGGTGTAGTGTACAGTGGGTGTGGAGGGGTGGAGGCAGTGTTGTAGTGGTTGTGGTTGTAGTGTAGTTGTAGTAGGGGTGAGGTGTAGTGTACAGTGGGTGTGGAGGGGTGGAGGCAGTGTTGTAGTGTAGTGGTGGTGGTTGTGGTTGTAGTATAGTTGTAGTAGGGGTGAGGTGTAGTGTACAGTGGGTGTGGAGGGGTGGAGGCAGTGTTGTAGTGGTGGTTGTGGTTGTAGTGTAGTTGTAGTAGGGGTGAGGTGTAGTGTACAGTGGGTGTGGAGGGGTGGAGGCAGTGTTGTAGTGGTTGTGGTTGTAGTGTAGTTGTAGTAGGGGTGAGGTGTAGTGTACAGTGGGTGTGGAGGGGTGGAGGCAGTGTTGTAGTGTAGTGGTGGTGGTTGTGGTTGTAGTATAGTTGTAGTAGGGGTGAGGTGTAGTGTACAGTGGGTGTGGAGGGGTGGAGGCAGTGTTGTAGTGGTGGTTGTGGTTGTAGTGTAGTTGTAGTAGGGGTGAGGTGTAGTGTACAGTGGGTGTGGAGGGGTGGAGGCAGTGTTGTAGTGTAGTGGTGGTGGTTGTGGTTGTAGTATAGTTGTAGTAGGGGTGAGGTGTAGTGTACAGTGGGTGTGGAGGGGTGGAGGCAGTGTTGTAGTGTAGTGGTGGTGGTTGTGGTTGTAGTATAGTTGTAGTAGGGGTGAGGTGTAGTGTACAGTGGGTGTGGAGGGGTGGAGGCAGTGTTGTAGTGTAGTGGTGGTGGTTGTGGTTGTAGTATAGTTGTAGTAGGGGTGAGGTGTAGTGTACAGTGGGTGTGGAGGGGTGGAGGCAGTGTTGTAGTGTAGTGGTGGTGGTTGTGGTTGTAGTATAGTTGTAGTAGGGGTGAGGTGTAGTGTACAGTGGGTGTGGAGGGGTGGAGGCAGTGTTGTAGTGGTGGTTGTGGTTGTAGTGTAGTTGTAGTAGGGGTGCGGTGTAGTGTAGAGTGGGTGTGGAGGGGTGGAGGCAGTGTTGTAGTGGTGGTGGTTGTGGTTCTAGTAGTAGTGGTTGTAGTGTAGTTGTAGTAGGGGTGCGGTGTAGTGTACAGTGGGTGTGGAGGGGTGGAGGCAGTGTTGTAGTGGTAGTGGTTGTGGTTCTAGTAGTAGTGGTTGTAGTGTAGTTGTAGTAGGGGTGCGGTGTAGTGTACAGTGGGTGTGGAGGGGTGGAGGCAGTGTTGTAGTGGTGGTGGTTGTGGTTCTAGTAGTAGTGGTTGTAGTGTAGTTGTAGTAGGGGTGCGGTGTAGTGTACAGTGGGTGTGGAGGGGTGGAGGCAGTGTTGTAGTGGTGGTGGTTGTGGTTCTAGTAGTAGTGGTTGTAGTGTAGTTGTAGTAGGGGTGCAGTGTAGTGTAGAGTGGGTGTGGAGGGGTGGAGGCAGTGTTGTAGTGTAGTGGTGGAGGCAGTGTTGTAGTAGTAGTGGTTGTGGTTGTAGTGTAGTTGTAGTAGGGGTGCGGTGTAGTGTACAGTGGGTGTGGAGGGGTGGAGGCAGTGTTGTAGTGGTGGTGGTTGTAGTGTAGTTGTAGTAGGGGTGCAGTGTAGTGTAGAGTGGGTGTGGAGGGGTGGAGGCAGTGTTGTAGTGTAGTGGTGGAGGCAGTGTTGTAGTAGTAGTGGTTGTGGTTGTAGTGTAGTTGTAGTAGGGGTGCGGTGTAGTGTACAGTGGGTGTGGAGGGGTGGAGGCAGTGTTGTAGTGGTGGTGGTTGTGGTTCTAGTAGTAGTGGTTGTAGTGTAGTTGTAGTAGGGGTGCGGTGTAGTGTAGAGTGGGTGTGGAGGGGTGGAGGCAGTGTTGTAGTGTAGTGGTGGAGGCAGTGTTGTAGTAGTAGTGGTTGTGGTTGTAGTGTAGTTGTAGTAGGGGTGCGGTGTAGTGTACAGTGGGTGTGGAGGGGTGGAGGCAGTGTTGTAGTGGTGGTGGTTGTAGTGTAGTTGTAGTAGGGGTGCGGTGTAGTGTACAGTGGGTGTGGAGGTGTGGAGGCAGTGTTGTAGTGGTGGTGGTTGTGGTTCTAGTAGTAGTGGTTGTAGTAGGGGTGCAGTGTAGTGTAGAGTGGGTGTGGAGGGGTGGAGGCAGTGTTGTAGTGGTGGTGGTTGTGGTTCTAGTAGTAGTGGTTGTAGTGTAGTTGTAGTAGGGGTGCGGTGTAGTGTACAGTGGGTGTGGAGGGGTGGAGGCAGTGTTGTAGTGGTGGTGGTTGTAGTGTAGTTGTAGTAGGGGTGCGGTGTAGTGTACAGTGGGTGTGGAGGTGTGGAGGCAGTGTTGTAGTGGTGGTGGTTGTGGTTCTAGTAGTAGTGGTTGTAGTGTAGTTGTAGTAGGGGTGCAGTGTAGTGTACAGTGGGTGTGGAGGTGTGGAGGCAGTGTTGTAGTGGTGGTGGTTGTGGTTCTAGTAGTAGTGGTTGTAGTGTAGTTGTAGTAGGGGTGCGGTGTAGTGTACAGTGGGTGTGGAGGGGTGGAGGCAGTGTTGTAGTGGTGGTGGTTGTGGTTCTAGTAGTAGTGGTTGTAGTGTAGTTGTAGTAGGGGTGCGGTGTAGTGTAGAGTGGGTGTGGAGGGGTGGAGGCAGTGTTGTAGTGGTTGTGGTTGTGGTTCTAGTAGTAGTGGTTGTAGTGTAGTTGTAGTAGGGGTGCGGTGTAGTGTAGAGTGGGTGTGGAGGGGTGGAGGCAGTGTTGTAGTGGTTGTGGTTGTGGTTCTAGTAGTAGTGGTTGTAGTGTAGTTGTAGTAGGGGTGCGGTGTAGTGTAGAGTGGGTGTGGAGGGGTGGAGGCAGTGTTGTAGTGGTTGTGGTTGTAGTGTAGTTGTAGTAGGGGTGCGGTGTAGTGTAGAGTGGGTGTGGAGGTGTGGAGGCAGTGTTGTAGTGGTGGTGGTTGTGGTTCTAGTAGTAGTGGTTGTAGTGTAGTTGTAGTAGGGGTGCGGTGTAGTGTAGAGTGGGTGTGGAGGGGTGGAGGCAGTGTTGTAGTGGTTGTGGTTGTGGTTCTAGTAGTAGTGGTTGTAGTGTAGTTGTAGTAGGGGTGCGGTGTAGTGTAGAGTGGGTGTGGAGGGGTGGAGGCAGTGTTGTAGTGGTTGTGGTTGTGGTTCTAGTAGTAGTGGTTGTAGTGTAGTTGTAGTAGGGGTGCGGTGTAGTGTAGAGTGGGTGTGGAGGGGTGGAGGCAGTGTTGTAGTGGTGGTGGTTGTGGTTCTAGTAGTAGTGGTTGTAGTGTAGTTGTAGTAGGGGTGCGGTGTAGTGTAGAGTGGGTGTGGAGGGGTGGAGGCAGTGTTGTAGTGGTTGTGGTTGTAGTGTAGTTGTAGTAGGGGTGAGGTGTAGTGTAGAGTGGGTGTGGAGGGGTGGAGGCAGTGTTGTAGTGGTGGTGGTTGTGGTTCTAGTAGTAGTGGTTGTAGTGTAGTTGTAGTAGGGGTGCAGTGTAGTGTACAGTGGGTGTGGAGGGGTGGAGGCAGTGTTGTAGTGGTGGTGGTTGTGGTTCTAGTAGTAGTGGTTGTAGTGTAGTTGTAGTAGGGGTGCGGTGTAGTGTACAGTGGGTGTGGAGGGGTGGAGGCAGTGTTGTAGTGGTTGTGGTTGTGGTTCTAGTAGTAGTGGTTGTAGTGTAGTTGTAGTAGGGGTGCGGTGTAGTGTACAGTGGGTGTGGAGGGGTGGAGGCAGTGTTGTAGTGGTTGTGGTTGTGGTTCTAGTAGTAGTGGTTGTAGTGTAGTTGTAGTAGGGGTGCAGTGTAGTGTAGAGTGGGTGTGGAGGGGTGGAGGCAGTGTTGTAGTGGTGGTGGTTGTGGTTCTAGTAGTAGTGGTTGTAGTGTAGTTGTAGTAGGGGTGCGGTGTAGTGTAGAGTGGGTGTGGAGGGGTGGAGGCAGTGTTGTAGTGGTGGTGGTTGTGGTTCTAGTAGTAGTGGTTGTAGTGTAGTTGTAGTAGGGGTGCGGTGTAGTGTACAGTGGGTGTGGAGGGGTGGAGGCAGTGTTGTAGTGGTTGTGGTTGTGGTTCTAGTAGTAGTGGTTGTAGTGTAGTTGTAGTAGGGGTGCGGTGTAGTGTACAGTGGGTGTGGAGGGGTGGAGGCAGTGTTGTAGTGGTTGTGGTTGTGGTTCTAGTAGTAGTGGTTGTAGTGTAGTTGTAGTAGGGGTGCAGTGTAGTGTAGAGTGGGTGTGGAGGGGTGGAGGCAGTGTTGTAGTGGTGGTGGTTGTGGTTCTAGTAGTAGTGGTTGTAGTGTAGTTGTAGTAGGGGTGCGGTGTAGTGTAGAGTGGGTGTGGAGGGGTGGAGGCAGTGTTGTAGTGGTGGTGGTTGTGGTTCTAGTAGTAGTGGTTGTAGTGTAGTTGTAGTAGGGGTGCAGTGTAGTGTAGAGTGGGTGTGGAGGGGTGGAGGCAGTGTTGTAGTGGTGGTGGTTGTGGTTCTAGTAGTAGTGGTTGTAGTGTAGTTGTAGTAGGGGTGCGGTGTAGTGTAGAGTGGGTGTGGAGGGGTGGAGGCAGTGTTGTAGTGGTGGTGGTTGTGGTTCTAGTAGTAGTGGTTGTAGTGTAGTTGTAGTAGGGGTGCGGTGTAGTGTACAGTGGGTGTGGAGGGGTGGAGGCAGTGTTGTAGTGGTGGTGGTTGTGGTTCTAGTAGTAGTGGTTGTAGTGTAGTTGTAGTAGGGGTGCGGTGTAGTGTAGAGTGGGTGTGGAGGGGTGGAGGCAGTGTTGTAGTGGTGGTGGTTGTAGTGTAGTTGTAGTAGGGGTGCGGTGTAGTGTACAGTGGGTGTGGAGGGGTGGAGGCAGTGTTGTAGTGGTGGTGGTTGTGGTTCTAGTAGTAGTGGTTGTAGTGTAGTTGTAGTAGGGGTGCGGTGTAGTGTAGAGTGGGTGTGGAGGGGTGGAGGCAGTGTTGTAGTGGTGGTGGTTGTGGTTCTAGTAGTAGTGGTTGTAGTGTAGTTGTAGTAGGGGTGCGGTGTAGTGTAGAGTGGGTGTGGAGGGGTGGAGGCAGTGTTGTAGTGGTGGTGGTTGTAGTGTAGTTGTAGTAGGGGTGCGGTGTAGTGTAGAGTGGGTGTGGAGGTGTGGAGGCAGTGTTGTAGTGGTGGTGGTTGTAGTGTAGTTGTAGTAGGGGTGCGGTGTAGTGTAGAGTGGGTGTGGAGGTGTGGAGGCAGTGTTGTAGTGGTGGTGGTTGTAGTGTAGTTGTAGTAGGGGTGCGGTGTAGTGTAGAGTGGGTGTGGAGGTGTGGAGGCAGTGTTGTAGTGGTGGTGGTTGTAGTGTAGTTGTAGTAGGGGTGCGGTGTAGTGTAGAGTGGGTGTGGAGGTGTGGAGGCAGTGTTGTAGTGGTGGTGGTTGTAGTGTAGTTGTAGTAGGGGTGCGGTGTAGTGTAGAGTGGGTGTGGAGGTGTGGAGGCAGTGTTGTAGTGGTGGTGGTTGTAGTGTAGTTGTAGTAGGGGTGCGGTGTAGTGTAGAGTGGGTGTGGAGGTGTGGAGGCAGTGTTGTAGTGGTGGTGGTTGTAGTGTAGTTGTAGTAGGGGTGCGGTGTAGTGTAGAGTGGGTGTGGAGGTGTGGAGGCAGTGTTGTAGTGGTGGTGGTTGTAGTGTAGTTGTAGTAGGGGTGCGGTGTAGTGTAGAGTGGGTGTGGAGGTGTGGAGGCAGTGTTGTAGTGGTGGTGGTTGTAGTGTAGTTGTAGTAGGGGTGCGGTGTAGTGTAGAGTGGGTGTGGAGGTGTGGAGGCAGTGTTGTAGTGGTGGTGGTTGTAGTGTAGTTGTAGTAGGGGTGCGGTGTAGTGTAGAGTGGGTGTGGAGGTGTGGAGGCAGTGTTGTAGTGGTGGTGGTTGTAGTGTAGTTGTAGTAGGGGTGCGGTGTAGTGTAGAGTGGGTGTGGAGGTGTGGAGGCAGTGTTGTAGTGGTGGTGGTTGTAGTGTAGTTGTAGTAGGGGTGCGGTGTAGTGTAGAGTGGGTGTGGAGGTGTGGAGGCAGTGTTGTAGTGGTGGTGGTTGTAGTGTAGTTGTAGTAGGGGTGCGGTGTAGTGTAGAGTGGGTGTGGAGGTGTGGAGGCAGTGTTGTAGTGGTGGTGGTTGTAGTGTAGTTGTAGTAGGGGTGCGGTGTAGTGTAGAGTGGGTGTGGAGGTGTGGAGGCAGTGTTGTAGTGGTGGTGGTTGTAGTGTAGTTGTAGTAGGGGTGCGGTGTAGTGTAGAGTGGGTGTGGAGGTGTGGAGGCAGTGTTGTAGTGGTGGTGGTTGTAGTGTAGTTGTAGTAGGGGTGCGGTGTAGTGTAGAGTGGGTGTGGAGGTGTGGAGGCAGTGTTGTAGTGGTGGTGGTTGTAGTGTAGTTGTAGTAGGGGTGCGGTGTAGTGTAGAGTGGGTGTGGAGGTGTGGAGGCAGTGTTGTAGTGGTGGTGGTTGTAGTGTAGTTGTAGTAGGGGTGCGGTGTAGTGTAGAGTGGGTGTGGAGGTGTGGAGGCAGTGTTGTAGTGGTGGTGGTTGTAGTGTAGTTGTAGTAGGGGTGCGGTGTAGTGTAGAGTGGGTGTGGAGGTGTGGAGGCAGTGTTGTAGTGGTGGTGGTTGTAGTGTAGTTGTAGTAGGGGTGCGGTGTAGTGTAGAGTGGGTGTGGAGGTGTGGAGGCAGTGTTGTAGTGGTGGTGGTTGTAGTGTAGTTGTAGTAGGGGTGCGGTGTAGTGTAGAGTGGGTGTGGAGGGGTGGAGGCAGTGTTGTAGTGGTGGTGGTTGTAGTGTAGTTGTAGTAGGGGTGCGGTGTAGTGTAGAGTGGGTGTGGAGGGGTGGAGGCAGTGTTGTAGTGGTGGTGGTTGTAGTGTAGTTGTAGTAGGGGTGCGGTGTAGTGTAGAGTGGGTGTGGAGGTGTGGAGGCAGTGTTGTAGTGGTGGTGGTTGTAGTGTAGTTGTAGTAGGGGTGCGGTGTAGTGTACAGTGGGTGTGGAGGTGTGGAGGCAGTGTTGTAGTGGTGGTGGTTGTAGTGTAGTTGTAGTAGGGGTGCGGTGTAGTGTAGAGTGGGTGTGGAGGGGTGGAGGCAGTGTTGTAGTGGTGGTGGTTGTAGTGTAGTTGTAGTAGGGGTGCGGTGTAGTGTAGAGTGGGTGTGGAGGTGTGGAGGCAGTGTTGTAGTGGTGGTGGTTGTAGTGTAGTTGTAGTAGGGGTGCGGTGTAGTGTAGAGTGGGTGTGGAGGTGTGGAGGCAGTGTTGTAGTGGTGGTGGTTGTAGTGTAGTTGTAGTAGGGGTGCGGTGTAGTGTAGAGTGGGTGTGGAGGTGTGGAGGCAGTGTTGTAGTGGTGGTGGTTGTAGTGTAGTTGTAGTAGGGGTGCGGTGTAGTGTAGAGTGGGTGTGGAGGGGTGGAGGCAGTGTTGTAGTGGTGGTGGTTGTAGTGTAGTTGTAGTAGGGGTGCGGTGTAGTGTAGAGTGGGTGTGGAGGGGTGGAGGCAGTGTTGTAGTGGTGGTGGTTGTAGTGTAGTTGTAGTAGGGGTGCGGTGTAGTGTAGAGTGGGTGTGGAGGTGTGGAGGCAGTGTTGTAGTGGTGGTGGTTGTAGTGTAGTTGTAGTAGGGGTGCGGTGTAGTGTACAGTGGGTGTGGAGGTGTGGAGGCAGTGTTGTAGTGGTGGTGGTTGTAGTGTAGTTGTAGTAGGGGTGCGGTGTAGTGTAGAGTGGGTGTGGAGGGGTGGAGGCAGTGTTGTAGTGGTGGTGGTTGTGGTTCTAGTAGTAGTGGTTGTAGTGTAGTTGTAGTAGGGGTGCGGTGTAGTGTAGAGTGGGTGTGGAGGGGTGGAGGCAGTGTTGTAGTGGTGGTGGTTGTGGTTCTAGTAGTAGTGGTTGTAGTGTAGTTGTAGTAGGGGTGCGGTGTAGTGTAGAGTGGGTGTGGAGGGGTGGAGGCAGTGTTGTAGTGGTGGTGGTTGTGGTTCTAGTAGTAGTGGTTGTAGTGTAGTTGTAGTAGGGGTGCGGTGTAGTGTAGAGTGGGTGTGGAGGGGTGGAGGCAGTGTTGTAGTGGTGGTGGTTGTGGTTCTAGTAGTAGTGGTTGTAGTGTAGTAGGGGTGCGGTGTAGTGTACAGTGGGTGTGGAGAGGTGGAGGCAGTGTTGTAGTGGTGGTGGTTGTGGTTCTAGTAGTAGTGGTTGTAGTGTAGTTGTAGTAGGGGTGCGGTGTAGTGTACAGTGGGTGTGGAGGGGTGGAGGCAGTGTTGTAGTGGTGGTGGTTGTGGTTCTAGTAGTAGTGGTTGTAGTGTAGTTGTAGTAGGGGTGCGGTGTAGTGTAGAGTGGGTGTGGAGGGGTGGAGGCAGTGTTGTAGTGGTGGTGGTTGTGGTTCTAGTAGTAGTGGTTGTAGTGTAGTTGTAGTAGGGGTGCGGTGTAGTGTAGAGTGGGTGTGGAGGGGTGGAGGCAGTGTTGTAGTGGTGGTGGTTGTGGTTCTAGTAGTAGTGGTTGTAGTGTAGTTGTAGTAGGGGTGCGGTGTAGTGTACAGTGGGTGTGGAGAGGTGGAGGCAGTGTTGTAGTGGTGGTGGTTGTGGTTCTAGTAGTAGTGGTTGTAGTGTAGTTGTAGTAGGGGTGCGGTGTAGTGTACAGTGGGTGTGGAGGGGTGGAGGCAGTGTTGTAGTGGTGGTGGTTGTGGTTCTAGTAGTAGTGGTTGTAGTGTAGTTGTAGTAGGGGTGCAGTGTAGTGTACAGTGGGTGTGGAGGGGTGGAGGCAGTGTTGTAGTGGTGGTGGTTGTGGTTCTAGTAGTAGTGGTTGTAGTGTAGTTGTAGTAGGGGTGCGGTGTAGTGTACAGTGGGTGTGGAGGGGTGGAGGCAGTGTTGTAGTGGTGGTGGTTGTGGTTCTAGTAGTAGTGGTTGTAGTGTAGTTGTAGTAGGGGTGCGGTGTAGTGTACAGTGGGTGTGGAGGGGTGGAGGCAGTGTTGTAGTGGTGGTGGTTGTGGTTCTAGTAGTAGTGGTTGTAGTGTAGTTGTAGTAGGGGTGCGGTGTAGTGTAGAGTGGGTGTGGAGGGGTGGAGGCAGTGTTGTAGTGGTGGTGGTTGTGGTTCTAGTAGTAGTGGTTGTAGTGTAGTTGTAGTAGGGGTGCAGTGTAGTGTACAGTGGGTGTGGAGGGGTGGAGGCAGTGTTGTAGTGGTGGTGGTTGTGGTTCTAGTAGTAGTGGTTGTAGTGTAGTTGTAGTAGGGGTGCGGTGTAGTGTACAGTGGGTGTGGAGGGGTGGAGGCAGTGTTGTAGTGGTGGTGGTTGTGGTTCTAGTAGTAGTGGTTGTAGTGTAGTTGTAGTAGGGGTGCGGTGTAGTGTAGAGTGGGTGTGGAGGGGTGGAGGCAGTGTTGTAGTGGTGGTGGTTGTGGTTCTAGTAGTAGTGGTTGTAGTGTAGTTGTAGTAGGGGTGCAGTGTAGTGTAGAGTGGGTGTGGAGGGGTGGAGGCAGTGTTGTAGTGGTGGTGGTTGTGGTTCTAGTAGTAGTGGTTGTAGTGTAGTTGTAGTAGGGGTGCGGTGTAGTGTACAGTGGGTGTGGAGGGGTGGAGGCAGTGTTGTAGTGGTGGTGGTTGTGGTTCTAGTAGTAGTGGTTGTAGTGTAGTTGTAGTAGGGGTGCAGTGTAGTGTAGAGTGGGTGTGGAGGGGTGGAGGCAGTGTTGTAGTGGTGGTGGTTGTGGTTCTAGTAGTAGTGGTTGTAGTGTAGTTGTAGTAGGGGTGCAGTGTAGTGTAGAGTGGGTGTGGAGGGGTGGAGGCAGTGTTGTAGTGGTGGTGGTTGTGGTTCTAGTAGTAGTGGTTGTAGTGTAGTTGTAGTAGGGGTGCGGTGTAGTGTACAGTGGGTGTGGAGGGGTGGAGGCAGTGTTGTAGTGGTGGTGGTTGTAGTGTAGTTGTAGTAGGGGTGCGGTGTAGTGTACAGTGGGTGTGGAGGTGTGGAGGCAGTGTTGTAGTGGTTGTGGTTGTAGTGTAGTTGTAGTAGGGGTGCGGTGTAGTGTAGAGTGGGTGTGGAGGGGTGGAGGCAGTGTTGTAGTGGTGGTGGTTGTGGTTCTAGTAGTAGTGGTTGTAGTGTAGTTGTAGTAGGGGTGCGGTGTAGTGTAGAGTGGGTGTGGAGAGGTGGAGGCAGTGTTGTAGTGGTGGTGGTTGTGGTTCTAGTAGTAGTGGTTGTAGTGTAGTTGTAGTAGGGGTGCGGTGTAGTGTACAGTGGGTGTGGAGGGGTGGAGGCAGTGTTGTAGTGGTTGTGGTTGTAGTGTAGTTGTAGTAGGGGTGCGGTGTAGTGTACAGTGGGTGTGGAGGGGTGGAGGCAGTGTTGTAGTGTAGTGGTGGTGGTTGTGGTTGTAGTGTAGTTGTAGTAGGGGTGCGGTGTAGTGTACAGTGGGTGTGGAGGGGTGGAGGCAGTGTTGTAGTGGTTGTGGTTGTAGTGTAGTTGTAGTAGGGGTGCGGTGTAGTGTACAGTGGGTGTGGAGGGGTGGAGGCAGTGTTGTAGTGTAGTGGTGGTGGTTGTGGTTGTAGTATAGTTGTAGTAGGGGTGCGGTGTAGTGTACAGTGGGTGTGAAGGGGTGGAGGCAGTGTTGTAGTGTAGTGGTGGTGGTTGTGGTTGTAGTATAGTTGTAGTAGGGGTGCGGTGTAGTGTACAGTGGGTGTGGAGGGGTGGAGGCAGTGTTGTAGTGGTTGTGGTTGTAGTGTAGTTGTAGTAGGGGTGAGGTGTAGTGTACAGTGGGTGTGGAGGGGTGGAGGCAGTGTTGTAGTGGTGGTGGTTGTGGTTCTAGTAGTAGTGGTTGTAGTGTAGTTGTAGTAGGGGTGCGGTGTAGTGTACAGTGGGTGTGGAGGGGTGGAGGCAGTGTTGTAGTGGTTGTGGTTGTAGTGTAGTTGTAGTAGTGGTGCGGTGTAGTGTACAGTGGGTGTGGAGGGGTGGAGGCAGTGTTGTAGTGTAGTTGTAGTAGGGGTGCGGTGTAGTGTACAGTGGGTGTGGAGGGGTGGAGCTGATGCTGAAAATGTAATTACTGGTGTCCCTTTGAAAGAAAAAAAGCTAGACTTTCGGACAATGTCCAGAACTGGTGGACAATGTCAGACATGGCCTTGGTGTGGTGTGGTGTGGTGGTGGTGGTGGTAATGGTATGATGTGGTGTTGTTGGTGGTCATGGTGTGGTGGTGTTGGTGGTGGTGATGTCGTGGTGGTGGTGGTGGTGGTTAGCATGACAGTGGTGTGGTCGTGGTGGTGTGTGGGGGGCGTGTAAGTGGTGATGTGGTGGTGGTGGGGTGTAAGGGTGGGGGGGGGGGGGTAATGGTATGATGCGGTGTTGTTGGTGGTCATGGTGTGGTGGTGTTGGTGGTGGTGATGTCGTGGTGGTGGTGGTTAGCATGACAGTGGTGTGGTGGTGGTGGTGTGTAGGAGGGGGCGTGTAAGTGGTGGTGTGGCGATGGTGGGGGGTGTCAGCGGTGGTGTGGTGGCGGTAATGGTATGATGTGGTGTTGGTGGTGGTCAGTGGTGGTGGTAATGGTATGATGTGGTGTTGGTGGTGGTCATGGTGTGGTGTTGGTGGTGGTGGTGGTGTGGATTGTCTGAGAGTGGGGATGGTCATGTTGTGGTGGAGGTAGTTGGCATGGCCATGGCGTGGTGGAGCTTAGCATGACAATGGTGTGGTGGTGGTGGTGGTGGTGGTGTAGTGGTGGTGTGATGGTAGTTGGCATGGCTATGGTGTGGTGTAGGTGGTGGTCATGGTGAGAGAGGTGAGCTAGGAGTTTGACCTTGTGATATATCTGTCTGATCTGATGCAACTTGACTAGACTGTGGGGTGGGGCTGTGTGGGTGGGGCCGTGTGGGTGAGGGGGAGGGTGTTTGCCTGGGCATGTAGCTGTGAATGGCTGCATGGCTGTGTGTGTGTGTATGTGTCTGTGTGTGCCTGTGTGTGTATATCTGTTTGTGTGTGTGTGTGCCTGTGTGTGTATATCTGTTTGTGTGTGTGTGTGTATAGCTGTTTGTGTGTGTCTGTGTGTGTATAACTGTTTGTGTGTGTATAGCTGTTTGTGAGCGTCTGTGTGTGTATGGCTATATGTGGGTCGCTGTGTGTGTATGACTGCGTTTATATGGCTGTGTGTGTGTGACTGCGTTTATATGGCTGTGTGTGTGTGACTGCGTTTATATGGCTGTGTGTGTGTGACTGCGTTTATATGGTTGTGTGTGTGACTGCGTTTATATGGCTGTATGTGTGTGGCTGTGTGTGTGTGTGTGACTGTATGTGTGTGTATGACTGTGTTTATATAGCTGTGTGTATGGCTGTATGTGTGTGACTGTGTGTGGCAGTGTGTAGCTCTGGGTGGCAGTGTGTGTAGCTGTGGGTGGCAGTGTGTAGCTGTGTATGGCAGTGTGTAGCTGTGTATGGCTGTGTGTAGCTGTGTATGGCAGTGTGTAGCTGTGTATGGCAGTGTGTAGCTGTGTATGGCAGTGTGTAGCTGTGTATGGCTGTGTATGGCAGTGTGTAGCTGTGTATGGCAGTGTGTAGCTGTGTGTAGCTGTGTATGGCAGTGTGTGGCTGTGTATGGCAGTGTGTAGCTGTGTGTAGCTGTGTATGGCAGTGTGTAGCTGTGTATGGCAGTGTGTGGCTGTGTATGGCAGTGTGTAGCTGTGTATGGCAGTGTGTAGCTGTGTATGGCAGTGTGTAGCTGTGTATGGCAGTGTGTAGCTGTGTATGGCAGTGTGTAGCTGTGTATGGCAGTGTGTAGCTGTGTATGGCAGTGTGTAGCTGTGTGTAGCTGTGTATGGCAGTGTGTAGCTGTGTATGGCAGTGTGTAGCTGTGTATGGCAGTGTGTAGCTGTGTATGGCAGTGTGTAGCTGTGTGTAGCTGTGTGTAGCTGTGTATGGCAGTGTGTGGCTGTGTATGGCAGTGTGTGGCTGTGTATGGCAGTGTGTAGCTGTGTATGGCAGTGTGTAGCTGTGTGTAGCTGTGTATGGCAGTGTGTAGCTGTGTATGGCAGTGTGTGGCTGTGTATGGCAGTGTGTAGCTGTGTATGGCAGTGTGTGGCTGTGTATGGCAGTGTGTAGCTGTGTATGGCAGTGTGTAGCTGTGTATGGCAGTGTGTAGCTGTGGCAGTAACGGTAGAGGGTTGGACACCATGCTTTCTAGCATAGTTAAGGCCCTTGCCATTCTGAGTTCAAATCCCGCCGAGGTTAACTTTGCCTTTCATCCTTACGGGGTCGATAAAATAAAGTACCAGTAATACACTGGAGTAATTGCTGGCCTTGTGCCTAAAGTAGAAACAATTATTTTTATTATTGCTGTGTGAATCTTCACATCATATAATGATTAGAAGGTTAATTGCCAGGGACTACCACCACCACCACTACAACTACTACTACTACTACCACCACTACCACCACCACTACAACTAGTACTACCACAACCACCACTACTACTACCACAACCACTACCACCACCACTACTACCACCACTACTGCTACTACAACTACAACTACTACTACTACCACCACTACCACTACTACTACTACTACTACTACTACCACAACCACCACTACCACTACTACTACCACTACCACCACCACCACTACTACCAGAACCACCACTACCACCACCACTACTACTACTACTACTACCACAACCACTACCACCACCACTACTGCTACTACAACTACTACTACTACCACCACTACCACTACAACTACTACTACTATTACTGCTACTACAACTACTACTACTACCACTACCACCACTACTACTGACACTACTACTACTACTACTACTACTACTTCCACTACTACTACCACTTCTACTACTGCTACTACTAACACTACTACTACCACTACATTTACCATTCTCAGACCCACTGATACACAAGCACATATATATATATACATATATATATATACTTGGGGAGGGTCATATTGTTATAATATTACTAGTTAAAAATATAGATATAAATATATATATATATATATATATATATATAGTCTTTCATTGTTCTTTCGTTGCACATCTGTGGCATCATCAGTGGTACTATTATTATGTTCCCTCCTATTGTATTGTAATGTCTACGCCATTTTTCTAT
>OZ024764.1:12524776-12534776 GCA_964016885.1 Eledone cirrhosa | reverse complement strand
TCACTTCTTTACCTACAGGATGGTATACAGAGAAGGCCCATTTACACGAGCCATTCTCGCCACTATCACCCACCTTTCATAAAACTGCCGGTGGCCAAGCACCTCTCTCTCCATTCTTATCCTTCTTCCGAAGTGATATCGGAAGAAGTAGACCAGACTATGGCCAGAGAGGAAGTTGCCTGACCTCAGACCTTTCAATCGTGTCCACCAAACATATAGATAGATATATAGATAAGTGTATCCAGGGTTCAATCGAGGCTAACCACAGTAAGGTACTCAGGGCTTCCTGATGATTTCTCCCGAATGAAACAGTTCTAGTCCTGTAGAAGCCTTTATATATATATATATATATATATATATATAACAACGAAGGAATTGTGGTAAGGAACCAGATGGACCATAACGTAATAACGTACCAGAGTACTCAATACTTAGGGTAGTAGAGTGGGAAATAGGAAAAGAGTCAGGACCCCGACGGCAGAGCTCCGGCCGTTTCGACAGCTAGATTTGGTCTGGTAACTGGGTACAACCCTTGCCAAGTCGGGTAGGAGGACAATATTAAATGATGATGTTGATGATGATGATGATGATGATGATGATGTGGTGATGATGATGATACTCAGTCTTCTGGAATATGTTGGCTTTTGTCTGCATCTTGTTGTTGTTGTTGTTGTTGTTGTTTTTCTTCTTGCATGTCTCTGGTTCCTCTCCTATTGTATTTCTCTCTCTCCTCTCTCCCTCTCTCTCCTCTCTCCTCTCTCCCTCCCTCTCCTCTCTCCTCTCCCCTCTCTCTAACAACATTGATTCCTTCTCACCCCCCCTCTCCTCCCTCTCTCTAACAACACTAACCCCTATATATCTCTCTCTCCTCTCTCCCTCCATCCCCCTCTCTCTCCTCTCCCTATCCTCTCCCCCTCTCTCTAACAACACTGATTCCTTCTCCCCCTCCCCCTCTCCTCCCTCTCTCTAACAACACTAACCCCTATATATCTCTCTCCTCTCCCCCTCCATCCCCCTCTCCCTATCCTCTCCCCCTCTCTCTAACAACACTGATTCCTTCTCCCCCTCCCCCTCTCTCTCCCCCCCTCTCTAACAACACTAACCCCTATATATATATATATATATCTCTCTCTCTCTATTGCAGCTATCTCCTATGTTTGCTGATACCTTGGTCAAGGGGACATTTAATGTCAACCTCTGTAATCAAGATGACTAGTGACACACACACAGTGTCACACACTGTCACACACTGTCACCTACACACACACACAGTGTCACCTACACAGTGTCACACACTGTCGCCTACACACACACACACACTGTCACCTACACACACAGTGTCACCTACACAGTGTCACACACTGTCGCCTACACACACACACACAGTGTCACCTACACACACACACACACAGTGTCACCTAAACCTACACACACAGTGTCACCTACACACACACACACACAGTGTCACCTACACACACACTGTCACCTACACACACACCACACTGTCTCTCACACACACACACACTCACCTACACACACACACCACACTGTCTCACACACACACACTGTCACCTACACACACACACCACACTGTCTCTCACACACACAGTGTTACCTACACACACACGCCACACTCTCTCACACACACAGTGTTACCTACACACACACGCCACACTCTCACACACACAGTGTTACCTACACACACACGTCACACTCTCTCACACACACAGTGTCACACATACACCACATATACACACACAACCACACACACACAAACAAGAATGAAAGCGATTGTGGACCCAGGAAGATTTTTCTCAACAACAGAAGCAACTGACCAGAGCATGATGGGATATTGTCAGCTGACCACCAGTGGAACCAATGTTTGACCACCAACACCACCACCACCACTACCAACACCACCACCACCACTACCAACACCACTACTACCAACACCATAAGCAACTGACCAGAGCATGATGGGATATTGTCAGCTGACCACCAGTGGAACCAATGTTTGACCACCAACACCACCAACACCACTACTACCAACACCATAAGCAACTGACCAGAGCATGATGGGATATTGTCAGCTGACCACCAGTGGAACCAATGTTTGACCACCAACACCACCACCACCACCACTACCAACACCATAAGCAACTGACCAGAGCATGATGGGATATTGTCAGCTGACCACCAGTGGAACCAATGTTTGACCACCAACACCACCAACACCACTACTACCAACACCATAAGCAACTGACCAGAGCATGATGGGATATTGTCACCTGACCACCAGTGGAACCAATGTTTGACCACCACCACTACCAACACCACTACTACCAACAACAGAAGCAACTGACCAGAGCATAATGGGATATTGTCAGCTGACCACCAGTGGAACCAATGTTTGACCACCACCAACACTACTACCAACACCATAAGCAACTGACCAGAGCATGATGGGATATTGTCACCTGACCACCAGTGGAACAAATGTTTGACCACCAACACCACTACCACCACTACTACCAACACCATAAGCAACTGACCAGAGCATGATGGGATATTGTCAGCTGACCACCAGTGGAACCAATGTTTGACCACCAACACCACCACCACCACTACCAACAACAGAAGCAACTGACCAGAGCATGATGGGATATTGTCACCTGACCACCAGTGGAACCAATGTTTGACCACCAACACTACCACCACCACTACTACCAACACCATAAGCAACTGACCAGAGCATGATGGGATATTGTCACCTGACCACCAGTGGAACCAATGTTTGACCACCAACACCACTACCACCACTACTACCAACACCATAAGCAACTGACCAGAGCATGATGGGATATTGTCACCTGACCACCAGTGGAACCAATGTTTGACCACCAACACCAACACCATAAGCAACTGACCAGAGCATGATGGGATATTGTCAGCTGACCACCAGTGGAACCAATGTTTGACCACCACCACTACCAACACCACTACTACCAACACCATAAGCAACTGACCAGAGCATGATGGGATATTGTCACCTGACCACCAGTGGAACCAATGTTTGACCACCACCACTACCAACACCACTACTACCAACACCATAAGCAACTGACCAGAGCATGATGGGATATTGTCAGCTGACCACCAGTGGAACCAATGTTTGACCACCACCACTACCAACACCACTACTACCAACACCATAAGCAACTGACCAGAGCATGATGGGATACTGTCACCTGACCACCAGTGGAACCAATGTTTGACCACCACCACCACCACCACCACCACCACTACCAACACCACTACTACCAACACCATAAGCAACTGACCAGAGCATGATGGGATATTGTCACCTGACCACCAGTGGAACCAATGTTTGACCACCACCAACACCACCACCACTACTACCAACACCATAAGCAACTGACCAGAGCATGATGGGATATTGTCAGCTGACCACCAGTGGAACCAATGTTTGACCACCACCACCACCACCACTACCAACACCATTATCCACCACCACTAACACCACTACTACCAACACCATCGCCACCACCACCATCACCACCACCAACACCATCACCGACACCACCACCACCATCACCACCACTACCAACACCAACACCAACACTACCAACACCATCGCCACCACCAACACCACCATCACCACCACTACCAACACCATTACCACCACCATCACCACCACTACCATCACCACTACCAACACCACCACTACCAACACCATCGCCACCACAAACACCACCATACCAACACCATTACCACCACCATCACCACCACCACCAACACCACCACTACCAACACCACTACCACCACCATCACCACCACTACTAACACCACCAACAACGACAACAGAAGCAACAGAACCAAGCCTCATGGTATATTGTCACCTGACCAACAGAACCAATGCTTGACCACCAACACAACTGCTACCATCAACAGAAACAACTGACCAGTTGGCTTGAAACTGGCCAATTGAAATGAAGAAATCAGTTGGACGATGTTTAACCCTTTACCATTTACATTACTCTATATATACTATTGTATTTTCACAGTAAAGTCTTTACCTTACATAATATCTCACATAACATTGAATCTATGAGATTTTGATATTATTTATTTTGAGAACAATACCTTACCATCAGTATGAGTGGCCAGTTACAGCAGGTTTGAACAGGAAAAGGTGAGAGAATTCTGGCCAGATACAACCGGTTTAAACCTTTAGTATTTACATTGCTCTATATTTACTATTGTATTTTCACGGTAAAGGCTTTATCTCACATAATATTGAATTTATGAGATTTTGATATTATTTATTTTGAGAACAATACCTTAACATCAGTATGAGTGGCCAGTTACAGCAGGTTTGAACAGGAAAAGGTGAGAGAATTCTGACCAGATACAACCGGTTTAAACCTTTAGTATTTACATTGCTCTATATTTACTATTGTATTTTCACAGTAAAGTCTTTACCTCACATAATATCTCCCATAACATTTACATTACTCTATATAGACTATTGTATTTTCACGGTAAAGGCTTTACCTCACATAATATCTCACATAACATTTACATTATTCTATATATACTATTGTATTTTCACAGTAAAGTCTTTACCTCACATAATATCTCACATAACATTTACATTACTCTATATATACTATTGTATTTTCACAGTAAAGGCTTTACCTCACATAATATCTCACATAACATTTACATTACTCTATATATACTATTGTATTTTCACAGTAAAGTCTTTACCTCACATAATATCTCCCATAACATTTACATTACTCTATATAGACTATTGTATTGTCACAGTAAAGGCTTTACCTCACATAATATCTCACATAACATTTACATTACTCTATATATACTATTGTATTGTCACAGTAAAGGCTTTACCTCACATAATATCTCACATAACATTTACATTATTCTATATATACTATTGTATTTTCACAGTAAAGTCTTTACCTCACATAATATCTCACATAACATTTACATTACTCTATATATACTATTGTATTTTCACAGTAAAGGCTTTACCTCACATAATATCTCACATAACATTTACATTACTCTATATATACTATTGTATTTTCACAGTAAAGTCTTTACCTCACATAATATCTCCCATAACATTTACATTACTCTATATAGACTATTGTATTGTCACAGTAAAGGCTTTACCTCACATAATATCTCACATAACATTTACATTACTCTATATATACTATTGTATTGTCACAGTAAAGGCTTTACCTCACATAATATCTCACATAACATTTACATTACTCTATATTTACTATTGTATTTTCATGGTAAACACTTTACTTCACATAATTAGCTCACATAATACCGAATCTATAAGATTTTGATATTATTTATTTTGAGAACAATACCTTAACATCAATATGAGTGGCCAGTTACGGCCGGTTTGAACAGAAAGAGGTGAGAGCATTCTGGTCAGACATGGCCGGTTTGAACAGAGAGAGGTGGTGAGAGAATTCTGAATTCTAGCTGGATATGGCTGGTTTAAATGCTAAAGGGTTAAGCTGACATACTTTCGAAAATTCAAAATTTGCTCAAAAGTTGTTGAATACGATTGAATCTTTTTTTAAAATATGTAATGTAAATATTGATTCTTTGTTTAAAATATGTGATATAAATATTGATTCTTTGTTTAAAATATATAATATAAATTCATATCAGTACACAAACTGTACAGGTTTTGACTAAAGGGAAGCTGTGAAAAATACTTGTGTATAAATGCATGTACGAATATATGTGGGTGGCAAATTGTCAGAGTCATTAGAATGTTGGATAGACTGCTTTGTCCCAGCTCTCTGATCTCTCAGTTCAAATCCTGCTAAGGTCAACTTTGCCTTTCATCCTTTCAAGGTCGATGAAAAAGTACCAGTCCAGTACTGGGGTCGATTCTGCCTCTATATCTTTTCCTCACTTCTTCTCTTTCTAACACTCTCTATCCTTCTCTGGAAGAAATCTGCTATACTCAGGCCTGGAAAAGGGATAGGCTTTGCCAGGTTTAAAACTGGGGTCAATTCTTCCTCTATATCTCTTTCTCACTTCCTCTCTTTCTCACCCTCTATCCTTCCCTGGAAGAAATCTTCTTTACTCAGGCCTGGAAAAGGGATAGGCTTTGCCAGGTTTAAAACTGGGGTCAACTCTTCCTCTATATCTCTTTCTCACTTCCTATTTTTCTCACCCTATATCCTTCCCTGGAAGAAATTTTCTTTACTCAGGCCTGGAAAAGCGATAGGCTTTGCCAGGTTTAAAACTGGGGTCAACTCTTCCTCTATATCTCTTTCTCACTTCCTCTCTTTCTCACCCTCTATCCTTCCCTGGAAGAAATCTTCTTTACTCAGGCCTTGGAAAAGGGATAGGCTTTGCCAGGTTTAAAACTGGGGTCAATTCTTCTTCTATATCTCTTTCTCACTTCCTGTCTCTCTATATCTCATTCTCTCTATCCTTCCCTGGAAGAAATCTCCTTTACTCAGCCCTGGAGAAGGATAGGCTTTGCCAGGTTTAAAACTGGGGTCAATTCTTCTTCTATATCTCTTTCTCACTTCCTGTCTCTCTATATCTCATTCTCTCTATCCTTCCCTGGAAGAAATCTCCTTTACTCAGGCCTGGAGAAGGATAGGCTTTGCCAGGTTTAAAACTGGGGTCAATTCTTCTTCTATATCTCTTTCTCACTTCCTGTCTCTCTATATCTCATTCTCTCTATCCTTCCCTGGAAGAAATCTCCTTTATTCAGGCCTGGAGAAGGATAGGCTTTGCCAGGTTTAAAACTGGGGTTGATTCTTCCTCTATATCTCTTTCTCACTTCCTCTTTTTCTCACCCTCTATCCTTCCCTGGAAGAAGCCTTCTTTACTCAGACCTGGAGAAGGATAGGCTTTGCCAGGTTTAAAACTGGGGTCAACTCTTCCTCTATATCTCTTTCTCACCCTATATCCTTCCCTGGAAGAAATCTTCTTTACTCAGACCTGGAGAAGGAGATGGGCTCTGCCAGGTTTAAAACTGGGGTTGATTCTTCTTCTATATCTCTTTCTCACGTCCTCTCTTTCTCACCCTCTATCCTTCCCTGGAAGAAATCTGCTATACTCAGGCCTGGAAAAGGCATAGGCTTTGCCAGGTTTAAAACTGGGGTCAACTCTTCCTCTATATCTCTTTCTCACCCTATATCCTTTCCTGGAAGAAATCTTCTTTGCTCAGGCCTGGAAAAGGGATAGGCTTTGCCAGGTTTAAAACTGGGGTCAACTCTTCCTCTATATCTCTTTCTCACCCTCTATCCTTCCCTGGAAGAAATCTTCTTTACTCAGGCCTGGAAAAGGGATAGGCTTTGCCAGGTTTAAAACTGGGGTCAATTCTTCCTCTATATCTCTTTCTCACTTCCTCTCTTTCTCACCCTCTATCCTTCCCTGGAAGAAATCTTCTTTACTCAGACCTGGAGAAGGAGATGGGCTCTGCCAGGTTTAAAACAAAAAAACAATAGACACAAATGCCCAAAGGAACTGATGTATCTCAACATGGCACCCTTATGACTCCCAGAGGAGTTATAGGTCCATACCATACCATGTATATATATATATATATATAAATAAATAAAGGTCTCGGCCATTTCCGTGCTCCCCCTCCCCCCGTCCCTCCTCCTCAGTGCTGACGTGGTCTGTGACGACCTGTCCAACCCATGCCAGTGTGAAAAGCGGACATAAAACGAGGATGATGATGATGATGATGACAGTGTGGATGAAACAAAGGTAAGATGGTTGCTTTTTTTTTTTTACTATTTTTTAAAAAATATCTTTCTTTTTTTACTTTTGTATGATTATTATTATTGTTAAACAGTTTCTACTTTAGGCACAAGGCCAGCAATTTGGAGGAGGAGGAGAAAGTTGATTAAATCAACCCCAGTGTATTACTGGTACTTTATTTTATTGACCCCGTAAGGATGAAAAGCAAAGCGAAATCCCGCCGAGGTTAACTTTGCCTTTCATCCTTACGGGGGGGTCGATAAAAAATAAAGTACCAGTAATGCACTGGGGGTCGATTTAAATGACTTTCCCCCACCCACCCTCCCCTTCAAATTGCTGGCCTTCTGCCTAAAGTAGAAACAATTATTATTGGAAAATGTTATCTTTATCATTACACAGTGTTGGTGTTAATTACTGGTATTACCATCGGGCTTCATCTCGGAGCTTAAGATGATAAGACTTGCTTTATAATCTTCTAGATGGTATCCACCATCTTTCTAACTATTCTGGTAGAGCCAAGTAGGCAGGGTTTTTGTACAGTATAATTACTGGTACCAATATTACCTTATATATATATCACCCCTCTGTTACCCATCCCAGGGCCCCTATAATTACTGGTACCCATATTACCTTATATATGCAATACCAGGTCAACCCGTGGCAAAGGCGGAGCAAGCCCCTAACACTTCACCTATTTCCAAAAATCACTTTAATATCGATGATCCCATATAACTCTGGTTTCTCTTCACCCCTCTGTTACCCATCCCAAGACCCCTATAATTACTGGTACCAATATTACCTTATATACGTCACCCCTCTGTTACCCATCCCAAGACCCCTATAATTACTGGTACCAATATTACTTTATATATGTCACCCCTCTGTTACCCATCCCAAGACCCCTATAATTACTGGTACCAATATTACTTTATATATGTCACCCCTCTGTTACCCATCCCAAGACCCCTATAATTACTGGTACCAATATTACTTTATATATGTCACCCCTCTGTTACCCATCCCAAGACCCCTATAATTACTGGTACCAATATTACTTTATATATGTCACCCCTCTGTTACCCATCCCAAGACCCCTATAATTACTGGTACCAATATTACTTTATATATGTCACCCCTCTGTTACCCATCCCAGGGCCCCTATAATTACTGGTACCAATATTACTTTATATACGTCACCCCTCTGTTACCCATCCCAAGACCCCTATAATTACTGGTACCAATATTACTTTATATATGTCACCCCTCTGTTACCCATCCCAAGACCCCTATAATTACTGGTACCAATATTACTTTATATATGTCACCCCTCTGTTACCCATCCCAGGGCCCCTATAATTACTGGTACCAATATTACTTTATATACGTCACCCCTCTGTTACCCATCCCAAGACCCCTATAATTACTGGTACCAATATTACTTTATATATGTCACCCCTCTGTTACCCATCCCAAGACCCCTATAATTACTGGTACCAATATTACTTTATATATGTCACCCCTCTGTTACCCATCCCAGGGCCCCTATAATTACTGGTACCAATATTACCTTATATACGTCACCCCTCTGTTACCCATCCCAAGACCCCTATAATTACTGGTACCAATATTACCTTATATACGTCACCCCTCTGTTACCCATCCCAAGACCCCTATAATTACTGGTACCAATATTACTTTATATATGTCACCCCTCTGTTACCCATCCCAAGACCCCTATAATTACTGGTACCAATATTACCTTATATATGTCACCCCTCTGTTACCCATCCCAAGACCCCTATAATTACTGGTACCAATATTACCTTATATATGTCACCCCTCTGTTACCCATCCCAAGACCCCTATAATTACTGGTACCAATATTACTTTATATATGTCACCCCTCTGTTACCCATCCCAAGACCCCTATAATTACTGGTACCAATATTACTTTATATACGTCACCCCTCCATACTTTCAGATCATTGTAGTAGTTTTTCTTGTCTTTTCCTTTATCATTTAGTCCCATGTCAAAAGAGGAAGTCATATCTATAATTTTTCTTCTCTTCGTGTCCACAAGAGTGTCAGTTACAAAGCTTGGCTAGATGTGGTTCTACGACAGCTGAACACATTGCTGTCCTTATATAATATACCACAATATATATATATACTATATACACCACACTATGTA
>OZ024764.1:12462276-12502276 GCA_964016885.1 Eledone cirrhosa | reverse complement strand
ACTACTACTACTACTACTACCGTTACTACTACTACTGCTGCTACTACTACTACCGTTACTACTACTACTACCGTTACTGCTACTACTACTACAGTTACTACTACTTGGTGGGCTGGGTGCTTTTTGTCATGTCGCCTACATGACCACTTTACAGTGTAGACTGGGTGCTTTTTGTCGTGACACCTACATGACCACTTTACAGTGTGGACTGGGTGCTTTTTGTTGTGACACCTCCACGACCACTTTACAGTGTGGACTGGGTGCTTTTTGTCGTGACACCTCCACGACCACTTTACAGTGTGGACTGGGTGCTTTTTGTCGTGACACCTCCACGACCACTTTACAGTGTGGACTGGGTGCTTTTTGTCATGTCGCCTACATGACCACTTTACAGTGGAGACTGGGTGGTTTTTGTCGTGACACCTACATGACCACTTTACAGTGTGGACTGGGTGCTTTTTGTCGTGACACCTACATGACCACTTTACAGTGTGGACTGGGTGCTTTTTGTCGTGACACCTCCACGACCACTTTACAGTGTGGACTGGGTGCTTTTTGTCATGTCGCCTACATGACCACTTTACAGTGGAGACTGGGTGGTTTTTGTCGTGACACCTACATGACCACTTTACAGTGTGGACTGGGTGCTTTTTGTTGTGACACCTACATGACCACTTTATAGTGTGGACTGGGTGCTTTTTGTCGTGACACCTCCACGACCACTTTACAGTGTGGACTGGGTGCTTTTTGTCATGTCGCCTACATGACCACTTTACAGTGTGGACTGGGTGGTTTTTGTTGTGACACCTACATGACCACTTTACAGTGTGGACTGGGTGCTTTTTGTCATGTCGCCTACATGACCACTTTACAGTGGAGACTGGGTGGTTTTTGTCGTGACACCTACATGACCACTTTACAGTGTGGACTGGGTGCTTTTTGTTGTGACACCTACATGACCACTTTACAGTGTGGACTGGGTGCTTTTTGTCGTGACACCTACATGACCACTTTACAGTGTGGACTGGGTGCTTTTTGTCGTGACACCTCCACGACCACTTTACAGTGTGGACTGGGTGCTTTTTGTCATGTCGCCTACATGACCACTTTACAGTGGAGACTGGGTGGTTTTTGTTGTGACACCTACATGACCACTTTACAGTGTGGACTGGGTGCTTTTTGTCGTGACACCTACATGACCTCTTTACAGTGTGGACTGGGTGCTTTTTGTTGTGACACCTACATGACAACTTTACAGTGTAGACTGGGTGCTTTTTGCTGTGACACCTACACGACCACTTTACAGTGTGGACTGGGTGGTTTTTGTTGTGACACCTACATGACCACTTTACAGTGTGGATTGGGTGGTTTTTGTTGTGACACCTACATGACCACTTTACAGTGTGGACTGGGTGCTTTTTGTTGTGACACCTACATGACCACTTTACAGTGTGGACTGGGTGGTTTTTGTTGTGACACCTACATGACTACTTTACAGTGTAGACTGGTGCTTTTGTTGTGACACCTACATGACCACTTTACAGTGTAGACTGGTGCTTTTGTTGTGACACCTACATGACTACTTTACAGTGTAGACTGGGTACTTTTTACCCACATCACCTACTATGTCTATCTATCTATCTGTCTGCCTCTACACCCCTCTCAATTTTTTTGTCTCTCTCTCTCTCTCCCTTACTATATATATCTCTCTCTCTGTCTGTCTGCCTCTACACCTCTCTCTCTTTCTCTATCCCTCCCTCACACACACCTATCATAATCTATTTAATTCTACCACCCCACCCAGCTCTCTCTCTCTCAATATTATATATTGTCTATCTCCTTCCCCCCCGCCCCACCTTCCACCCATGTGTCTAGTGAACCCACACTCTCACCCCTCATACACTCCACTCACACCTTCATACACTCCACTCCACCATCCTAATACCATATTTCTCTATCTCCTACCTTCTCTCACCATTCAACCCCCCCCCCCGCACTCCACCACCACCACCGACTCAACCCTCACTCCACCTCCACTTCCACTCACCCTCCACTCACACTCCAACATCCTAATGGATTAAATACATGGAATTTGATTAAGGTAATTACCATAAATTGTTGTTTTTTTTTGTGTGTCATGGTGGACCATGACTACACCCCCGCCCCCCTTACCACCCCTCTCCCTCGTCCTCTCCTTTACCCTCCCTTCCTCTCCACTAACCCTTTCTCTGTCTTCTCCTTCCTCTCCCTGCTCTCTCCTTTTCCTTTTACTCTCTCTCTCTCTCTCTTTGCTCCCTCCCCATCTTCTGCTAATACACCTCCACTACTACCACTACTACTACCACCACCACCACCACTAACAACACCTCCACCACTACCAACACCACCACCACCACCACTAACAACACCACCACCACCACTACCAACACCACCACCACCACTACCAACACCACCACTACCAACACCACCACCACTACCAACACCACTACCAACAACACCACCACCACTAACAACACCACCACCACTAACAACACCACCACCACTAACAACACCACCACCACTAACAACACCACCACCACTAACAACACCACCACCACTAACAACACTACTACCACTACCAACACCACCACCACTAACAACACTACCACCACCACCACCACCACCACTTCAACCTCTATCACCTTACATGTCACATACATTCCCCCCCTCCCGTCTCCCCCCCCCCTCTCTCTCTCTCGCTCTCCTACTTCCTCCCCCCCCCCTTCTTCCGGGTTCCCTCCCCTTCCTACTTCCTCATCCGATCACCATTAACAATGCTCACTTCCTCTCCGCTCTCTCTCTCTCTCTCTCTCTCTCTCTCTCTCTCTCTCTCTCTCTCTCTCTCTCTGCTCTATATCATCCCCACCCCAGAAAGATGAAAGGTAGATTTAAGTCTAGCTGTACCCTTCACACACACACACACACACACACACACACACACACACACACACACACACACATATATATATATATATATATAGGAAAATAGTCAGGACCCCGACGGCTGAGCTCCGGCCCTTTCAACAGGATCTAGCTGTTGAGAGGGCCGGAGCTCAGCCGTCGGGGTCCCGACTATTTTCCTATTTCCCACACTACTACCCAAAGTATTGAGTACTCTGGTGCGTTATGGTCCACCTGGTTCCTTACCACACCTCATCATCATCATCATCATCATCATCATCATCATCATCATCATCATCGTTTAACGTCCATCTTCCACGCTAGCATGGGTTAGACGGGAGTTGTCCCACTTGAGGCAAGGTTGGTCAGGTGACCGTGTCTCGCTCGTATAGGACTGTCTGGCAGGTTTTCTACGGCTGGATGCCCTTCCTAACACCAACCACGTTTACAGTGTGGACTGGGAACTTTATCAAGGGTGGTGCCCCAGCATGGCCTTAGCTGGATGACTGGAATAGGTAAAAGATTATATATATATATATATATATATATATATATATATATAACGAAGGAAATGTGGTAAGGAACCAGGTGGACCATAACGCACCAAAGTACTCAATACTTAGGGTAGTAGAGTGGGTAATAGGAACGAGTAGGACCCCGACGACTGAGCTCAAGCCGTTTCGACGGCTAATTCTGGACTGGAATTAGCCGTCGAAACGGCTTGAGCTCAGCCGTCAGGGTCCTACTCGTTCCTATATATATATATATATATATATATATATATATATATATATATATATATATATATATATATATATATATATACGATATTAACAAATGGAAACTATATTTATAAAACCATATTTATTTCATTATACATATTTCAAGGACACCAAGTTAAATTATGGTGTGCTTTCATCAGATAAAATATAATATAGAGCAGTTTTATAAATAAATATTGACATACTCTTAAAGAATGCAACCATTACTGTTGGAAGTTCCCGGATAGTATATATATATATATATATATATATATATATATATATATATATATATATATATATATATATACTATGTTTGTGTATATATATATATATGTGTGTGTGTGGGGGGGGGGCTTTCCTGATGATTTCTTTCGAATGAAACAGTTCTAGTGCTGTAGAAGCCATTTCGATGGAAATCATACTGTTGCGTCAGTATACTCAATTGAAAGTGAGTACCACCAATAACTCGGAGTGTAACCCTATGATGGACTGACATCCTCTCCAGGGGTTTGGGGAGTATTGTACTCTCAGTCGCTCAATGCCATGGAAACCGGGATAAACACTGCTCTGGTGAGCTTCCTGGTTCGAGACAGACTTTAGCCCTTAAACCGGTCATATCCGGCCAGAATTCTCTCACTTCTTTCTGTTCAAACCTGCTTTAACTGGCCACTCATACTGATGTTAAGGTATTGTTCTCAAAATAAATAATATCAAAATTACTTAGATTCAATGTTATGTGAGATATTATGTGAGGTAAAGACTTTACTGTGAAAATACAATAGTATATATAGAGTAATGTAAATGTTATGTGAGATATTATGTGAGGTAAAGACTTTACTGTGAAAATACAATAGTATATATAGAGTAATGTAAATGTTATGTGAGATATTATGTGAGGTAAAGCCTTTACTGTGACAATACAATAGTATATATAGAGTAATGTAAATGTTATGTGAGATATTATGTGAGGTAAAGGCTTTACCATGAAAATACAATAGTATATATAGAGTAATGTAAATGTTATGTGAGATATTATGTGAGGTAAAGCCTTTACTGTGAAAATACAATAGTATATATAGAGTAATGTAAATGTTATGTGAGATATTATGTGAGGTAAAGCCTTTACTGTGAAAATACAATAGTATATATAGAGTAATGTAAATGTTATGTGAGATATTATGTGAGGTAAAGCCTTTACTGTGAAAATACAATAGTATATATAGAGTAATGTAAATGTTATGTGAGATATTATGTGAGGTAAAGCCTTTACTGTGAAAATACAATAGTATATATAGAGTAATGTAAATGTTATGTGAGATATTATGTGAGGTAAAGCCTTTACTGTGAAAATACAATAGTATATATAGAGTAATGTAAATGTTATGTGAGATATTATGTGAGGTAAAGCCTTTACTGTGAAAATACAATAGTATATATAGAGTAATGTAAATGTTATGTGAGATATTATGTGAGGTAAAGCCTTTACTGTGAAAATACAATAGTATATATAGAGTAATGTAAATGTTATGTGAGATATTATGTGAGGTAAAGCCTTTACTGTGAAAATACAATAGTATATATAGAGTAATGTAAATGTTATGTGAGATATTATGTGAGGTAAAGCCTTTACTGTGAAAATACAATAGTATATATAGAGTAATGTAAATGTTATGTGAGATATTATGTGAGGTAAAGCCTTTACTGTGAAAATACAATAGTATATATAGAGTAATGTAAATGTTATGTGAGATATTATGTGAGGTAAAGCCTTTACTGTGAAAATACAATAGTATATATAGAGTAATGTAAATGTTATGTGAGATATTATGTGAGGTAAAGCCTTTACTGTGAAAATACAATAGTATATATAGAGTAATGTAAATGTTATGTGAGATATTATGTGAGGTAAAGCCTTTACTGTGAAAATACAATAGTATATATAGAGTAATGTAAATGTTATGTGAGATATTATGTGAGGTAAAGCCTTTACTGTGAAAATACAATAGTATATATAGAGTAATGTAAATGTTATGTGAGATATTATGTGAGGTAAAGCCTTTACTGTGAAAATACAATAGTATATATAGAGTAATGTAAATGTTATGTGAGATATTATGTGAGGTAAAGCCTTTACTGTGAAAATACAATAGTATATATAGAGTAATGTAAATGTTATGTGAGATATTATGTGAGGTAAAGCCTTTACTGTGAAAATACAATAGTATATATAGAGTAATGTAAATGTTATGTGAGATATTATGTGAGGTAAAGCCTTTACTGTGAAAATACAATAGTATATATAGAGTAATGTAAATGTTATGTGAGATATTATGTGAGGTAAAGCCTTTACTGTGAAAATACAATAGTATATATAGAGTAATGTAAATGTTATGTGAGATATTATGTGAGGTAAAGCCTTTACTGTGAAAATACAATAGTATATATAGAGTAATGTAAATGTTATGTGAGATATTATGTGAGGTAAAGCCTTTACTGTGAAAATACAATAGTATATATAGAGTAATGTAAATGTTATGTGAGATATTATGTGAGGTAAAGCCTTTACTGTGAAAATATAATAGTATATATAGAGTAATGTAAATGTTATGTGAGGTAAAGCCTTTACTGTGAAAATACAATAGTATATATAGAGTACTGTAAATGTTATGAGATATTATGTGAGGTAAAGCCTTTACTGTGAAAATACAATAGTATATATAGAGTAATGTAAATGTTATGTGAGATATTATGTGAGGTAAAGCCTTTACTGTGAAAATACAATAGTATATATAGAGTAATGTAAATGTTATGTGAGATATTATGTGAGGTAAAGCCTTTACTGTGAAAATACAATAGTATATATAGAGTAATGTAAATGTTATGTGAGATATTATGTGAGGTAAAGCCTTTACTGTGAAAATACAATAGTATATATAGAGTAATGTAAATGTTATGTGAGATATTATGTGAGGTAAAGCCTTTACTGTGAAAATACAATAGTATATATAGAGTAATGTAAATGTTATGTGAGATATTATGTGAGGTAAAGCCTTTACTGTGAAAATACAATAGTATATATAGAGTAATGTAAATGTTATGTGAGATATTATGTGAGGTAAAGCCTTTACTGTGAAAATATAATAGTATATATAGAGTAATGTAAATGTTATGTGAGGTAAAGCCTTTACTGTGAAAATACAATAGTATATATAGAGTAATGTAAATGTTATGTGAGATATTATGTGAGGTAAAGCCTTTACTGTGAAAATACAATAGTATATATAGAGTAATGTAAATGTTATGTGAGATATTATGTGAGGTAAAGCCTTTACTGTGAAAATACAATAGTATATATAGAGTAATGTAAATGTTATGTGAGATATTATGTGAGTTAAAGCCTTTACTGTGAAAATACAATAGTCTATATAGAGTAATGTAAATGTTATGTGAGATATTATGTGAGGTAAAGCCTTTACTGTGAAAATACAATAGTATATATAGAGTAATGTAAATGTTATGTGAGATATTATGTGAGTTAAAGCCTTTACTGTGAAAATACAATAGTATATATAGAGTAATGTAAATGGTAAAGGGTTAAACTATATATATATAACTTTGATAGGTGTCAGCCAGTATTGGCCCAGCCCATGTCTAACTTAATAGCGTCACCTATACATGTGTGTGCATATATATATTAGAGGCAGAGGTAGATTTAGTGACACACACAAACACACATATATATATATATATACAGACATATATATATATATATATACAGACATATATATATATATATATATATACACATAAACGGTTCATCAAATATTCATAGGACCGAGAGGTTGGTGTTGACAATTTATGAGTTACAATGTTGTGTCTATGTATATATATATGTCTATGTCTGTGTGTGTATATATATATATATGTGTGCCTGTGTCTGTATATATATATGTATATATGTGTGTCTGTCTCTCTCTCTCTCTCTCTCTCTATATATATATATATATATACATATATATATATGGTGTCTGTGTGTGTGTGTATATATATATATATATATATATATGTGTCTGTGTGTGTATATATATATATATATGTGCTTGTGTCTGTATATATATATATGTATGTGTCTGTCTGTCTGTCTCTCTCTCTCTCTCTATATATATATATGTGTGTGTCTGTGTGTCTGTGTGTCTATATATATATGTCTGTGTCTGTATATATGTATATTTATGCCTGTTTAATATATACATATGTCTGTGTGTATATATATATATATATGTGTCTGTCTGTATACATAAGCCTGTCAGTATATATATGTCTGTGTGTATATATATGCCTGTGTGTATATATATATATATATATATATATATATATATATATGAATGTGTTTGTATATATGTATATTTATGCCTGTTTAAGTATATACATATGTCTGTGTGTGTATATATATATATATGTATGTGTCTGTGTGTATACATATGCCTATGTGTATATATATATATATATATATATATATATATGGCTGTGTGTATATGTGTAAATATATATATATATATGCCGATGTGTGTGTATATATATATATATATGCCTATGTGTCTGTATATATGTATATTTATGCCCGTTAAGTATATACATATATATATATATCTGTATATATACATATGGCTGTGTGTATATATACATATGGCTGTGTGTATATGTACATATGGCTGTGTGTATATATACATATGGCTGTGTGTATATATACATATGGCTGTGTATATATATATATATACCTGTCTATATGGCAGCTATGAATAATAACGACCCCGGATACCCCTTTTGTTTCAGACAGTAAGGTCACATTTCCATAATACATCTACACCATATACACCATATACATACATTATACAAACTATACATGACAGCTATGTACTGTCTAAGGGAATTAGACCACCTACTTTTGAGCGCATGTGTGTATATATATATATGTATATATATATATACACACCACCATGAAAGAGGTGGTCACTGTATGTATATATATATAGAAGAACTTCTACAGGACTAGAACTGTTTCGTTCGTGAGAAATCACCGGGGAGCTCCCTGATGATTTCTCACGAATGAAACAGTTCTAGTCCTGTAGAAGCTCTTCTATGTTAAAACTGTTTGACTCTGCTATGTATTGAGTACCTTACTTACTGTGGTTACCCCCGATTGAACCCGGAATAACGTATATATATATATATATATATATACATACACACATATATATATATATACACACATATGTGTGTTAGATCACGATTGTTTTGCGCATGGCCTCATTTAGATGGTGCTGTAGCATGGCCTGATTGTTTGGATGGTGCTGTAGCATGGCCTGGCTCATTAGATGGTGCTGTAGCATGGCCTGGCTCTTTAGATGGTGTTGTTGCATGGCCTGGCTCTTTAGATGGTGCTGTAGTGTGGCCTGGCTCTTTAGATGGTGCTGTAGCATGGCCTGGCTCTTTAGATGGTGCTGTAGCATGGCCTGGCTGTTAGAATAGTGCCGTAGCATGGCCAGGAAGTTTAGATGGTGCTGTAGCATGGCCTGGCTCTTTAGATGGTGCTGTAGCATGGCCTGGCTCTTTAGATTGTGCTGTAGTATGGCCTGATTGTTTAGATGGTGCTGTAGTATGGCCTGGCTCTTTAGATGGTGCTGTAGCATGGCCTGGCTCTTTAGATGGTGCTGTAGAATGGCCTGGCTCTTTAGATGGTGCTGTAGTATGGCCTGGCTCTTTAGATGGTGCTGTAGCATGGCCTGGCTCTTTAGATGGTGCTGTAGCATGGCCTGGCTCTTTAGATGGTGCTGTAGCATGGCCTGGCTCTTTAGATGGTGTTGTAGCATGGCCTGGCTCTTTAGATGGTGCTGTAGTATGGCCTGATTGTTTAGATGGTGCTGTAGTATGGCCTGGCTCTTTAGATGGTGCTGTAGCATGGCCTGGCTCTTGAGATGGTGCTGTAGCATGGCCTGGCTGTTAGAATAGTGCCGTAGCATGGCCAGGAAGTTTAGATGGTGCTGTAGCATGGCCAGGAAGTTTAGATGGTGCTGTAGCATGGCCTGGCTCTTTAGATGGTGCTGTAGCATGGCCTGGCTCTTTAGATGGTGCTGTAGCATGGCCTGGCTCTTTAGATGGTGCTGTAGCATGGCCTGGCTCTTTAGATGGTGCTGTAGTATGGCCTGGCTCTTTAGATGGTGCTGTAGCATGGCCTGGCTCTTTAGATGGTGCTGTAGCATGGCCTGGCTCTTTAGATGATGCTGTAGCATGGCCTGGCTCTTTAGATGGCGCTGTAGCATGGCCTGGCTCTTTAGATGGTGCTGTAGTATGGCCTGATTGTTTAGATGGTGCTGTAGTATGGCCAGGTTTCTTAGATAGTGCTGTAGCATGGCCACGACTGTTTAGATGGTGCTGTAGCATGGCCAGGTTTGTTAGAAGCTGCTGTAGTATGGCCTGTATCTTTTTGCTGTGCCGTAGCATGGCCAGACTTCTTAAATTGTACTGTGGCATGGCCTGGCTGTTTAGACGGAGCCCCGTTATACGGCTTGGATTCTTGGAACTTGTCTTTCCAAGTTTCGCGCATGCGCATTCAATTCCAACCAAACCAAGAAGAAGAAAAAAATGGCCGTCACTTTGTAGAATTTTTCCAGCTCTACAAAAACTCTTGCAAAATGGTTTCAAAAGAGACAGTTGCAGTTTTCTGAAAGGTAACGTAGATTTATATATTATGTTGAGATATTTTGGTAAATCTTTCCTCCTTAGTTCCCTCCATAATCAACCATTTTAACAGTCTTTCTCTTCCGTATTACTAATGAAATACACAGACCACGTGTTCCAATTCATGTTGAAAATAAACAATAAAATGTAGGGATTTAATAATAAATTTCAACATGTTTCTTTTTTATTCACAGGAAATATATTTAGTGTAGGTTTTTAAAACTCTTCCTAGTTTTCCCTGTAGCAGCTCTGTTGTCTTTAACTAATATTTACGATGTATTTAAATATTTCTTTCAATATTGAGATCAAAGACCGTAAATTGTTGATTCGATTCTTCAACAGTGTTAAATATTTTCTGAATCTATTGTAAATTAATTTTGTATTCTGGAGCAGATTCTAAGGGTGTGTGTCTCTCCTGTGAGGTATTCCCGGGGGTTTTAACGATAGGGTTCACAGTGCAGTTATTCAATCCCCACCCCTACACACATATATTAGGTAAGACCTTAATTACAGGGGAAATGGTCTGTTGTGGTCCTTCTTCCTGTCACTTCCGTCCTTGTGGGTGGCTCTACAGGTGTTTTCGAAAGAGAAGACAGCTTGTTGTTGTTGAGACACTTGGCTATCGTTAACCTGTTGTGTGTGGGTCACTTAATCTGGATGGAGATCACCTTTGTTGTTCTTCCTCTACCAGATCCAGCTGGAACTCCTCTCCACCTCCTCTGCTATAGTCTTTAGTACTTTGGTCCTGTTCCACCCAGTTACACAGAGATATTTCATGAGATTGTAGGCAGATATTTCTACCAACCCTCTCCCTCCATCCTGTGGGGTGGGGACTTTACCCTGGAAATCTACTTTTTAAATAACTTTCTCTCTCCTGTATATCTGTCATCCTCGTAATCATAGCTGAAGTGTTGATCAGTGTTAACAGATCGATATCGATTCACTTTTCCCCATTAGGTGAGAGGGTGACATCTTGGGCAAGTGTCATCATAACCTCCAGTTGACCCATGCCCTGTGATTGAAATTTAGTAGACAGAAACTGTGTGGAAGCCTGTACCTGTAATTAAGTCAATCTTGTCAGACACCGTGTCAACCTTCAGTATTTCTCCCCATAGTGGTGACAGTGTTGGACTTACGATCATAATGTGATAAGTTCCATTCCTGGGTTGTGTTGTGTTCTTGAGCAAAACACTGCATTTCACGTGGCTCCAGTATACTTAGCTTAACATGAGTACCAGTAGTATCTTGGGGTGTAACCCTGCCATAGACTGGTGTCCTGTCCAGGTGAGGGTCTTGTATTTTCAGCTGATTAACTGACTTTGATAAGTACCGGTCTCATGAGGCTCCGGGTTTGAGACAGACTTTAACCTTGCAATCGACTGGCGTCCTATCCAGGGGAAGTCTCTTGTTACTGTATTTCTAATGAAATACCCAGACCATGTGTTCCAATTCATGTTGAAAATAAACAATAAAATGTAGGGATTTAATAATACATTTCAACATGTTTCTTTTTTATTCACAGGAAATATATTTAGTGTATTTTGTTTTAAAACTCTTCCTAGTTTTCCCTGTAGCAGCTCTGTTGTCTTTAACAAATATTTACGATGTATTTAAATGTTTCTTTCAATATTGAGATCAAAGACCGTAAATTGTTGATTCGATCCTTCAACAGTGTTAAATATTTTCTGAAACTGTTGTAAATTAATTTTGTATTCCAGAGCAGATTCTAAGGGTGTGTGTCTCCTATGAGGTTTTCTCGGGTGTTTTAACGATAGGGTCCTTAGCCCAATTACCCGATCTCCGCTCCCTACATATATATATGTTAGGTAAGTTCGTAATTAGAGTTACATGTGGTGTTAATGTATTTTTACACATATAAACTCGCATATCTGATGAGATGTCGAGCCCCTATCATTTTGATTGTAACCTGAGATGATCGACACTAATACGATTGCAATTGACTTCGATCTTGCATATGTATATATGTATACATACATACACACACACACACACATATATATATATATATTTATATATATGTATGTATGTATGTATATCATCATCACCGTTCTTCCATGCTAGCATGGGTTAGACTGGTTGTCCTGTTGTGGGCAGTGTCTGGTCGGCTGACCTTGTCTTGCTCATATATATGTATATTTGTATGTATATATATGTATGTATATATATATAAATATTTGTGTGTATGTGTATATATATATATGTATGTATATACATATATATATATTTGTGTGTCATCATCATATATATGTATATGTGTGTCATCATAATCATCATCATCACCGTTTTACGTCCGTTCTTCCACGCTAGCATGGGTTAGACGGGTTGTCCTTTTGTGGGCAGTGTCTGGTCGGCTGACCATGCCTTGCTCATACAGGAACTGATCTGGCTTGATTTCTACAGCTGGATGCCCTTCCTAACACCAACCTCATTTACAGTGAGTGCTGGGTGCTTTTTTGCCGTGGCACCTCCACGACCACCTTGCGGTGGGGGGTGTTGGGGCATATTGTCTATATGCTTCAGCATGTACCCATGGGAGGTCGGGTACCCTGTATTACTGCGTGACGCCAGAGGTCACGGTCGTGTGTCATTTCCTTTGAGAGGTGTAATTGAGTAAGGTCGGCTTTTATCACCTCATCCCAGGTCATCTTGGGTCTCCCCACTCCGCGGTTTCCAACATCTTCTAGTGCTCTGCACCTTTTTATGCAGCTGTCATTCTTCATACGCATCACATGTCCATACCAGCGCAACCGCCTCTCCTGCACACAGCATTTGATTCCTCTTATGCTTTGTCGTTCACGTATATTACTGTTACACATCCATCGGAGCATGCAGGCTTCGTTTCTCTCTAATCTACGTAAGTCTTCCACCTTCAGCGCCCAGGTCTCACTACCATGCAACATTGTTGTTCGGATACACGCATCATACAGTCTGCCTTTCATTCTGAGGGAGAAGCCTTTTGCAGCTAGCAGTGGTAGTAATTCCCTAAACTTCTTCCATCCCGTTCTTACCCTAGTTATTGTACTTTCTGAACACCCACCTCCGTTGCTAATTCGGTCACCTAGGTAGCAGAAGCTGTCTACTGTTTCTACAGGGCCCTCCCAGAGATTGGTGGTACTTGTTTCCTGTGGCTGTTTGCTGCTTGCTGTCTCAGCACAGCTGCTGCATGTGAATCGTACATTCTTAATTAAGCTTCCCGAGATCCCGCTACATCTCTTGTGTACCCATTGTTTGCATTTGGGGCAGAGAATGGAGTTCCTACCTACACCTTTCCTACATACTGAGCAAGGCTATTTCCCTTACAAGGACCTTAGTCTTTGTCATGTTGACTTTGAGACCCTTTCTTTCTAGTCCCTGCTTCCAAGTTTGGAATTTATTCTCTAGTTCTACCATAGATTCAGCTATGAGTGCGAGGTCATCAGCATGCCCATGGGCATCCGGTCTTAAACTCCTCCGTTATTGCCTGCAGGACTATGATGAACAGGAGAGGGCTAAGAACAGAGCCCTGGTGGACCCCAACCTGTACGCTAAATTCCTCGCTATACTCATTGCTAATCCTAACTTTGCTGACTGCTCCCCTATACATGGCTTGTACCGCTTTCACAAGCCATTCATCTACTCCTAGTTTTCTAAGAGCCCACCAGATTACAGCACGTGGAACTCTGTCAAAGGCTTTCTCAAGGTCGACAAATGCCAAGTAGAGTGGCTTACTTTTAGCTAGGTACTTTTCCTGTAATTACCTCACAAGGAAGAGGGCATCGGTGGTGCCTCTTCCTGGTACAAACCCAAATTGCATCTCGTCTATTTTCACCCGGTCTCTAATCAGCTGTGCTATAACTCTTTCTGTTACTTTCATGACCTGGTCCATCAACTTTATACCTCTATAGTTTCCTCTATCTAGTGCATCGCCTTTACCTTTGTAGCAGTTGACAATGATGCTACTGCACCAATCTTTTGGTATGGCTCCTTCTAGTATTACCTGGTTAACGATACGTGAGGTTATAGTGTGACCTACAGACCCAGATGCCTTCAGCATCTCAGCAGCTATACCCGATGGACCGGTTGCCTTCCCCATCTTCTTATCTTTGATTGCCTTACTTACTACGCTGCTGCTGACTTGTACTGCTGGTCCCTCTATAGGGTCTACTTGGGGTAGGGTCTCTTCTTCCCATGCATTCTCCTCATTTAGTAATCTATCATAATGACTCTTCCATGCATCTTTCTTCTCAGCACTTGTGAGGGCAAGCTCACCTTTATCATTCCGGATACACTTCTCTCCAATGACATCACAACTATCTCTGACACACTGCCTCGCAATCTTGAATACCTCCTGTTTCTGGTCCTCACGTTGTAAAACATGCTTGAATTTTCTATCCTCTGCTTCCCTCCTAGCTAAGTATACTTGTCGCCTAGCTTCCCTCTTGGTCTCTATGTAATGTACCCTGCTCCCCCCTTTCTTCCATTCTTTCCATGCCTGTCTCTTGGCCTTAACTGCTTCATCTACCTTATTGTTCCACCACCAAGTCACTCTCCTCCTGCTTGAGGTCTTACTCCAGCCACAGACCTCATCCGTCGCCTCTAGTAAATTATTTTTTAGGAACTCCCAGTTTTCTTCTACATTAAATGTCTCTATCTGTTCTTCTTTACTGTCGTAGGCGTTGAGTAAAATATCTTTAAATCTGTTACTGGTTGAGGGGAATTTCAGCTTCCAGATCTTTCTTCTCCAGGTTGGCCTCTGTTTCCGGGTTCGTCTAGTTCTGACCATGAGGTCGCTGACAACTAAGCTATGTTGGGATGTACATTCCTCACTAGGGAAGGCTTTTGTGTTTACGACCGTCCATCTGTCACGTCCTCTGATGAGGATAAAATCTAACTAACTAGAGTGTTCCCCTGTTCTATAGGTGATCAGGTGGTTGTCGGGTTTTTTAAAGTTTGTGTTACATATCGACATGTCATTGGCGTCGTAGAATTCTAGAAGTCTGAATCCTTCCTCATTCCTTGTGCCAACCCCATGACCTCTATTGAAGCCGTCGCAGTGTTTACCTACGTGTCCGTTAAAATCTCCTGCGATGATTAGGAAGTCATTGTCGTCTGTTAGAGCAGTAGTGTGCATTAGGGACTCGTAAAACCTATCCTTAAGTTCGTCTGGCAGCCCCAATTGGGGTGCGTAAGCTGATATTATTGTGGTAATTGTTTTATTCAGGACTAGTCTGAGTTTAATGATTCTTGCATTTACCCTGTACACTGAGATTACCTTATCTACCCACTTGTCAGCTAGTAGTATACCTACACCACCCATCCCATCGTCATTTCCCACCCAGAAAAATTTGTAGCACCGACGTTTTCCTACGAGGACTCTAGCAGACCCTCCTCTCCATCTAGTCTCTTGCACACAGCATACATCAATTTCCTTTCGCTCTAGCATTTCTACGATTTCTCCTGCTCTTCCTTTCATTGAGCCTACATTGATGGTACCAACTCGGAGTTTTGGGCATTTGTCGACACTCGTAGGGGAGGGTCTCTGGGTTGGCGCTTCACGTGGGTGCTTGGTAGCTCGCAGATTCATATTTCATCTATTGATTCAGAGTTGCGTATATATATATATGTGTATATATATATATATATATGTGTGTGTGTATATGTATATAGATATATGTTTGTATATGTATATATATATGTGTGAATATACATATGTGTGTATATATATATGTATATGTATGTATATATGTGTATATATATGCCTATATATGTATGTATGTATATATATGCCTTTTCTTCTACTGGCAAGTTCAGCTACCCCTTCCTTCCACAAAATGCCATGATAGAATTATGTGTCTCAACAACAAACTTTTGACCAATCCTTGTAACAATCACTTTTACCATATATGGAATTACCCCCTGAGAAGCTCGGCTATTCATGTACCAGGATAAAAATTTTCATTTAGTCCAGAATTAGCCGTCGAAACGGCTTGAGCTCAGCCGTCGGGGTCCTACTCGTTCCTATTAGCCACTCTACTACCCTAAGTATTGAGTACTTCGGTGCGTTATGGTCCATCTGGTTCCTTACCACATTTCCTTCGTTATATGCCTATATATAGGCATCCTTACGTCTTCAAGAAGATGCCTCACATTCATTCTCCTTCGGTGGACATATCCTTGGTCGATGATGTCACCCAGCTGTGTCCTACTTTCCTTGGGTGTTTCGACCCTCAACCGTATCACCCTCCCGCTGGTAGGTCAGCAGTGGTGACCTAATTACTGCCCGTCTTCGCCTGCTGCCCTAAAGGTCAGAAGAGGCCCTTTCTGCTACCTCCCGCATCCTGCCAACTGCAGCCATCTTCTCTCTTCCTGTCATTCCAATGGCAGTGAGCATTCTCCATACTGAGTAAGCCGGGAATCCCCTGTAGTATACCTCCATCCTCGTCATCTTCTGGGGCTTGCTGTCTGTGGGGCCCTCCTTTCTTTGGTTTGGGTTTAAAGTGGAGCTTTAGTTTACAGCGTACGAGACGATGGTCGGTGTGGTATTCCGCACTGGGCCTCCCTCTGCTATGTAAGAGGTCTTTCAGGTCACATCAGCGCCCTAGGGTATAATCAATGATGTGCCAGTGTTTGGAACAAAGGTGTATCCAGATTGTTTTCAAACTGTCCTGCTGCTGCAAGATGACGTTCTTCGCAGAACTCCGCCAACGAGCATCCTCTGCCATTGCAGTTATCAACGCCCTGTCTCACAAGCACTCCCTCCCGGGTTATTGAATCTCGGCCGACGGCGTTGAAATCGTCGACAGGGGTGACCTGTAAGAGACTGTGCATATCAAAGTAAAACTTGTTCTTGTCCACAGGATCTGCTTGAAGAGTGTGGTATGTAGTTGATTACTGAGTGCGGACGACATAGAGATGATGTGGTCAGAATGACCTGTTGGCAGGTTTTCAAGCTTGGAAGTGATAGAACTCTTGACCATGAAACCCACTCCTGAACGGCGTCTCACTGCTGTTGGTTTACTTGACCAGTAGCGGGTGTATCTGGTGCTATGGTCTTGTAGGTGGCCTTGACCAGTAGAGGGTGTATCTGGTGCTATGCTTTTATAGGTGAGCTTGACCAGTAGCGGGTGTATCTGGTGCTATGCTTTTGTAGGTGGCCTTGACCAGTAGCGGGTGTATGTGGTGCTATGCTCTTGTAGGTGACCTTGACCGGTAGAGGGTGTATGTGGTGCTATGCTTTTGTAGGTGGCCTTGACCAGTAGAGGGTGTATCTAGTGCTATGCTCTTGTAGGTGACCTTGACCAGTAGAGGGTGTATCTGGTGTTATGCTTTTGTAGGTGACCTTGACCAGTAGAGGGTGTATCTAGTGCTATGCTCTTGTAGGTGGCCTTGACCAGTAGCGGGTGTATCTGGTGTTATGCTTTTGTAGGTGACCTTGACCAGTAGAGGGTGTATCTAGTGCTATGCTCTTGTAGGTGGCCTTGACCAGTAGCGGGTGTATCTGTTGCTAAGCTCTTGTAGGTGACCTTGACCAGTAGCGGGTGTATCTGTTGCTAAGCTCTTGTAGGTGGCCTTGACCAGTAGAGGGTGTATCTGTTGCTAAGCTCTTGTAGGTGACCTTGACCAGTAGCGGGTGTATCTGTTGCTAAGCTCTTGTAGGTGGCCTTGACCAGTAGAGGGTGTATCTAGTGCTATGCTCTTGTAGGTGGCCTTGACCAGTAGCGGGTGTATCTGGTGTTATGCTTTTGTAGGTGACCTTGACCAGTAGAGGGTGTATCTGGTGCTATGCTTTTGTAGGTGACCTTGACCAGTAGAGGGTGTATCTGTTGCTAAGCTCTTGTAGGTGACCTTGACCAGTAGAGGGTGTATCTGGTGACATGCCCTTGTAGGTGACCTTGACCAGTAGAGGGTGTATCTGGTGTTATGCCCTTGTAGGTGACCTTGACCAGTAGAGGGTGTATCTGGTGCTCTGCTCTTGTAGGTGGACTTGACCAGTAGCGGGTGTATCTGGTGCCATGCTCTTGTAGGTGGACTTGACCAGTAGAGGGTGTATCTGGTGACATGCTCTTGTTGGTCACCTTGACCAGTAGAGGGTGTATCTGGTGACATGCTCTTGTAAGTGACCTTAACCAGTAGCGGGTGTATCTGTTGCTATGCTCTTGTAGGTGGACTTGACCAGTAGCGGGTGTATCTGGTGACATGCTCTTGTAGGTGACCTTTTCCAGTAGAGGGTGTATCTGGTGACATGCTCTTGTAGGTGGACTTGACCAGTAGCGGGTGTATCTGGTGCTATGGTCTTGTAGGTGGCCTTGACCAGTAGAGGGTGTATCTGGTGCTATGCTTTTATAGGTGAGCTTGACCAGTAGCGGGTGTATCTGTTGCTATGCTCTTGTAGGTGACCTTGACCAGTAGAGGGTGTATCTGTTGCTATGCTCTTGTAGGTGGACTTGACCAGTAGCGGGTGTATCTGGTGACATGCTCTTGTAGGTGACCTTGACCAGTAGAGGGTGTATCTGGTGACATGCTCTTGTAGGTGGACTTGACCAGTAGCGGGTGTATCTGTTGCTATGCTCTTGTAGGTGGACTTAACCAGTAGCAGGTGTATCTGTTGCTAAGCTCTTGTAGGTGGACTTGACCAGTAGCGGGTGTATCTGGTGACATGCTCTTGTAAGTGACCTTGACCAGTAGCGGGTGTATCTGGTAACATGCTCTTGTAGGGGGCCTTGACCAGTAGAGGGTGTATCTGGTGCCATGCTCTTGTAAGTGACCTTGACCAGTAGAGGGTGTATCTGGTAACATGCTCTTGTAGGAGGCCTTGACCAGTAGAGGGTGTATCTGGTGCTATGCTCTTGTAGGTGGACTTGACCAGTAGAGGGTGTATCTGGTGCCATGCTCTTGTAAGTGACCTTGACCAGTAGCGGGTGTATCTGGTAACATGCTCTTGTAGGAGGCCTTGACCAGTAGAGGGTGTATCTGGTGCCATGCTCTTGTAAGTGACCTTGACCAGTAGAGGGTGTATCTGGTGCCATGCTCTTGTAGGTGACCTTGACCAGTAGAGGGTGTATCTGGTGACATGCTCTTGTAGGTGACCTTGACCAGTAGCGGGTGTATCTGGTGACATGCTCTTGTAGGTGGCCTTGACCAGTAGAGGGTGTGTCTGGTGACCTTGACCAGTAGAGGGTGTATCTGGTGACATGCTCTTGTAGGTGACCTTGACCAGTAGAGGGTGTATCTGGTGACATGCTCTTGTAGGTGGCCTTGACCAGTAGAGGGTGTATCTGGTGACATGCTCTTGTAGGTGGCCTTGACCAGTAGAGGGTGTATCTGGTGACATGCTCTTGTAGGTGGCCTTGACCAGTAGAGGGTGTATCTGGTGACATGCTCTTGTAGGTGACCTTGACCAGTAGAGGGTGTATCTGGTGCCATGCTCTTGTAGGTGACCTTGACCAGTAGAGGGTGTATCTGGTGCCATGCTCTTGTAGGTGACCTTGACCAGTAGAGGGTGTATCTGGTGACATGCTCTTGTAGGTGGCCTTGACCAGTAGAGGGTGTATCTGGTGACATGCTCTTGTAGGTGACCTTGACCAGTAGAGGGTGTATCTGGTGCCATGCTCTTGTAGGTGACCTTGACCAGTAGAGGGTGTATCTGGTGCCATGCTCTTGTAGGTGACCTTGACCAGTAGAAGGTATATCTGGTGACATGCTCTTGTAGGTGGCCTTGACCAGTAGAGGGTGTATCTGGTGACATGCTCTTGTAGGTGACCTTGACCAGTAGAGGGTGTATCTGGTGCCATGCTCTTGTAGGTGACCTTGACCAGTAGAGGGTGTATCTGGTGACATGCTCTTGTAGGTGGCCTTGACCAGTAGAAGGTGTATCTGGTGACCTTGACCAGTAGCGGGTGTATCTGGTGACATGCTCTTGTAGGTGGCCTTGACCAGTAGAGGGTGTATCTGGTACCAGGCTCTTGTCGGTGACCTTGACCAGTAGCGGGTGTATCTGGTGACATGCTCTTGTAGGTGGCCTTGACCAGTAGAGGGTGTATCTGGTACCAGGCTCTTGTCGGTGACCTTGACCAGTAGCGGGTGTATCTGGTGCCATGCTCTTGTAGGTGACCTTGACCAGTAGAGGGTGTATCTGGTGACATGCTCTTGTAGGTGGCCTTGACCAGTAGAGGGTGTATCTGGTGACATGCTCTTGTAGGTGACCTTGACCAGTAGAGGGTGTATCTGGTACCAGGCTCTTGTCGGTGACCTTGACCAGTAGCGGGTGTATCTGGTGACATGCTCTTGTAGGTGGCCTTGACCAGTAGAGGGTGTATCTGGTACCAGGCTCTTGTCGGTGACCTTGACCAGTAGCGGGTGTATCTGCTGACATGCTCTTGTAGGTGACCTTCACCAGTAGAGGGTGTATCTGGTGACATGCTCTTGTAGGTGGCCTTGACCAGTAGAGGGTGTATCTGGTACCAGGCTCTTGTCGGTGACCTTGACCAGTAGCGGGTGTATCTGGTGACATGCTCTTGTAGGTGGCCTTGACCAGTAGAGGGTGTATCTGGTGCCATGCTCTTGTAGGTGACCTTGACCAGTAGCGGGTGTATCTGGTGACATGCTCTTGTAGGTGGCCTTGACCAGTAGAGGGTGTATCTGTTGCTATGCTCTTGTAGGTGACCTTGACCAGTAGAGGGTGTATCTGGTGCCATGCTCTTATAGGTGACCTTGACAAGTAGAGGGTGTATCTGGTGCCATGCTCTTGTAGGTGACCTTGACCAGTAGAGGTGTATCTGGTGACATGCTCTTGTAGGTGACCTTGACCAGTAGAGGGTGTATCTGTTGCTATGCTCTTGTAGCTGACCTTGACCAGTAGAGGGTGTATCTGTTGCTATGCTCTTGTAGGTGGCCTTGACCAGTAGAGGGTGTATCTCTTGCTATGCTCTTGTAGGTGACCTTGACCAGTAGCGGGTGTATCTGGTGACATGCTCTTGTAGGTGGCCTTGACCAGTAGAGGGTGTATCTGGTGCCATGCTCTTGTAGGTGACCTTGACCAGTAGAGGGTGTATCTGGTGACATGCTCTTGTAGGTGACCTTGACCAGTAGAGGGTGTATCTGTTGCTATGCTCTTGTAGGTGGACTTGACCAGTAGCGGGTGTATCTGGTGACATGCTCTTGTAGGTGACCTTGACCAGTAGAGGGTGTATCTGGTGACATGCTCTTGTAGGTGGACTTGACCAGTAGCGGGTGTATCTGTTGCTATGCTCTTGTAGGTGGACTTGACCAGTAGCAGGTGTATCTGTTGCTAAGCTCTTGTAGGTGGACTTGACCAGTAGCGGGTGTATCTGGTGACATGCTCTTGTAAGTGACCTTGACCAGTAGCGGGTGTATCTGGTAACATGCTCTTGTAGGGGGCCTTGACCAGTAGAGGGTGTATCTGGTGCCATGCTCTTGTAAGTGACCTTGACCAGTAGAGGGTGTATCTGGTAACATGCTCTTGTAGGAGGCCTTGACCAGTAGAGGGTGTATCTGGTGCTATGCTCTTGTAGGTGGACTTGACCAGTAGAGGGTGTATCTGGTGCCATGCTCTTGTAAGTGACCTTGACCTGTAGCGGGTGTATCTGGTAACATGCTCTTGTAGGAGGCCTTGACCAGTAGAGGGTGTATCTGGTGCCATGCTCTTGTAAGTGACCTTGACCAGTAGAGGGTGTATCTGGTGCCATGCTCTTGTAGGTGACCTTGACCAGTAGAGGGTGTATCTGGTGACATGCTCTTGTAGGTGACCTTGACCAGTAGCGGGTGTATCTGGTGACATGCTCTTGTAGGTGGCCTTGACCAGTAGAGGGTGTGTCTGGTGACCTTGACCAGTAGAGGGTGTATCTGATGACATGCTCTTGTAGGTGACCTTGACCAGTAGAGGGTGTATCTGGTGACATGCTCTTGTAGGTGGCCTTGACCAGTAGAGGGTGTATCTGGTGACATGCTCTTGTAGGTGGCCTTGACCAGTAGACGGTGTATCTGGTGACATGCTCTTGTAGGTGGCCTTGACCAGTAGAGGGTGTATCTGGTGACATGCTCTTGTAGGTGACCTTGACCAGTAGAGGGTGTATCTGGTGCCATGCTCTTGTAGGTGACCTTGACCAGTAGAGGGTGTATCTGGTGACATGCTCTTGTAGGTGGCCTTGACCAGTAGAGGGTGTATCTGGTGACATGCTCTTGTAGGTGACCTTGACCAGTAGAGGGTGTATCTGGTGCTATGCTCTTGTAGATGACCTTGACCAGTAGAGGGTGTATCTGGTGCTAGCTATGCTCTTGTAGATGACCTTGACCAGTAGCGGGTGTATCTGGTGCTATGGTTTTGTAGGTGGACTTGACCAGTAGCGGGTGTATCTGGTGCTATGCTCTTGTAGGTGACCTTGACCAGTAGCGGGTGTATCTGGTGCTCTGCTCTTGTAGGTGACCTTGAACAGTAGAGGGTGTATCTGGTGCCATGCTCTTGTAGGTGACCTTGACCAGTAGAGGGTGTATCTGGTGCCATGCTCTTGTAGGTGACCTTGACCAGTGGAGGGTGTATCTGGTGCCATGCTCTTGTAGGTGACCTTGACCAGTAGAGGGTGTATCTGGTGACATGCTCTTGTAGGTGACCTCGACCAGTAGAGGGTGTATCTGGTTACATGCTCTTGTAGGTGACCTTGACCAGTAGAGGGTGTATCTGTTGCTATGCTCTTGTAGGTGACCTTGACCAGTAGAGGGTGTATCTGGTGCTATGCTCTTGTAGATGACCTTGACCAGTAGAGGGTGTATCTGGTGCCATGCTCTTGTAGGAGGCCTTGCTCTAAGAAGTGGACCTCACTGAGAGCAGCGATGTCAACATTCAGTGTTGACAGTTGGTGTGGAATTAGAAGAGATTGACACACTCAGGGTGACCCTGTCTAGCAAGGTAAGGTCCTGAGGTTCCAGCATGTGGTTTTCAGTCCATTGAAGGTGGGTGTTTACCTTTTATTCTTTGTTGATTTCCGGCCACATGAAAACATGCCCGTTGACCACTGGATGGTGTAAGAGACAAGCTGGGGGAATACCTCCATCTTCTTCAAACTTACTTCCAGTCTAGAGAGCTGGAAGTGATACGCAGCAAGACACTTTCTCTGTGATAAAAGAATGGGCCTGCCTTTTAACGTCCCTCATATACTGTATACTGTCGTTTAGGACAACTTTTCTAGACCCCTCTCCACATAGAGCAAGCAGTACTGTCCCTAGAGAAGGCTGCCTGGTCATTCTGGGTGTGCCGAATGATATTGTCCCCGGATCAACATCAAACGACGAGATCCCCTGCATATAGAAGTGGGATTACTGCTTCCAGTGTTGAAAATAAACAATAAAATGTAGGGATTTAATAATAAAATTCAACATGTTTCTTTTTATTCACAAAAAATATATCTAGTGTAGTTTTTTTAAAACTCTTCCTAGTTTTCCCTGTAGCAGCTCTGTTACCTGTATTTAAATACTTCTTTCAAGATTGAGATCAAAGACCGTAAATATCTAACGACAGCAACAGTTGACTGATAAAATGACATGTCAATCATATTGATGGCCTCCCCGCAGCCCCGGGGGACAGAATGGAGAAAGCGTTTCCCTGGAGGACGGCAAGGAAGACGCGCGGAAAAAGTCATTCCAACTCGCGAGGCTCACACCTGCGGCTGGCCAGCTCTGCACCTATGGTGGTGAGTAGGGAGGTAGCCCTAGGGCTGAGGACACCAGAAGTCTCTACTGCTACAGGTAGCCAGCTCTGCACCTATGGTGGTGAGTAGGGAGGTAGCCCTAGGGCCGAGGACACCAGAAGTCTCCACTGCTACAGGTAGCCAGCTCTGCACCTATGGTGGTGAGTAGGGAGGTAGCCCTAGGGCCGAGGACACCAGAAGTCTCCACTGCTACAGGTAGCCAGCTCTGTGCCTATGGTGGTGAGTAGGGAGGTAGCCCTAGGGCAAAGGACACCAGAAGTCTCCACTGCTACAGGTAGCCAGCTCTGCACCTATGGTGGTGAGTAAGGAGGTAGCCCTAGGGCAAAGGACACCAGAAGTCTCCACTGCTACAGGTAGCCAGCTCTGCACCTATGGTGGTGAGTAGGGAGGTAGCCCTAGGGCAAAGGACACCAGAAGTCTCTACTGCTACAGGTAGCCAGCTCTGCACCTATGGTGGTGAGTAGGGAGGTAGCCCTAGGGCAAAGGACACCAGAAGTCTCTACTGCTACAGGTAGCCAGCTCTGCACCTATGGTGGTGAGTAGGGAGGTAGCCCTAGGGCAAAGGACACCAGAAGTCTACTGCTACAGGTAGCCAGCTCTGCACCTATGGTGGTGAGTAGGGAGGTAGCCCTAGGGCAAAGGACACCAGAAGTCTCTACTGCTACAGGTAGCCAGCTCTGCACCTATGGTGGTGAGTAGGGAGGTAGCCCTAGGGCCGAGGACACCAGAAGTCTCCACTGCTAGGGGTAGCGATCTCTGCACCTATGGTGGTGAGTAGGGAGGTAGCCCTAGGGCAAAAGACACCAGAAGTCTCCACTGCTACAGGTAGCCAGCTCTGCACCTATGGTGGTGAGTAGGGAGGTAGCCCTAGGGCAAAGGACACCAGAAGTCTACTGCTACAGGTAGCCAGCTCTGCACCTATGGTGGTGAGTAGGGAGGTAGCCCTAGGGCAAAGGACACCAGAAGTCTCTACTGCTACAGGTAGCCAGCTCTGCACCTATGGTGGTGAGTAGGGAGGTAGCCCTAGGGCCGAGGACACCAGAAGTCTCCACTGCTAGGGGTAGCGATCTCTGCACCTATGGTGGTGAGTAGGGAGGTAGCCCTAGGGCAAAAGACACCAGAAGTCTCCACTGCTACAGGTAGCCGGCTCTGCACCTATGGTGATTAGTAGGGAGGTAGCCCTAGGATCAAGGACACCAGAAGTCTCCATTGCCAAGGGTACGACAGCAAACCTGTCGGAGAGTGACCAGTATTTGAGGAGTTTGGCCTCCACAGCCCGACGCGCAGCAGAACCTGGGTTATTCGCAGACTGCACCAGGTTGCGGCTGGAGAAAGTGTTGTAAATTAATTTTGTATTCTTGAGCAGATTCTAGGGGTGCGTGTCTCTCCGATGAGATTTTCTCGGGTGTTTTAACGATAGGGTCCACAGTACAGTTACTCTATCCCCACCACCTACACACATATGTTAGGTAAGATTCTAATGAAAGTTACAGGCGGTGTTTATTATGCACATATAAACTCGCATATCTGATGAGATATCGAGGTAGGATCGGGTCCCTGTCATTTTGATTGTACTCTGAGATGATCGATATTGATACGATTGCAATATGCCAATAAAGTTTATATATACGAGCGAGACCCGGTCACCCGGCCCAACTTGTCTCTAAATGGGACAAACCCGTATAACCCATGCTAGCGTGGAAGATAGACGTTAAACGATGATGATATATATATAGACATAATTACGTCCTCAGGTGCCCCACAGTCATTCTCCTTCGGAGGACATAGCCTTGGCCAGCAGGTGCTGATGTCACCCAGCCGTGTCCTACGTTCATTGGGACTTTTAACCATCAACCGCAAACCCTCCCGCTGGTGGGTCAGCAGTGGTAGCCAAATTATTACCCATTATCGCCACCTAGCTTGCAGCTTATCCCCTCTCTCCTGCTCCAAAGCCAACAGGAGGCCTTTTCTGCTGTCATTCCACTGACTGAGTATTCTCCACACTGATTGAGCCGAGAATCTCCTGCAGCCCACCTCGACTGGAAATAGCCATACCTGCGAACCTTTCTCGTTACACTCCAGCACAGCTTCTTGATATTTGGTCCTCCTGTCACGAACGCCTATAGAGAGTTGAGATTGATCCTGGGCAGGCGATGGTCCTTCATCCTAGAGACGTGCCCTGCCCAGCGTATTTAGGAGTTCAGCTTCGTGTTTAATCTTCCACACGTTAGTACAGTCTACCAAATTCACCTTTGCCAGTCTGTTGCTGACTTCCCTGTCGATCTTGGCACCCGATGTGATGGTGCACCCCAGGTAGGTGAAATGACGGACTGTTTTCAGTTCTGTCTCGCCAACGGTGATATGGTGAGGGTGGTACTCTTCCTGAGGTGCAGGCTGGTGGAATACCTCCATCTTCTTACAGTCCAGAGGCTGGAGGTGATACGCAGCAAGACTCTTTCTCTGTGATAAAAGAATGGAGTTGTATTTTAACGTCCCTGATATACAGTGTATTGTGGTAGCTGTCCCTGTTGCATCTAATGTAAGGAGGGGTCTGTCTTTTATCGTCTCTTATATACATACAGTATATTGTAATAGCTAACCCTCCATACTGTCTATAGTTATAACTTTACATGGGTCTGTCTTTTAACACCTGATATACAGTATATTGTGGTAGCTGTCCCTTCTAATATAAGGGTGCGTTTGTCTTTTAACGTCCCAGATACAGAGTATATTGCGTTAGCTGTCCCTTCTAATATAAGGGTGCGTTTGTCTTTTAACACCTGATATACAGTATATTGTGGTAGCTGTCCCTTCTAATATAAGGGTGCGTTTGTCTTTTAACGTCCCAGATACAGAGTATATTGGGTTAGCTGTCCCTTCTAATATAAGGGTGCGTTTGTCTTTTAACGTCCCAGATACAGAGTATATTGCGGTAGCTGTCCCTCCATACATCAGCCGTTACATCTAATATAAGGTCTGTTTGTCTCTGTCTTTTAATGTCCCTCATATACAGTATATTGTGGTAGCTGGCTCCTCTCTACATCCCACAGTTACATCTATGGGTGGGCCTCTCTTTTAATGTCCCTGTTATACAGTGTTAGCTGTTCCCCCACATGGCCCACAGTTACATGTAATATAACAATGGGTCTGTATTTTAATGCCCCTGATATACAGTATATTGTGGTAGCTGTCCCTCCATACGGCGGCTTATAAAAGGTTAGGCCTGTCTCTTAGCATCCCAAGAACTGGGGTCATCTGTCAATGGCACACTTTACCCCTCCCCTGTGGCCACACCCTTAAACCCGGAGTCCATCAAGGTACGTATTAAGTCACATTTGTATCTATATTTTTAATTATTCGTTGTTAAAATATATGTAAACGGAATAAATGGAAGTAATTCAGGTGTGAATATATTTTTTATTAGAAAATTGTTAATGTGTTGCTGGTGCTATATGTGTTGTTACGGGGTGTAGTTATGGTTGTCAATCGAAAACCGATGTTTATTGTCTTATGGATCGTTGGGTGACTGTACAGGTAGTACATATTTCAGTGGAAGTGTTGTGTGTATCACACCTCAGTCTCCTTCCAGGACTGAGAACACCCAAGTTAAATTTCCTCCCCCTCTCGAAGGCTCAATGTCCTCTCTGGCTTGTAAGATCTCTGTGGCTAACGCTCGCTTAGGGGACCAAAGGCATGTAGTGTATGTACTAAGGTCGCCAAAAAAGCAGTTAAAAGACATGTCTAACCTGTATAATCTTCTATGGTTATCGCTCGAATGTAAACAAAGCTGGCTACCCTCTCGCGGTTGAAAGACATGTCTAACTTGCGTCTCTATCGCAACATCTTGTAGATTCTGAATTGTAGAAAGGGTCACCATCGAACTTCGATAAACCCCCATAATCAAACTCCCTAAACAATCCGTTGGCAGACATCGAAAACCCCGTCTTCGTAGCACCACCAATGCATTAATAATTGTCTTATGAAAAAAATATTTGAATCCAGAATTACTTCCCTTTGTTCCGTTTGCATATATTAATTTTTTTTTGATCAAAATTTTTCCAAAGTAGCCATAAGTACCACTATTTAACTCAGTAGAATTGCGGCCTTCGCGGTGGCGTGCGATCTGCGTCTCAGACTACCAGTCCCCTTGGCTGGCGTTCGATTCGTAGTGGCGTACGACTGCATCGGCCTGGGACTATTCGGGGCCGGCACATAGATGCAAGGCCCGTCCCTGACCACCGTGAAGAATTCTTTTTCAAAATTCATCTAATATGCAAATGAGCTTTGAAGTTCATTTACATATTAGAAGAATTATATTAGAAAGAATCTTAATATATAGAGAGAATCTTAATTAGACTCTTGAAGCTTCATTTACATATTAGAAGCTCATTTGCATATTAGAAGAAATTTTTTTTTAGAAATATATTAGAGAGAATCTTAATTACATTTTTGAAGGTCATTTACATATTAGAAGAGATTTAAAGAAGAACCTTGGAGGTTAATTACATTCTTGGAAGACAGTTGGATTTGAACCTTCAACTTAGTTTCTATATAGAGAGACTTAGATTCTTAGAACCCACAATCTCACTTACATTCTTGGAAGACAGTTGGATTCGAACCTTTAACTTAGTTTCTATATAGACTGTTTAGATTCTTAGAACCCACAATCTCACTTAGATTCTTGGAAGACAGTTGGATTCGAACCTTTAACTTAGTTTCTTAAAACCCACAATTTCACTTAGATTCTTGGAAGACAGTTGGATTCGAACCTTCAACTTAGATTCTATATAGACTGTTTAGATTCTTGAAACCCACAATGTCACTTACATTCTTGGAAGACAGTTGGATTCGAACCTTCAACTTAGTTTCTATATAGACTGTTTAGATTCTTGAAACCCACAATGTCACTTACATTCTTGGAAGACAGTTGGATTCGAACCTTCAACTTAGTTTCTATATAGAGAGACTTAGATTCTTAGAACCCACAATTTCACTTACATTCTTGGAAGACAGTTGGATTCGAACCTTTGATACTTTCTTTACATTATTAGATGGTTTCTACATTCTTGGAAGACAGTTGGATTCGAACCTGAGATACTTTCTTTACATACTTGAAGGTTCTTATTACATTTTTGATACTTATCACCCTTGATGGTAATTACGTTCTTAGACGACTGTTGGATTCGAACCCTCAATGATATTTCTACATTGTTTATTGATACTTACTCTTCATTCCCTTGATGGTACTTACTTTTCTTTCCTTAGATTCGAACCATTGAAGACACCGTCTACACTGTTTATTGGACAACCATTTTTGGAGCGACTGCTGGATTCGAAACCTTGATGAGGCTGTTTAAAATATATTTACCTTCATACCAGGAATAAATAAACAACAATAAAGTATATGATACAATTGTTTTATTACAAACTTATTTCATTCTACAGAACACTTGTGTGGCTGGACATCTGTAAAGAAGGAACACAAGAGAAGAATTAAACAATATTTCTCGTGTATTTAAATACATTTTTGTCAATAAAAACGCATTGAATTCTATTTTACGAAGTTGTTATTTATTATTGATGTTCATAATTAATTGAAACAACAATAAAAGCTATTTATATGTATGTGTTACGTACATATATCATTGTTTTAACGGGATATTGACCCCGGCTGTCTGAATTGCGTTCTAACGAGGAGCAATGCAAGAAGATCACATTTCACCCATCGACAAAGTCTAATGGGAGAGACAAGAAGATAAAACAGATGTTGAACAGCTGGACTTATTCGTAAAGATTGATTGCTAAGTGGGACTATTCGGGGCCGGCAGTGGAGCAAATCATACAATGAAGAGCAACAAACCTGGATTCAACAGCAATGAACTTATAGAGGGGCTGGCCTCGTCTCAGAGACAATAGGTAAACTATTAGAATGATAGAGTAGAGACACCAACGTACTGGATGGAGGTATTTACCAACAAATGGTCCAGTGTCTGACAAAATAATCAACACTGTTCTTGGACTATTAAAACGAAAACAAAACTTTAAAATGATTGGTTAGGACGGCAGGGTTAAAACTCAAGATACTGCTGGTACTCAGACTCAGCTAAGTACACTGGAGCCACCTGGAATGAAGTGTTTTTCTCAAGATCACAACACGATCCAGGAATGGAACTCATCACTATGGGAAGAAATAATGAAGTTTCCCATCATACACTGTGTATAGAATTAAATGTATGACATTACAAGACGGAATAAAATATTTCCCCCATCGACAAAGTCAAATGGGAGAAAGAGAGTTTAAAACATAGAGGTGAACAGCTGGACTTATTGTGTGTACCTCGGAGAGATTGCAAGAGGTGACAGCTTTTGGAAAGTCAACAGTCGAAACTACCACGTTCGATTGCTGTTAGTGAAGACAACCAGACAGTGATAGGGATAAATAGTCGACAGAAGGATTTGATAAAGACCAAGGAACTACCACAGGAAGAAGTAGGAACAATGTTTAAACTACACTACTTATTAATAAAAATAATATGAATTAAATTGTATTATATTCGCAATGTATGAAACAGGTGAGTGTGTATCTCATTAAGAATACGTTAACAAGAGAAGAACTAGGCAGGTGTAAATAGTAGATCATACGAAGGAGACTAAGAGGGAAAGATTTACAAAAATATCTCAACATAATATAAAAATCTACGTTACCTTTCAGAAAGCTGCTATTGTCCATTGCTAAACCATTTAGCGAGAGTTTCTGTAAAGCTTGTAACATTCTACAAACTGACGGCCATCTTTTTTTTCTTGTTTTGGATGGAGTTGAATGCGCAAGCGCGAAATTCACAAACCCAGTGCGCATGTTCCAAGTATCTTGGCCATGCTACAGCACCATCTAAACAACCTGGCCATGCTACAGCACCATCTAAACAGCCTTGCCATGTTACAGCACCATCTAAACAGGCTGGCCATGTTACAAAACTAGATGTTGATCTATAATTATGAACATACGTAATTCTCAGGGAGATTCAGTGTTATAAGACTGGCCATTTGAATTACAGTTGACAGACTTCTATATAGTTTCTGTCAACCCAGTTTCACATGGGGTGTGATCGAACCTGGGACTTAATGATGGCGAAATAAACTCATAAGTTAGTCGATATCGATCTTTACAAACACTGATCGACAGATAACCAATGATGGACATACAGAGGAAGAGAGTGATCGAGAAACTGAAATGAATTTACAACTGTTTTTGTTTTTACGGCCAGTATAATTCAGCTGAACATGAGTACCAGTAATAGGTGGAGGGTTAACTCTGTGATGGACTGGCGGCCTGTCCATGGGGGAGACTTGTACTCTCATTCGCTTTACGGGATAATATTTAACACTGTTGAAGAATTGAATTAACAATTTACGGTCTTTGGTCTCAATCTTGAAAGAAACATTTAAATCCACCGAAATATTTGCTGAAGACAACAGAGCTGCTACAGGGAAAACTAGGAAGAGTTTTAAAAACCTACACTAAATATATTTCCTGTGAATAAAAAAGAAACATGTTGAAATTTATTATTAAATCCCTACATTTTATTGTTTATTTTCAACATGAATTTTGTGTATAAAAAAAACAAACACAGGTTTTTCATTTTTTATTAAAATAACAATAGTGCTTAAATAAATATATTCTACATGTCACCACCATAGATGAAACTTAAGGGTGAGTCTGTCTCCTGGTTCCGGAGCTAGGGAGGATGGCAAGGGGGACATACTGAAACAGCAACTGCACCTCACGGGGCTCACACTTGTGGGTAGCTAACTCCCCTCCGTTAACCGGGGATATAGTTGGGCGGGGGACAAGAACACTGGAAGTCTCCACTTCCAAAATCCCAATCACAAACATATCAAAGAGTGGCCGATACTTTGACAGTTTGCCCTGCTGGCATGAGGGGCAGCAAAGCATGGGCTGGCCTCTTGGGAAAATGTCATAACGTATGACATCGTAACCGAAGGGCCTACCCTTACGGAGCGGGAAGGCTGTCATGTCGTTAATCGATATCGATCTGTTAACACTGATCAATACTTCAGCTATGATTACGAGAATGACAGACATACAGGAGAGAGAAAATTTTAAAAAGTAGGTTTCCCTGTCATATATTTAATTCTATACACAACAGTGTATGACTGTACCTGTAATTAGGGGAGAGGGTTGGTAGAAATAACTGCCTACAATCTCATGAAATATCTCTGAGTAACTGGGTGGAACAGGACCAAAGTACTAAAGACTATCGCAGAGGAGGTGGAGAGGAGTTCCGGCTGGATCTGGTAGAGGAAGAACAACAAAGTACCAGTAATGCACTGGGGTTGATAAATAAAGTACCAGTAATGTACTGGGGTCGATAAATAAAGTACCGGTAATGTACTGAGGTTGATTTAATCGACTTCCCCCACACCCCAATTTATTAGCATTGTGCCTAAAGTAGAAATAATTAAATTCCTTAAAAATGTTTATTATTTTCCAATATTGAGGAACATGGGCTGTGTATTCCATTAGAAATACAGTACCCCGAGGGGTGGTGTCTGAGAAAAAAAAGGCTGTTCAAATGGTTGATGATATCTAAAGTCTGTCCCCAGCTCGGGGCTCATCACGCCGGTCCTTACCCCGGTTTCCATGGCATGAAACATCTAAGAATATAAGACTACCCCCTGGACAGGGCGCCAGTCCATCGCAGCGTTAACTCCCCCAGCTACAGCTGAGTATACTGGAGCAACGTGAAATAAAATGTTTTCTCAAGAACACAACCCAGTCCAGAAATGGATCCCACCTACCTCTAATGACGATATTATGAAGGGAACTAAAAACAAACTGTTTACCCAGAATACACCAACATAAACTAAGCTTCCACGTTATAATGGCCTGACTCACAGGGTTATTTAAGACCAGTTTATATATATATATAGCTGTTAGTGTATGTGGAGGGGCAGTGTTGGTGAGGAATTAGACTACCGACCCTTTTGTTAAGACACCTGACAAACATCATATGGGAAGCACCCCCGTAGAACGAACATACCGAGGGTTAAAGTGCTTTAAAAACTGAAATTAATTTAGACTTCTATACAGTTTCTGTCTGCCCAGTTTCACATGGGGTGTGATCGAACCTGGGACTTAATGATGGCGAAATAAACTCATAAGTTAGTCGATATCGATCTTTACAAACACTGATCGACAGTTAACCAATGATGAACATACAGAGGAAGAGAGTGATCGAGAAACTGAAATGAATTTACAACTGTTTTTGTTTTTCCGGTCAGTATAATTCAGCTGAACATGAGTACCAGTAATAGGTGGAGGGTTAACCCTGTGATGGACTGACGGTCTGTCCAGGGGGAAGACTTGTATTCTCATTCGCTTTACGGGATAATATTTTACGAAAATATTTAACACTGCTGAAGAATTGAATCAACAATTTACGGTCTTTGATCTCAATCTTGAAAGAAACATTTAAATCCACCGAAATATTTGCTGAAGACAACAGAGCTGCTACAGGGAAAACTAGGAAGAGTTTTAAAACAAAATACACTAAATATATTTCCTGTGAATAAAAAAGAAACATGTTGAATTTTATTATTAAAAAACAAACACAGGTTTTTCATTTTTTTTATTAAAATAACAATAGTGCTTAAATAAATATATTCTACATGTCACCACCATAGATGAAACTTAAGGGTGAGTCTGTCTCCTGGTTCCAGAGCTAGGGAGGATGGAAAGGGGGACATACTGAAACAGCCACTGTACCTCACGGGGTTCATACTTGTGGGTAGCTAACTCCCCTCCGATAGCCGTGCAAAGGGGGACTTGGTCAGGCGAGGGACAAGAACACTGGAAGTAAAAGATCTCAATCACAAACATATTAAAGAGTGGCCGATACTTTGACATGAGGGCCAGCATAGCCTGGGCTGGTCACTTGAGAAAATGTCACAACGTATGATATCGTAACCGAAGGGTTGTTATGCCGTTAATCGATATCGATCTGTTAACACTGATCAATACTTCAGCTATGATGACAAAAATGACAGACATACAGGAAAGAGAAAGTTCTTTAAAAAGTAGGTTTCCCTGTCACAGTCCCCACCCCACAGGCTGGAGGGAGAGGGTTGGTAGAAATATCTGCCTACAATCTCATGAAATATCTCTGAGTAACTGGGTGGAACAGGACCAAAGTACTAAAGACTATAGCAGAGGAGGTGGAGAGGAGTTCCAGCTGGATCTGGTAGAGGAAGAACAACAAAGGTGATCTCCATCCAGATTAAGTGACCCCCACACACAACAGGTTAACGTAGCCAGGTGGTTTTATTATTAAATTCCTTCACGGAGGTGGATTGGCAGTATCGGTAGAGCGTCGGACAATATGCTTTACAGCATAGAGTTACGGCCCTTTACAGTCTGAATTCAAATCTCGCCGAGGTTAGCTTTGCCTTTCATCCTTATGTGGTCGATAAATAAAGTACCAGTAATATACGAGTCGATAAATAAAGTACCAGTAATGTACTAGAGTCGATAAATAGTACCAGTAATATACTAGTCGATAAATAAAGTACCAGTAATGTACTGGAGTCGATAAATAAAGTACCAGTAATGTATTAGAGTCGATAAATAGTACCAGTAATATACGAGTCGATAAATAAAGTACCAGTAATGTACTAGAGTCGATAAATAGTACCAGTAATATACTAGTCGATAAATAAAGTACAAGTAATGTACTGGGGTCGATAAATAAAGTACCAGTAATGTACTGGGGTCGATAAATAAAGTACCAGTAATGTACTAGAGTCGATAAATAGTACCAGTAATATACTAGTCGATAAATAAAGTACCAGTAATGTACTGGGGTCGATAAATAAAGTACCAGTAATGTACTAGTCGATAAATAAAGTACAAGTAATGTACTGGAGTCGATAAATAAAGTACCAGTAATGCACTGGGGTCGATAAATAAAATGCCAGTAGTGTACTGGGGTCGATAAATAAAGTACCAGTAGTGTACTGGGGTCGATAAATAAAGTACCAGTAATGTACTGGGGTCGATAAATAAAATGCCAGTAATGTACTGAGGTTGATTTAATCGACTTCCCCCACACCCCAAATTATTAGCCTTGTGCCTAAAGTAGAAATAATTATTCAACATTTTCCAATATTGAGGCACAGGGGCTGTGTATTCCATTAGAAATACAGTACCCCGAGGGGTGGTGTCTGAGAAAAAAAAGGTTGTTCAAATGGTTGATGATATCTAAAGTCTGTCCCCAGCTCGGGGCTCATCACGCCGGTCCTTACCCCGGTTTCCATGGCATAAAACATCTAAGACTACCCCCTGGACAGGGCGCCAGTCCGTCGCAGGGTCAACTCCCCCAGCTACAGCTGAGTATACTGGAGCAACGTGAAATAAAATGTTTTCACAAGAACACCACCCAGTCCAGGAACGGAACCCACCTACCTCTAATGACGAATACACCAACATAAACTAAGCTTCCACGTTCTAATGGCCTCACCCACCGAGTTATTTAAGACCAGTTTATATATAGCTGTTAGTGTATATGGAGGGGCAGTGTTGGTGAGGAATTAGACTCCCGACCCTTTTGACATCTGACAAACATCATATGGGAAGCACCCCCCGTACAACGAACGTACCGAGGGTTAAAGTGCTTTAAAAACTGAAATTAATTTACAACACTTTTAGATAATATTTCACAACAATTATCTAAGGCCAATATATATATATATATATATATATAGACATACCTATCTCTATATATATACATACCTATCTCTCTCTCTCTCTCTATATATATATATATATATACACATACCTCTCTCTCTATATATATATATATACACATACCTATCTCTCTCTCCATATACATATCTATATATATATATATATATACACACATATATCTATCTATATATATATATACACACATATATCTATCTATATATATATATACACACATATATCTATCTATATATATACACATATCTATCTATATATATACACATATCTATCTATATATATACACATATCTATCTATATATATACACATATCTATCTATATATATACACATATCTATCTATATATATACACATATCTATCTATCTATATATATACACATATCTATCTATCTATATATATACACATATCTATCTATCTATATATATACACATATCTATCTATCTATATATATACACATATCTAACTATCTATATATATACATACATATCTAACTATATATATATATACATACATATCTATATATATATATATATATATATATATACACGTACCTATCTCTCTGTATATATATATATACACACATATTTATCTCTCTCTATATATATATATAACATATCTATCTATATACATCTACATATATACATACATATCCATATATATATATATGCAAACATACCTATTTCTCTCTATATATATACACACACATATATAGTATACATTATATCAGGGTGTATAACAGCTCTTGGACCCGCTGGAAGAAGTGTTTTTGGAGTCTGCTTCCACGACCCTCTCTGGAATGTGGGCGGGTATGGAGTAATTGGTCTGTGAACCCTATCGTTAAAACCCCCGGGAAAACCTCACAGGAGAGACACACACCCTTAGAATCTGCTCCAGAATACAAAATTAATTTACAATAGATTCAGAAAATATTTAACACTGTTGAAGAATCGAATCAACAATTTACGGTCTTTGATCTCAATATTGAAAGAACCATTTAAATACATCGTAAATATTAGTTAAAGACAACAGAGCTGCTACAGGGAAAACTAGGAAGAGTTTTAAAAACCTACACTAAATATATTTCCTGTGAATAAAAAAGAAACATGTTGAAATTTATTATTAAATCCCTACATTTTATTGTTTATTTTCAACATGAATTGGAACACGTGGTCTGTGTATTTCATTAGTAATACGGAAGAGAAAGACTGTTAAAATGGTTGATTATGGAGGGAACTAAGGAGGAAAGATTTACCAAAATATCTCAACATAATATATAAATCTACGTTACCTTTCAGAAAACTGCAACTGTCTCTTTTGAAACCATTTTGAAAGAGTTTTTGTAGAGCTGGAAAAATTCTACAAAGTGACGGCCATTTTTTTCTTCTTGGTTTAGATGGAATTGAATGCGCATGCGCGAAACTTGGAAAGACAAGTTCCAAGAATCCAAGCCGTATAACGGGGCTCCGTCTAAACAGCCAGGCCATGCCACAGTACAATTTAAGAAGTTTGACAATGCTACATCATTATCTAAACTGCTAGGCCATGCTACAGCACAGCAAAAAGAGACAGGCCGTGCTATAGCATTATCTAAATAACCAGGCCATGCTACAGCACCATCTAAACTGCCTGGCCATGCTACGGCACTATTCTAACAGCCAGGCCATGCTACAGCACCATCTAAACTTCCTGGCCATGCTATGGCACTATTCTAACAGCCAGGCCATGCTACAGCACGATCTAAACTTCCTGGCCATGCTACGGCACTATTCTAACAGCCAGGCCATGTTACAGCACCATCTAAACTGCCAGGCCATACTACAGCAACATCTAAACTGTCTGGCCATGCTACAGCACCATCTAAACTGCCTGGCCATGCTACGGCACTATTCTAACAGCCAGGCCATGCTACAGCACCATCTAAACTTCCTGGCCATGCTACGGCAACATCTAAACTGTCTGGCCATGCTACAGCACCATCTAAACTGCCAGGCCATGCTACAGCACCATCTAAACTGCCTGGCCATGCTACGGCACTATTCTAACAGCCAGGCCATGTTACAGCACCATCTAAACTGCCAGGCCATACTACAGCAACATCTAAACTGTCTGGCCATGCTACAGCACCATCTAAACTGCCTGGCCATGCTACGGCACTATTCTAACAGCCAGGCCATGCTACAGCACCATCTAAACTTCCTGGCCATGCTACGGCAACATCTAAACTGTCTGGCCATGCTACAGCACCATCTAAACTGCCAGGCCATGCTACAGCACCATCTAAACTGCCAGGCCATGCTACGGCACTATTCTAACAGCCAGGCCATGCTACAGCACCATCTAAACTGCCAGGCCATGCTACAGCACCATCTAAACTGCCAGGCCATGCTACGGCACTATTCTAACAGCCAGGCCATGCTACAGCACCATCTAAACTGCCAGGTCATACTACAGCAACATCTAAACTGTCTGGCCATGCTACAGTAACATCACAATCAAAGAGAGATACATTGATACAGACGGTGGGGTAGATAGGTAGACATTATATATATTAGCATGGGAGGGGGTTGTTCCGAGGCCATAGTATCTAGAATAAGGACAGGTTGGAAGAAGTTTAGGGAGCTGCTTCCTCTGTTAACAAAGAAGGGTTTCTCCCTGCGTATGAAAGGCCGGTTGTATGATGCCTGTGTGAGATGCGCGATGCTGCATGGTAGTGAGACATGGGCAGCAACTACAGAGGATATGCGACAGCTGGAGAGAAATGAAGCAAGCAGGCTCCGTTGGATGTGCAATGTCAATGTGCGTGAATGACCAAGTATAGATGAGTTGAGAGAGAAACTGTGTCTGAGAGGGATAAGTTGTGGTGTGCAGGAGAGAAGACTGAGGTGGTATGGACATGTGATGCGCATGGAGGATGACTGCTGGGTAAAGAAGTGCCAAGAGATGTCAGTAGAAGGAAGACGTGGTAGAGGTAGACCATAAAAAACATGGGCGGAGGCGGTGAGAGCTAACATCAGATCGCTGAAGCTCACGGAGGAGATGACGAAGGACCGTGACAAGTGGAGAGATGCTGTGCTGAATAGGACCCATCCCACCTTGCAAGCAGGGAAAAGTGGACGTATGATGATGATATATATATATATATGGTATAGACACTTAACTCCCGAGAGATTTGTAGGGGCACCATATAGACATACTTCATTTCTAGGGCCCCTTGAAACCAGGTAGGGCCCAACTCCTCTCCACACCTGATTACAGCAGATTTCTTACAGAGAAGAGTGAGAGATATTGGAAATGAGAAAGAGATATAAGAAGAATCGACCCAGTACATGACTGGTACTTTTTAAAAACCTGTCTGGTACATCACCTTTCTTTATTTCCTTCTTCCAGTCACTTCTGTGTACCAACACACTTCCCCTTGTACTCCTCCTCTTTCAATATTTTCTATATATCATCTACCTGTCACCCACCTTGTGGATTGTCTCTCTGTTGACCACTGGTCTCTGTTCGGCAGTATTGGTAGAGGGTTGGACATGCTTTCCAGCATAGTTAAGCCCCTTTACGATCTGAGTTCAAATCTCGCCAAGGTTAACTTTGCCTTTCATCCTTACGGGGTCGATAAAATAAAGTACCAGTTATCTACTGGATAATTGCTGGCCTTGTGCCGAAAGTAGAAACAATTATATATCATCTGCCTGTCACCCACCTTGTGGATTGTCTCTCTGTTGACCACTGGTCTCTGTCCTCTGAGTCATTATATATCATCTACCTGTCACCCACCTTGTGGATTGTCTCTCTGTTGACCACTGGTCTCTGGTCTCTGTCCTCTGAGACATTATATATCATCTGCCTGTCACCCCTTGTGTATTGTCTCTCTGTTGACCACTGACCACTGGTCTCTGAGACATTATATATCATTTACCTGTCACCTACCTTGTGGATTGTCTCTCTGTTGACCACTGGTCTCTGTCCTCTGAGACATTATATATCATCTGCCTGTCACCCACCTTGTGGATTGTCTCTCTGTTGACCACTGGTCTCTGTCCTCTGGGGCATTATA
>OZ024764.1:12437276-12442276 GCA_964016885.1 Eledone cirrhosa | reverse complement strand
ATAAGAGGGATAAGTTGTGGTGTGTGGGAGAGAAGACTGAGATGGTATGGACATGTGATGTGTTGAGAGAGAAACTGTGTATAAGAGGGATAAGTTGTGGTGTGCAGGAGAGAAGACTGAGATGGTATGGACATGTGATGTGTTGAGAGAGAAACTGTGTATAAGAGGGATAAGTTGTGGTGTGTGGGAGAGAAGACTGAGATGGTATGGACATGTGATGTGTTGAGAGAGAAACTGTGTATAAGAGGGATAAGTTGTGGTGTGCAGGAGAGAAGACTGAGATGGTATGGACATGTGATGTGTTGAGAGAGAAACTGTGTATAAGAGGGATAAGTTGTGGTGTGCAGGAGAGAAGACTGAGATGGTATGGACATGTGATGTGTTGAGAGAGAAACTGTGTATAAGAGGGATAAGTTGTGGTGTGCAGGAGAGAAGACTGAGATGGTATGGACATGTGATGTGTTGAGAGAGAAGCTGTGTATAAGAGGGATAAGTTGTGGTGTGCAGGAGAGAAGACTGAGATGGTATGGACATGTGATGTACATGGAGGATGACTGCTGGGTAAAGAAGTGCCAAGAAATCCCAGTAGAAGGAAGACGCAGTAGAGGAAGACCAGGAAAAACATGGGCGGAGGTGGTGAGAGCTGACCTCAGATCGCTGAAGCTCACGGGGGAGATGACGAAGGACCGTGACAAGTGGAGAGATGCTGTGCTGAATAGGACCCATCCCAACCTTGCAAGCAGGGAAAATGATGATGATGATGATATATAGTGGCTTTACACGACAAGAAGAAGTCAGCCTCTAGAAATCCCTACAGTTTCGGTACATTAAGGTCAAGTTTAACTACCAATAATAGAACAATATACAGTTAATGACTGTACAATAAATAAACAATTAATAAGATAATTAATGAATTAATAATTATAATTTAACAAGTATTTACTTACCATTTAGGTCTCTTTGTTCATGATAGATATCAAATTGCAGAGAACCACAAAATATGGTCTTACAGGACAGGCAGCACCTGGAAACAGGACCAAAATGATTTATAAATGTTAGCCAAAGTAACCAGATATTATTTATACACCACGTGTAAATCATCATCATCATCATTTTACGTCTGCTTTTCCCTGCTTGCAAGGGTGGGATGGGAACTGATGCTGGCTTGATTTCTACAGCTGGATGCCCTCCCTAACACCAACCTCATTTACAGTGAGTGCTGGGTGCTTTTTTTGCCGTGGTACCTCCACGACCACTTTGCAGTGGAATGATAGGGACCGCAGTCCCTATCATCTCATTTCTACAGCTGAGTAAACTGGAGCAATGTGAAGTAAAGTGTCTTGCTCAAGGACACAACACATCACCCGGTCTGAGAATTGAACTCACAACCTTTTGATTGCAAGGCAATGCTCTAACCACTAAGCCTTGTGCCTCCATTTATATATATATATATAATAGCGTTAATGATGATGATGATGATGAATAAAAAAGCGATTAAGACAAGTGAGAGATGAGGTGGGGTGGGGCTCTTTGGGGGTGTTGTTGTACAGAAGAACCATTAAGGAGGCAAATGAAGCAGCTCCTCGTGAGTTGGTTAATGACGGGGTGAGGGTTTCGGTTGGTTGGTACATTACCCACACTAACACACTGCATGACACTGTCTATATAAACAGTGGTGGTGTAGTAGTGGTGGTGGTGGTGTAGTGGTGGTGGTGGTGGTGTAGTGGTAGTGGTGGTGGTGGTGTAGTGGTGGTGGTGTGGTGGTGGTGTAGAGGTGGTGGTGTAGTGGTGGTAGTGGTAGTGGTGGTGGTGTAGTGGTGGTGGTGGTGTGGTAGTGGTAGTGGTGGTGGTGGTGGTGGGGTGGTGTGGTGGTGGTGTAGTGGTGGTGTAGTGGTGGTGGTGGTGTAGTGGTGGTGGTGTAGTGGTGGTAGTGGTGGTAGTGGTGGTAGTGGTAGTGGTGGTGGCGTAGTGGTGGTGGCGTAGTGGTGTAGTGGTGGTGGTGTAGTGGTGGTGGGGTAGTAGTGGTAGTGGTGGGGTAGTAGTGGTAGTGGTGGTGTAGTGGTGGGGTAGTAGTGGTGGTGTAGTGGTGGGGTAGTAGTGGTAGTGGTGGTGTAGTGGTGGTTGTGGTGGGGTGTGTGTGTGGGGGGTGGAGTAGTGGTGGTGGTATAGATGGTAGTAGTAGTGGTGGTGTAGTGGTGGTTGTGGTGGGGTGTGTGTGGGGGGGGGTGGAGTAGTGGTGGTGGTATAGATGGTAGTAGTAGTGGTGGTCGTGGTAATAGTTATGGTGATGGTATCTTAATTTAACTTAAAAAAGAATACCTTACTTACCACCACCACTACCACCACCACTACCACCACCACCACTACCCCCCCCCCCATCTCCCACCCTACCACCATCATCACATTGTTATATTTAACCACAACATCAGGTACATAACCTAAACTATACCTCACCCCACCACACATCACCTCTACCAAATCCCTCACTGCCACCAAAAAAAATTCATGCATCCCTACCCCAGAGCCTGACGACCACACCCCTGTCATCTATCAAGTACTCCTCCTCCAGTGCCCCACTACCACCACCACCTCCCACCCAGGGGACAACTTCCATCACCACCACCGTCTCCCACCCTACCGCCACCACCACCACCACCACCACCATCTCCCACCCTACCGCCACCACCACCACCACCGGCTCCCACTCTACCACCAACACCTCTCCCCCACCACGACAACCACCATCACCATCTCCCACCCTACCACCACCACCACCGTCTCCCACTCTACCGCCAACACCCCTCCCCCACCACCTCCTCCCACCCAGGGGTCATCTTCCATCACCACTACCACCACCACCACCGCCACCACAACCAACTCCCCCCCATCTCCCACCCTCCCACCACCTCCACCATCACCACTACCCCTCCTCCCCCACCACCACCACCAACACCCCCTCCCACCCAGGGGCCAACTTCCATCACAGTAATTATCGGCTGGCGTGTTATCTAGAATTGTTTTGCACCGATTTTCACCTCATACCTAACTACCCCCCCCCCTCCCACACACACCCTACTACCCTACTACGCCCCCCCCCCCACACACTCTATGACGCCCCACCCCTGCCATTCAGACTGGATTGGTGTGGGGCGAAGAGAGGGAGGGTGGTAGTAGAAGAGAAGGTGTGTGTAGGAGAGAGAGAGAGAGAGAGAGAGAATCAGTGAAACATATCACCTATATTTATGTGTATATATATATATATATATGTATGTATGTATGTATGTGTGTATGTATGTTTGTATGTGTGTATATATATATATATATATGTGTGCGTGTGTCTGCATATGTTTGTGTGCATTATACCTATACATATATATATTATATATGCATACATATACATACATACACACACACACACACACACACACACACACACACACATATATATATATATATATATATATATATATATACAAATATATGGCCTCAGCCCCTTGACTGGAACACAAAATGGAAATAAACAAACAATATATATTATACACACATATTTATTTATATATATACATACATACAGATATACATACATACATATATATATATATACACATACATACTTATATAGACACACATACATACATACATACATACATACATACATACATATATATATATATATATATATATATATATATATATATATATATATATATATATATATATATATATCACTATATGTAAAGTTTATCAAAAGATAATCTTAACTATTTACAGTAAAAACTAAAAGAATGAACCAAGAACCTAAAACCAAAATGGCCGCTAAATTAATCACAACCAATACAACAAAATATTTGTATTGGAGAAAATCTAAACAGGAGGAAGAAATTATAAATCCCAGCTGAGTTACAATGGGGAGTTCTGTTTTGGCCTTGGCGTGACACATTAAAAATTTTGTGGCAAATTCTTCCTTCACCCTATACAACCCATATATCATGGAAGCACATTAACAAGACATTCTTGTAAAAGTAGAAAACAGCATTATGACTGTAGAACATTAAATATTAAAGTCTTTATGAAAACTTTGATAACTCTGATAGGTTTCGGCCAGTATTTGCCCAGGCCATGTCTAACTTAATAACACTACCACAAATTTTAAATGTGATTTTTACTATAAACATTTGAATTAACAAACTACATTTACATTCTTGTAAATTACAAAACAACACGATGACTACATCACATTAAATATTAAAGTCTTTACTGTAATACTGTAAATGTTCACAACAATCTGTCTACCAGTAAAGATACTATAAATATTTAGTACAAAACAACACTATGACTACATAACATTAAATATTAAAGTCTTTACTGTAATACTGTAAATTTTCACAACAATCTGTCCACCAGTAAAGATACTATAAACATTTAGTACAAAACAACACTATGACTACATCACATTAAATATTAAAGTCTTTACTGTAATACTGTACATTTTCACAACAATCTGTCCACCAGTAAAGATACTATAAACATTTAGTACAAAACAACACTGACTATATCACATTAAATATTAAAGTCTTTACTGTAATACTGTAAATTTTCACAACAATCTGTCCACCAGTAAAGATACTATAAACATTTAGTACAAAACAACACTATGACTACATTACATTAAATATTAAAGTCTTTACTGTAATACTGTAAATGTTCACAACAATCTGTCTACTAGTAAAGATACTATAAACATTTAGTACAAAACAACACTATGACTATATCACATTAAATATTAAAGTCTTTACTGTAATACTGTAAATGTTCACAACAATCTGTCTACTAGTAAAGATACTATAAACATTTAGTACAAAACAACACTATGACTATATCACATTAAATATTAAAGTCTTTACTGTAATACTGTAAATGTTCACAACAATCTGTCTACCAGTAAAGATACTATAAACATTTAGTACAAAACAACACTATGACTACATCACATTAAATAC
>OZ024764.1:12422276-12424776 GCA_964016885.1 Eledone cirrhosa | reverse complement strand
AGGGTAGCTGCTGGGGTGGCTGTGGGTAGACTGGGGTAGACTGGCTAGGGTGGCTGTAGGTAGACAGGGTAGACTGGGTAGCTGGCTAGGGTGGCTGTGGGTAGACAGGGTAGACTGGGTAGCTGGCTAGGGTGGCTGTGGGTAGACAGGGTAGGCTGGGTAGCTGGCTAGGGTGGCTGTGGGTAGACTGGGTAGCTGGCTAGGGTGGCTGTGGGTAGACAGGGTAGACTGGATAGCTGGCTAGGGTGGCTGTGGGTAGACAGGGTAGACTGGGTAGCTGGCTAGGGTGGCTGTGGGTAGACAGGGTAGGCTGGGTAGCTGTCTAGGGTGGCTGTGGGTAGACTGGGGTAGACTGGGTAGCTGGCTAGGGTGGCTGTGGGTAGACAGGGTAGACTGGGTAGCTGGCTAGGGTGGCTGTGGGTAGACAGGGTAGACTGGGTAGCTGGCTGGGGTGGCTGTGGGTAGACAGGGTAGACTGGGTAGCTGGCTGGGGTGGCTGTGGGTAGACTGGGGTAGACTGGGTAGCTGGCTGGGGTGGCTGTGGGTAGACAGGGTAGACTGGGTAGCTGGCTAGGGTGGCTGTGGGTAGACTGGGGTAGACTGGGTAGCTGGCTGGGGTGGCTGTGGGTAGACTGGGGTAGACTGGCTAGGGTGGCTGTGGGTAGACAGGGTAGACTGGGTAGCTGGCTAGGGTGGCTGTGGGTAGACAGGGTAGACTGGGTAGCTGGCTGGGGTGGCTGTGGGTAGACTGGGGTAGACTGGCTAGGGTGGCTGTGGGTAGACAGGGTAGACTGGGTAGCTGGCTAGGGTGGCTGTGGGTAGACAGGGTAGGCTGGGTAGCTGGCTAGGGTGGCTGTGGGTAGACTGGGGTAGACTGGGTAGCTGGCTAGGGTGGCTGTGGGTAGACAGGGTAGACTGGGTAGCTGGCTAGGGTGGCTGTGGGTAGACAGGGTAGACTGGGTAGCTGGCTAGGGTGGCTGTGGGTAGACTGGGGTAGACTGGGTAGCTGGCTAGGGTGGCTGTGGGTAGACTGGGGTAGACTGGGGTAGGCTGGCTGGGGTGGCTGTGGGTAGACTGGGGTAGACTGGGTAGCTGGCTAGGGTGGCTGTGGGTAGACTGGGGTAGGCTGGGGTAGGCTGGCTGGGGTGGCTGTGGGTAGACTGGGGTAGACTGGGTAGCTGGCTAGGGTGGCTGTGGGTAGACTGGGGTAGGCTGGGGTAGGCTGGCTAGGGTGGCTGTGGGTAGACTGGGGTAGACCGGGGTAGCTGGCTAGGGTGGCTGTGGGTAGACTGGGGTAGACCGGGGTAGGCTGGCTAGGGTGGCTGTGGGTAGACTGGGTAGCTGGCTGGGGTAGATTGGTAGCTGGCTGGGGTAGATTGGGTAGCTGGCTGGGGTAGACTGGGGTAGATCTCGGGTAGACTGGGTAGCTGGCTGGGGTAGACTGGGGTACACTTGGGTAGACTGGGTAGCTGGCTGGGGTAGATTGGAGTAGACTGAGCTACACAAGGGTAGACTGGGTAGCTGGCTGGGGTAGTTGTGGATAGATTGAGGTAGGCTGGGGTAGACTGGGTAGCTGGCTGGGGTGACTGGGGTAGGCTGGGGTAGACTGGGTAGCTGTGGGTAGACTGGGTAGCTGCGGGTAGACTGGGGTAGATTTGGGTAGATTGGATAAATGTGGGTAGACTGGATAGTTGTGGGTAGACTGGGATAGATTTGGGTAGACTGGATAGCTGTGGGTAGACTGGATAAACTGGCCGGGGTAGATTGTGGTAGACGGGGTAGACCTCGGGTAGACTAGGATAAATTTGGGGTAGACTGGGTAGCTGGTTTGGTTGATTTGGGGTAGACTGGGTAGCAGTGGGTAGACATGGGTGGATTTGGGGTAAAAGTGGTGCAGACTTGGGGTAGACTCGGGTAGACATTGGTGGACTTGGGGTAGTGGTGGTTAGATGTTATTTGGGATAAAGGTAGTGGTAGTAATGGTGGTGGTAGTAGTGGTGGTGGTAGTAGTGGTGGTGTTGGTAGTGGTGGTGGTGGTAGTAGTGGTAGTGGTAGTAGTAGTAGTAGTAGTAGCAGTAGTGGTGGTGGTTGTTTACTCAATGCCGTGTCATAGTGACGTGTTGAGACAGAGGTGAAGTCATTGGTGGGTGGTGGTGGTAGTGGTGGTGGTGGTGCTGGGGGTGGTGATGGTGGTGATGGTGGTAGTGGTGGTAGTGGTGCTGGTGGTAGTGGTGGTGGCGGTAGTGGTGATGGTGGTGGTAGTGGTAGTGGTAGTGTTGGTGGTGTTGGTGTTGTTGGTGTTGGTGGTGTTGGTGGTGGTAGTGGTGGTTGTAGTGGTAGTGTTGGTGGTGGTTCTAGTGTTGGTGTTGGTGGTGGTAGTGGTGGTTCTAGTGGTAGTGTTGGTGGTGGTGGTGGTAGTGGTGGTTGTAGTAGTGGTGTTGTAGTTGGTGCTGGTAGTACTTATGATGGTTGTAGTAGTGGTGTTGGTGGTGGTAGTGGT
>OZ024764.1:12414776-12417276 GCA_964016885.1 Eledone cirrhosa | reverse complement strand
CCTTACCACATTTCCTTCGTTATATATATATATATATATATATATATATATATATATATATATATATTTATATATATATATATACCTATATATATATATATATATATATATACAATATTAAATAAATGGAAAACTATATTTATAAAACCATATCTATTTCATTATATATATTTCGGGGATATCATATTAACAATATTGTTAATATGATATCCCCGAAATATATATAATGAAATAGATATGGTTTTATAAATATAGTTTTCCATTTATTTAATATTGTAAATATACTCCAAATATTTGTCGAGTGCTTTTATATCAGTTATAAATATTTACTAGTTGTAACCCAACAATTTTAAATATAACTTTGCATGTATATATATATATATATATATATATATATATGAGAAAAACCATAGACCCTCCATCTCAACTCTACTTTTGAAAAGCAGAAGAACTGCGAAACCGGTAAAGGAACCAAATAAATATATATATTTAAAAAAAAAAATAAGACTCCAGTTGCATTTTCGATTTCATCTTTTTTCTTTATACTTTCACTCGTGTAGGACACCTCGCTTATTTTTCATTTTGTAAAAAAAACCTCACTTTCTAATATATATATATATATATATATATATATATATATATATATATATATATATATATATATCACCCCACTCTCAAGAGCGTGAAACTAATAAACCTTTGTTCGTACTGCCTCTCTGTTTTGTTCCCGTTCAATTTTTTACTATATATATATATATATATATATATATATATATATATATATATATATATATATATATATATATATATATATATATATATATATATATATATAATATAGATGAAATTCTACAGGACTAGAACTGTTTCATTCTTTAGAAATCATCAGGAATCTTTTATACTCTGCAATGTATTGAGTACCTTACTTACTGTGGTTACATCCGATTCAACCCGGAATAACGTACTATATATATATATATATATATATATATATATATATATATATATATATATATATAATATAAGATCAAAAGATGGTTAAAGGAGTTCCATGTATTTTATTATGCGCATTTCAAAAACAAACATCATCATGCAATAATATTTGTGTTTTCATCAGATAAAACAGGAGGACATGATATGAAGGCTAAAAAACACTTGTGGATAGTGCAGTTTTAAATCAACATGTTGATTTAAAACTGCACTATCCACAAGTGTTTTTTAGCCTTCATATCATGTTCTCCTGTTTTATCTGATGAAAACACAAATATTATTGCATGATGATGTTTGTTTTTGAAATGCGCATAATAAAATACATGGAACTCCTTTAACCATCTTTTGATCTTATATTATGCATACTCCAGTCCTACAAACTGTAGAGTGCTTCTTATCCGATATCTGCATTGCTTTATTGTACTACAATAAAACTCACCTCCTACATATATATATATATATATATATATATATATATATATATATATATATATATATATCATAGAGAGAGAGAGAGAGAGTGAGTGATAGAGAGAGAGATAGGGGATGACATATAGAGAGAGTGTGTGTGAGAGAGATAGGGGATGATATAGAGAGAGTGTGTGAGAGAGAGATAGGGGATGATATAGAGAGAGGGTGTGAGAGAGAGATAGGGGATGATATAGAGAGAGGGTGTGTGTGAGAGAGATAGGGGATGATACAGAGAGAGTGTGTGTGAGAGAGATAGGGGATGATAGAGAGAGAGAGAGAGAGTGTGTGAGAGAGATAGGGGATGATATAGAGAGAGAGAGTGTGTGAGAGAGATAGGGGATGATATAGAGAGAGTGTGTGTGAGAGAGATAGGGGATGATATAGAGAGAGTGTGTGTGAGAGAGATAGGGGATGATATAGAGAGAGTGTGTGTGAGAGAGATAGGGGATGATATAGAGAGAGGGTGTGTGAGAGAGATAGGGGATGATATAGAGAGAGGGTGTGTGAGAGAGAGATAGGGGATGACATATAGAGAGAGTGTGTGAGAGAGAGATAGGGGATGATATAGAGAGAGTGTGTGAGAGAGATAGGGGATGATATAGAGAGAGTGTGTGTGAGAGAGATAGGGGATGACATATAGAGAGAGTGTGTGAGAGAGATAGGGGATGATATAGAGAGAGTGTGTGTGAGAGAGATAGGGGATGATATAGAGAGAGTGAGTGATAGAGAGATAGGGGATGATATAGAGAGAGGGTGTGTGTGAGAGAGATAGGGGATGATATAGAGAGAGTGAGTGATAGAGAGAGACATAGGGGATGATATAGAGAGAGTGTGTGTGAGAGAGATAGGGGATGATATAGAGAGAGTGTGTGTGAGAGAGATAGGGGATGATATAGAGAGAGTGTGTGTGAGAGAGAGATAGGGGATGATATAGAGAGAGTGAGTGTGAGAGAGAGATAGGGGATGATATAGAGAGAGTGTGTGTGAGAGAGAGATAGGGGATGATATAGAGAGAGTGTGTGTGAGAAAGATAGGGGAT
>OZ024764.1:12374776-12377276 GCA_964016885.1 Eledone cirrhosa | reverse complement strand
GGAATTTGAACTCAGATCATAAAGGGACGTAACTCTATGCTTCAAAGCATGGTGCCCGACCCTCTACCGATACTGCCAATCCACCGCCCTAATAATAATAATAATAATAATAATAATAATAATAATAATAATAATAATAATAATGATAATGATTTCTTTATTGGCCACAAGGGCTGACATCAAGAAAAACATTACAGACGGCACAGGACGGTACAAGACGGTACGATGTGGGTTTTGTGCGTGTAAAGATTTTTATTATTTATATAAGAAATCGAAAAGAAAAAAAAGACATAGAAACATATATATATATATATATATATATAAACAATAAAAATGAAAATAATAATAATAATGGCTGCTTATTTAGGCTCAAAGACAGCAATTGTTGGGGAGGGGGGGGGGGAGAAGTGGAAAGTCGATTAAATCGACCTCATTACGTTACGAGTACTTTATCTTATCGACGACCCCCCCCCCCAGTAAAGATGAAAGGCAAACTTAACAGTTAACCTCTCAACCACAATAATAATAATAATAATAATAATAATAATAATAATAATAATAATAATAATAATAATAATAATGCTTTCTTTATTAACCACAGGGGTTTACACAAAGTAGACATTAAGGACAGTACAGGACAATACAGGACGGTACAAATGGGCATTTCTGCGTGTAAACAAAACAAAAAAACAGAGGATGTAATAAAAGAACAATGAAAAAAAATTCCTCAATAGGGGGGAGACTTCCGAGGGACATCGTGGAGAAAGCCCATTAAAAAAAGCCACGGACCCTGACCACCAGGGAAAGTGTCCTCTCCCAGTTTTCCACCTTCAATTTACAGGCACATACTCAGAGTAGGTCCACTCACTCGGGCCATTCTTGCCTCTCTCACCCATCTTTCAACAAAATGCTGGGAAGAGAGCACTTCCCTCTCTACCCTGATTTTCCTTTTCAAATGAAATTTGAAAAAGTCAACCAGGGCATCGCCGAAGAGGTAAGTGCTCGTCTTCAGCCCTTTCAGACGCGTCCACCATACTATCTCTTTCGCCATGGCCACCAGACAGATAAAAACTGCCTGCCCTTCCCGGCTAAATGAGAAGGCGGGGAAATCCTCATCGTGCCTGATTGTAGATGTAGCCTGACCCTTTGACACAAGAGGGCAAGAAAAGGAGAAGGAGAAAATTAACCGATACCAGGACTTAAAGTGGGAGGTAAAAAGGATTTGGGACTGTCATGAGATCAAGGTCTTCCCGATTGTCATAGGAGCACTAGGTACTATCTCAAAGAGTTTCCAAGGATGGTTAAAGAACATTAGTCCAGCCCCCTTTTTTGGAACACTTCAAAAGTCATGCTTGCTGGGAACAGCAACAACCCTCCGATACGTCCTGAATATCTGAGGCTGCAGGTAGTGGCTTGATGTTCATTTCAACAAACTTTCCAGTTAAATAACATCAATGACTGAGACTCTAAGAACAATAATAATAATAATAATGATTTTTAGTATAGCCACAAGACCAGTAATTTGGGGGGGGAAGGGGAAAGTCGATTAGATCGACCTCAGTACGTCACTGGTACTTTATTTTATCGACCCCGTAAGGATGAAAGGCAAAGTCAACCTCGGCGGGATTTGAACTCAGAATAGCAAGGGCCGTAACTCTATGCGTGAAAGCATGACGTCCGACCCGCTACCGATACTGCCAATAATAATAATAATAATAATAATTATTTCATTTATTAGCCACAAGGGCCGACATGTAGGGGACAATACAAAGACAGGGACAGTGGAGGGGTTTACAATAAGGTCGAGTAAAAGTGCACAATGGCAAGACTCATTTAACAATGAAAATATAAAAATATAAAATAAACTATGCATAAATATAACAAAATAAATTCCCCGATAGGGGGTGGACGACCCTGGGGTGATTCGGGTACCCCACCAATCCTGAACCACCCTGCGCTTCTAGGGCACCCAGGGAGAGCACCCCTCTCCTCAAGTTATCTAGCCAATAGGCGCATGGTCAGAGTAGGCCCATTCACACGGGTCATTCTCGCCACATTCACCCACCTTTTAGCAAATATACTGGGGGGGGGGGGGGGGGGGGAAGCACTTCTCTCTCCACCCTCACCTTCCTTTCCAGGTGAAACTTGAAGAAGTTGATGAGGGATTGGCTGAAGAGAAAAGTGTCTGTCTTCAGTCCTTTCAATCTGGTCCACCATATAACCTCTTTCCCAATGGCCACCAGACAGAGGAAAATTGGCTGCCCTTCCTGACTAAAGGAAGGTGGCGGGTCAATCTTCACTATGGACTCGGCCGTAATACACGGACATTGGACAAGTGCGTGCAGAACCGTTTCGTGGCTCTGTGCGCATCTCGGGCAGTAAAATTCCGTTATAACGAAATTCACAGGGTAAAAAAAAAATTCATTTCTGGCAATTTAGCTCCCTAATAAATTTATCTCAATGAGATTTGAACTCATAAAGTGAAGGGCCAGAACTAATA
>OZ024764.1:12364776-12367276 GCA_964016885.1 Eledone cirrhosa | reverse complement strand
AATAATAGCAATAATGATAATACATTGAATGAAAAAAAGGTTTTTTTAAAAAAAAGATGTTACACAGATCTACCCCTAACCCTTTCCACATCTCACATAAAATATATATATTTATATAAAATAAATTAAATAAAAGGAATAATTTTGTTCTTGAAATGAAAAATGAAAAAAAAAAATTGAAAGAAAACGAAAGAAAAGAAATGAAAATAAAAAAATGAAAGAAAAAAAATGAAAAAAAAATGAAAGAAAAAAATGAAAAAGAAGAATGAAAAAGAATGAAAAAAGAATGAAAAAAAAAAACAAAAAATAAAAAAATCACTTTCGATTCTTCATTGAACGAAAGAACAAAACAAAAAAAAAATATCCGCCATCATGGAGTTTATTTTTTGTTTGTTTTGGGGGGTTGGGAGATGGGTGGCGGGGTGGGTGGGGTGGAGTCGGGTGCAGGGTGGGCGACGTTCTCGGTTGTCGGCAGCCATCTTTGCTGAGTCAGAAAAAAAAAAAAAAAAATAGACGAAGGAAGAACAAGGAAAAAGAAAATGCAAAAAAAAATAAACTAAAATAAAATGAAATAAAAATAAAAATAAAAATTAAAATAATCCCTTAATAAATAAATAAATAAATAAATAAAATGATGGCGGCCAGGCCACGAAAGCTTTGGAGTGGTTCGTCAGGGTTCTATTGTAATGTTACACTAACCTTCCTTTTGTGTTTTAAGTCCTTTGACACACAACAATATTGTTGAGTCAGAAATGAGACGAGAGAAAAAGAGATTGTTGCTGATGCTGTGGTTGTTGTTGTTACTATAGTAATTGTTATTGTGGTTGTAGTTATTGTAGTTACTGTTGTTGTAGTTGTTGTTGTTGTAGTTATACAAGATGTAAGACACGCCATGCTCCACATCTGTTACTGCGGATTCCATTCAGAACATCACAGTGAAAAATTGAAGTCTTTTTACTTTAGTTTAATGTAAAATTTTCACAAAAATTCTCTCCGCCAGTAAAAATACTATAAATATTTGAATTAACACATAACATTCCACCAAAATACAAAACAACACTATGACTACCTCACATTAAAAATTAGAATCTTTACTGTTATACTGCAAATTTTTCCCCAAATCTGTCAATTCGTAAAGATACTATTAAACACAAGATACTATTAAACACAAAATGCAAAACAGTACTATGACTGCCTCATAAAAAATTAGAATCTTTACCACCATACTGCAAATATTCCCCCCAGTCTGTGCATTTGTAAAAATACTATAAATATTTGAATTAATATGACATACCCCAAAAAATCAAAACAGTACTATGACTACCTCACATCAAAAATTATAATCTTTACCACCATACTGCAAATTTTCCCCCAAGTCTGTGCATTTGTAAAATAACTATGAATTTTTCAAAATACAAAACTGTTCTATGTCTACCTCACATTAAAAAATATAGTCTTTACTCTAATACAGCTAATTTTTAAGACAATCTGTTTGTTCGTAAAAATACTATAAATATTTGAATTAATATGACATACCCCAAAAGTACAAAACAACACTATGACTACCTCACATCAAAAATTATAATCTTACTGCAAAAATTATAATCATACTGCAAATTTTCCCCCAAGTCTGTGCATTTGTACACACTACCACACTTAAATACACACACACACTACCACACTTAAATACACACACACACTACCACACTTAAATACACACACACACTACCACACTTCAATACACACACACTACCACACTTAAATACACACATACTACCACACTTCAATACACACACACACTACCACACTTCAATACACACACACTACCACACTTAAATACACACACACACTACCACACTTCAATACACACACACTACCACACTTCAATACACACACACAATACCACACTTCAATACACACACACTACCACACTTAAATACACACACACACTACCACACTTAAATACACACACACACTACCACACTTCAATACACACACACTACCACACTTCAACATACACACACACTACCACACTTAAATACACACACACACTACCACACTTCAATACACTCACACACGACCACACTTAAATACACACACACACTACCACACGTCAATACACACACCTTACCACACTTAAATACACACACACTACCACACTTAAACATACACACTTCACTACACACACACACTAGCACATTTCACTACACACACACACTACCACACTTCACTACACACAGATAAACACACATACACACACACTACCACACTTCAACACACACTAGCACATTTCACTACACACACACACTACCACACTTCACTACACACAGATAAACACACATACACACACACTACCACACTTCAACACACACAGATAAACACACATATATACACACTACCACACTTCACTACACACACATATACACACACACTACCACACTTCAACACACACAGATAAACACACATATATACACACTACCACACTTCACTACACACACAT
>OZ024764.1:12344776-12347276 GCA_964016885.1 Eledone cirrhosa | reverse complement strand
ATATATAAAGGTATATATATATATATATAAAGGTATATATATATAAATACCTTTATATATATATATATATATATATATACATAAATATATATATATATATACATATATATATATATATATATATATATATATATATATATATATATATATATAAATACCTTTATATATATATAAATACCTTTATATATAGATATATACCTTTATATATATATAAATACCTTTATATATAGATATATACCTTTATATATATATAAATACCTTTATATATATACATATAGTACACCATATATACCCAGGTCCTTTATTGAATGGCGTACTAAGTACTTCTCGTAAAACCACTGCATTTGGGAAGACGAAAGCTACGTAACGGCGTTTCTGAAATAAACATGGCGCCCGAATGCCACCACCATCGCCATTGCTGTCACTGCTACCGCCAACACCACCACCACCACCACATTGCCACCACCATCGCCATTGCTGCCACTGCTACCGCCAACACCACCACCATCACCACCACACTGCCATCAACATCGACACCACCGCCATCACCCCTGCCACCATCATCGCCGCCTCTACCACTACCATTACCACTATCACCACCACCGCCACCTACACCACCACCACCATCGCCACCACACTGTCATCAACATCGACCCCCCCCCGCCACCTCTACCACTACCATCACCACTATCACCACCGCCACCTACACCACCACCGCCACCTACAACACCACCACTACCATCACCACCACACTGCCATCAACATTGATTTTATATATACAGCTATTGCTGGTATATATACTATATAATATATTTTATATATACAGCTATTGCTGGTATATATACTATATACTATATTTTATATATACAGCTATTGCTGGTATATATACTATATACTATATTTATATATACAGCTATTGCTGGTATATATACTATATACTATATTTTATATATACACCTATTGCTGGTATATATACTATATACTATATTTTATATATACACCTATTGCTGGTATATATACTATATACTATATTTTATATATACACCTATTGCTGGTATATATACTTTATACTATATTTTATATATACACCTATTGCTGGTATATATACTTTATACTATATTTTATATATACAGCTATTGCTGGTATATATACTTTATACTATATTTTATATATACAGCTATTGCTGGTATATATACTATATACTATATTTATATATACAGCTATTGCTGGTATATATACTATATAATATATTTTATATATACAGCTATTGCTGGTATATATACTATATACTATATTTTATATATACAGCTATTGCTGGTATATATACTATATACTATATTTATATATACAGCTATTGCTGGTATATATACTATATACTATATTTTATATATACACCTATTGCTGGTATATATACTATATACTATATTTTATATATACACCTATTGCTGGTATATATACTATATACTATATTTTATATATACACCTATTGCTGGTATATATACTTTATACTATATTTTATATATACACCTATTGCTGGTATATATACTTTATACTATATTTTATATATACAGCTATTGCTGGTATATATACTTTATACTATATTTTATATATACACCTATTGCTGGTATATATACTTTATACTATATTTTATATATACACCTATTGCTGGTATATATACTTTATACTATATTTTATATATACAGCTATTGCTGGTATATATACTTTATACTATATTTTATATATACAGCTATTGCTGGTATATATATACTATATACTATATTTATATATACAGCTATTGCTGGTATATATACTATATACTATATTTTATATATACAGCTATTGCTGGTATATATACTATATACTATATTTTATATATACAGCTATTGCTGGTATATATACTATATACTATATTTTATATATACACCTATTGCTGGTATATATACTATATACTATATTTTATATATACACCTATTGCTGGTATATATACTATATACTATATTTTATATATACACCTATTGCTGGTATATATACTTTATACTATATTTTATATATACAGCTATTGCTGGTATATATATACTATATACTATATTTTATATATACAGCTATTGCTGGTATATATATACTATATACTATATTTATATATACAGCTATTGCTGGTATATATACTATATACTATATTTTATATATACAGCTATTGCTGGTATATATACTATATACTATATTTTATATATACAGCTATTGCTGGTATATATACTATATACTATATTTTATATATACACCTATTGCTGGTATATATACTATATACTATATTTTATATATACACCTATTGCTGGTATATATACTATATACTATATTTTATATATACACCTATTGCTGGTATATATACTTTATACTATATTTTATATATACAGCTATTGCTGGTATATATATACTATATACTATATTTATATATACAGCTATTGCTGGTATATATACTATATACTATATTTTATATATACAG
>OZ024764.1:12322276-12324776 GCA_964016885.1 Eledone cirrhosa | reverse complement strand
CTATGATCTGCAGTTAACAGCTGATGAAGGGTTTCTTCTCTTGTTTACGTCCATATTACTATCTTAAACTTTGTTTACAGTAACCACACAGCCCGCTCCGTTTATTGTAATTATATATATATATATATGTGTGTGTGTGTGTGTGTGTGTGTGTGTGTGTGTGTGTGTGTGTGTGTGTGTGTGTATCCCGGGTTCAATCGAGGGTAACCACAGTTAGTAAGGTACTCAATACATAGCAGAGTATAAATATTTAATATAGAAATGGCTTCTACGGGACTAGAACTGTTTCATTCGAAGGAAATCATTAGGAAAGCCCTGACTTTCCTGATGATTTCCTTCGAATGAAACAGTTCTAGTCCTGTATAAGCCATTTCTATATATATATATATATATATATATATATATATATGTAATTACATATATATATGTGCGCGTGTGTGTTTATACATGCGATCAACTAAATCAAAACACTGCTCTAGCATGGCCACAGTCAAATGTGACTGAAACACACACATACACCCCTCCACCCCCACCCCCACACACCGAAAAAAATAGAAGAAACGAATAAAACAAAACGAACTAAAGGAAGGTGGTTGGTAAGGGGAGGTAATCAGTGGACTGTGTCTAATGCGCATTTTTCTTTCCCATCTTCGCTCTTCCGTCACCCCCCATACACACACACCACCGAAACAACCATAGAAACCCCACCGCCACCGCCTTCTAGAAGAATGCCGAAAGGTCAGCTTGTTAAAATTTTTGTCTTTCCATGGTTGATTAAGTCTTTTGATACCAATTTGTCTAAATCTGCCAATGGCACTACGACAGAGAGCTGTTTGTTTCCAGCATTTATATCTAACAAGCTTAACATCATGATTTTTATCTAAGAACCTTGGTTAAGTTATGTTCCAAACAGTAACTTAATATTAGAAAGTTACATTACTAAATTACATTACATTCTTGATTTAAAAAAAAAATTACGGACAGTGTCTTTCATTAGAAATATGGTACGAAAGGGTTAAAGTGTTCATATTTATCTGAAAAAACTTCCATAATAACTTTATTAAGTTATGTTCCAAACACCAACAATGTCTTTCATTAAAACTATGGTTACAAAACGGTTAAAGTGTTTATATTTACATAAAACATACCATCTCCATTTTATGTAAGAATCTTTGTTAAGTTATGTTCCAAACAGCAGCTTAACAATGAGGAAATAAGTTATTTTTGTAAATCCAACAAATTCTTGTTAATATTCAAAATGATTTGAAAAAATAAACAACAAAACGGAGGCAGTGTCTTTTATTAGAAATACTGCAACGAAATAGTTTTAAAGTGTGTACACCTACCTTATACAAGGACCTTTGTTAAGTTATGCTCCAAGCAGCAGCTCAATGATGAGAAGTCCTTGATATTTCTAAATCCTTCCAAATTCTTGAATATTTTCAAAAATCTCTGAAAAATAAAGAAAAGATTTCATTAGAAATAATTTTATATAAGAACCTTTGTTAAGTTATGTTCCAAACAACAAAATATATTAACGAAAGGGTTAAAGTGTTTATATTTATCTAAAAACCTTTCATCATAATTTTATGTAAGAACTTTGTTAAGTTATGTTCCAAACACCAACAGTGTCTTTCATTAGAAATATGGTAACAAAAAGGTTAAAGTGTTTATATTTATTTAAAAATCTTCCATCATAATTTTATGTAAGAACCTTTGTTAAGTTATGTTCCAAACACCAAAATGTTAACAAAAGAGTTAAAGTGTTTATATTTATCTAAAAACCTTCCATCATAATTTTATGTAAAAACCTTTCTTAAGTTATTTCCAAACAAACAAAATATGGTAACAAATTTTAAAAGTTAAATATTAAATTTTACAATAATGTATTATAGCGTAAGTGGCTGAGTATTCCAATTTCAGAGACACGTGTACCCTTCATGTGTAGTACTAAATGGTCCTCGGTCAATTTCGGCGATGCTCATTCCAGTTGTACGATAAACGGCCCAGCCTGTTTGTGAACTTGAAGTGTAAGTGGTGGAGTATTTCACAGATACGGGTATTGGTGCTGTAAATTCTCAGGGAGATTCAGGTTAACACACTATGTAAGTGTGTGTATATGTATGTGACAAGACTGTACTCTTTGAATTAAAAACAGGTCCACCTCCAGTCCACCAAACGGGTTTCTAAACAGTTTCTACCAAACCTCATATTACTCACAAGACATAGGTCGACCTGAGAAGCCTGTAACGTCATTCTCAGGGAGATTCAGTCAGTGTGTGTATGTATAAGTGTATAACAAGACTGGGCTCTTTGAATTATAGCTAGGTCCAGTCCATTCCATCAAATGAACTTCTTACCCAATTTCATTCACAAGACATAGGTCGATCTGAGAAACCTGTGACGTCATTCTCAGGGAGATTCGGCTTGACACAGAGTGTATATGAATGAGTGTATGACGAGACTGAACCCTTTGAATTATAGCCAGGCCCAGTCCAGT
>OZ024764.1:12314776-12317276 GCA_964016885.1 Eledone cirrhosa | reverse complement strand
GAAACAATTGTCAGCGATTAAATGATTTAAACATAACTTTGATACTTGTGTAATCGATACTTGTGTAATCGATACTTTGATACTGGTAATAAGGTAGTAAGAAATTACTGACCTTCCTGTTTATAGTTGTTTATGGTATAGTATATACATAACTATAAATAGTATCTTTAATATTATATATATATATATATATTTCGTTTCTGAAGAAGTTACAGAGTGTGTGACGAAAGAACTATGACAATATATAAACAACTATCTGGTTGTGGAACCAACCAACCAACCAGAAATTTATAAATTTATAAATTTATTATAAATTTATTATAATAAATTGAAATGAAAGCAACTGGTGCGTGGGTTTCTTATTGGCAACATGACCCTCCCAAAGTATAACAATATATATATATATATATATAATAAATCAGGAAAGAAGAGTGACACGGTTTGCTATACAAAAAAGGTTTTTTAATCTCATTGCTGACAATTGTTTCTCTGTCTAAGTGTACTGCATATAACAATTATTTGTTACCCCGTATATATATATATATATATATATATATATATATATATATATATATATATATACATATGTGTATGTATATATATATATATGTGTGTGTGTGTGTATGTATATATGGAAGGAGTGTATAAATTCACAAGTAGGAAATACAAGCAAAGTAGATATATAAATATAGTATATATATATATATAAATATAGTATATATATATATAAAAATATAGTATATATATATATATATATATATATACATATATAGGAGTTGCATTTAATTGGTTAGAATTCTGACAAACGTAAATGTTTATAACTGATATAGAGCACTCAACAAGTTACTGGAGTAAATATTCCAAGATAATAATTGTTTCTACTTTAGGCACAAGGCCAGCAATTAGCCAGTGCATTACTGGTACTTTATTTTATCGACCCCGTAAGGATGAAAGGCAAAGTCAACCTCGGCGGGATTTGAACTCAGATCGTAAAGGGACGTAACTATGCTAGAAAGCATGGCGTCCAACCCTCTACCGATACTGCCAATCCACCGCCCTAGATAATTCCAAGATAATAATAAATGGAAACTATATTTATAAAGCCATATTTATTTTATTATATATATTTCAAGGGCGACCAACCAAATCTTGGTGCGCTTTCATCAGATAAAATACAAATGTTGTTTTATAAATAATGACATACATGGAAATCACACCTTAACGATCCGAAAATTCGCTGGATAGTCCAGCTATATATATAAATTATTGTCAGAGAATACACAATCAAATTTGGTAATACCATACTATACCACAGTCAAAGTAGATCATACAACACCACACCATACAACACCACACCACAACTACATCACACCACACCACACTACACCACATCACAGTAACACCACACTACACCACAGCCACAGCAGATCAGACAAAATCACACCACAGCAAAGCACACCACACCAACACCACAACACACCACACAACACCACAGCAATACCACACCACACCACACTACAGCAATGCCACACCACACTACACCACACCACAGCAACACCACACCACACCACACCACACTACACCAGGCATTCCACAGAGCCCAAAACATTCCCCACTTAAAAAACATCGTTGTCTACACTTCTCTATGTAAGCTATACAGTAAAGACGCCGACATATTTGTCAGTAAAGCTGTTATCGTCTGCTTTCTTTGAAATGTTTAAAGACAAAAGCTAACCAACCAAAAAACTAACAAAAGCAAGGAATATGGCAAATAAAATGAAAAAAAAAAAAAATGAACCACCAGATGGCGTTACGCTCTGCAAAAGACATATCGACATGTAAACACTAAGATTCTCTTTTAAAAGGGACCCTAACCCTAACTCTAACTCTTTCTCTTTCCCTCTTCCACCTGTCTTAACAACCTCCACAACCCGAAACCTCGCCACCATCACCATCCGACACCGACAACGAATTATGTTTATTTAGTCATGTCAATCCTTCAATGGCGGCGGCGGTGGAGGAGGGGGTGGGGTGGGGTGGAGTGGGGTGGGGTGGGGGTAGACGGTGAAGGATTTGTAATGGATGGCGGCGGCGGCGACGTCGGCGAGGTACGGGTGTTGGGTAAGGATGATGGTTAAGGGTGTGGTGTTTTTTTTTTGTTTTTGTTGTGGTTGCAACTAGTTTGTTTGTTTTTGATTCGATATTCTTGCTCCGCTGTCTTCTTCTTCTTTTTCTTTTTCTTCTTCTTCTTCTTCTTCTTCTTTTTCTTCTTCTTCGTTCTTCTTCTTTTTCTTGTTCTTCTTCTTCGTTCTACTTCTTTTTATTCTTCTTCTTTTTCTCGTTCTTCTTTTTCTCGTTCTTCTTCTTTTCGCTCTTCTTCTTCGTTCTTCTTCTTCTTCAGTTTTCCACTCTTCCTACTCTCCTCCTCCATCTTCTCTTCATCTACTTTCCTCTCATCTTTCATCACCACCACCATCATCATCATCATCGTCATTGTCAT
>OZ024764.1:12302276-12304776 GCA_964016885.1 Eledone cirrhosa | reverse complement strand
CACCACAACAACCACTACCACCACCACCACCACCACCACTACCACTACCACCACCTTCACCACCACCACCACCACTAGCCCCCCTGGGCTGTGGGTGTGTCACTACCATTGCTGCCAGCTAAGGTCGAACCCACGCATCGCTGCTTTAAATGATTGGTTGGACCAAATGTTCCTGATTGATACGGCAGGGGGTAATGGTGGCGGTGTGGTGGGTTGGTGGGTTGTTGGGGGTGATGGTGGTGGTGGTGGAGAGAGAAGATGGTGGTGGTGGTGGTGGAGAGAGAAGGTGGAGGTGGTGGTGGTGGAAACAGGAGGTGGTGGTGGTGATGGTGGTGGTGATGGTGGAGACAGGAGATGGTGGTGGTGGTGGTGGAGAGAGAATATGGTGGTGGTGGAGAGAGAAGGTGGAGGTGGTGGTGGTGGAGAGAGAAGGTGGAGGTGGTGGTGGTGGAAACAGGAGGTGGTGGTGGTGATGGTGGTGGTGGTGATGGTGGTGGTGGTGGAGAGAGAAGATGGTGGTGGTGGAGAGAGAAGGTGGAGGTGGTGGTGGTGGAGACAGGAGGTGGTGGTGGTGGAGAGAGAAGGTGGAGGTGGTGGTGGTGGAGACAGGAGATGATGGTGGTGGAGAGAGAAGGTGGAGGTGGTGGTGGTGGAGACAGGAGGTGGTGGTGGTGGAGAGAGAAGGTGGAGGTGGTGGTGGTGGAGACAGGAGGTGGTGGTGGTGGTGGAGAGAGAAGATGGAGGTGGAGGTGATGGTGGTGGAGAGAGAAGATGGAGGTGGAGGTGATGGTGGTGGAGAGAGAAGGTGGAGGTGGTGGAGACAGGAGATGGTGGTGGAGTTGGTGGTGAAGTTGGTGGTGGTGGTGGAGGTGGTGGTGTCAGAAAGTGCGTTTTTATTGGTGGTGGTGGAAAGGAGGAGTAATGGTGATGTAATATGGTGGTAGTGATGGTGTCGATGTAATATTTTGGTGGTGGTGGTGGTGGTGGTGGTGCCGGAGGTGGTGTTACTGAGAGAAGAATCGTGGAATGGGGGCGCACGAGGCGGCGGCGAGTCGTAGGAATGGTGGCGGGTGCTGAAATTGTTCTGCTTCCGGTGATCGTCTTCCGCTGCTGGTGATAGTCGTGTTCGGGAGGACGTGGCGGCGGTGGGTGATAGTATCAGTGGTATGTGTGGTGGTGTCGCTAAACGTCTAGGTAGTGGTGGAGGTAACTAAGAAAATAATCACGAGTTTAGAGGGATTCCGCAGTATATCAAACCTTCCCTTATAATTTTTTTCGTTGGAACATAACTTAACAAAGGTTCTAACATAAAATTATGGTGGAAGGTTTTTAGATAAATATAAACACTTTAACCCTTTCGTTACCATATTTCTAATGAAAGACACTGTTGAAATTTGGAACATAACTTAACAAAGGTTCTTACATAACATTATGATGGAAGCTGTTTAGATAAATATAAACACTTTAATACTTTCGTTAACATAACATATTTTGGTGCTTGGAACATAACTTAATGAAGGTTTTTGCATAAAATTATGATGGAAGCTGTTTAGATAAATATAAACACTTTAAGCCTTTCATTACCATATTTCTAATGAAAGACTGTTGGTGTTTGGAACATAACTTAACAAAGGTTCTTATATAAATTTATGATGGAAGATTTTTAGATAAATATAAACACTTTAATACTTTCGTTAACATAACATATTTTGGTGCTTGGAACATAACTTAATGAAGGTTTTTGCATAAAATTATGATGGAAGGTTTTTAGATAAATATGAACACTTTAACCCTTTCATTAAAATTTTGGTGTTTGGAACATAACTTAACAAAGGTTTTTGCATAAAATTATGATGGGAGACTTTTAGATAAATATAAAACAATTTACAACTTTCATTAACATATTTTAGTGTTTGGAACATAACTTAATAAAATATGGTACCGAAAAGATAAAAGTGTTTATATTTATCTAAAAACCTTCCATCATAATTTTATGTAAGAACCTTTGTTAAGTTATGTTCCAAACACCAACAGTATCTTTCACTAGAAATATGGTAATGGAAGGGTTAAAGTGTTTATATTTATCTAAAAAACTTCCATCACAATTTTATGTAAGAACCTTTGTTAAGTTATGTTCCAAACAGCAGCTTAACAATGAGAAATAAGTTATTTTTGTAAATCCAACAAATGTTTGTTAATATTCAAAATGATTTGAAAAAATAAACAACAAAACGGAGGCAGTGTCTTTTATTAGAAATACTGCAACAAAATAGTTTTAAAGTGTGTACACTTACCTTATACAAGGACCTTTGTTAAGTTATGTTCCAAGCAACAGCTCAATGATGAGAAGTCCTTGATATTTCTAAATCCTTCCAAATTCTTGAATATTTTCAAAAATCTCTGAAAATTAAAGAAAAGTTTCATTAGAAATAATTTTATATAAGAACCTTTATTAAGTTATGTTCCAAACAACAAAATATATTAACGAAAGGGTTAAAGC
>OZ024764.1:12289776-12292276 GCA_964016885.1 Eledone cirrhosa | reverse complement strand
GATGAAAGCACACCATAATTTAACTTGGTGTCCTTGAAATATGTATAATGAAATAAATATGGTTTTATAAATATAGTTTCCATTTGTTAATATATCGTATATATATATATATACATATATATATACATATATATATATATATATATATATATATATATATATATATATATATATATATATATATATATGTATATATATATATATATATATATAAATAAAGATTCAGCGAGAATCCCATTTTCGGCGGGCAGGAAAAAGCGAAGCGAAACGCAAAAATCAGAAATGATACTGGCAAAGTGCTCAATAGTTAAAAACCAGAGCTAAACAATGTGTTAAGAAGCCATACAGAACTGAAAAGGTGGTCAAGAAGCCATTAACCACCCAAGCCAAAAACCAAATCAAGCTAAACAGGTGAAACAAAATAAATGATAAAAAATAAATGACAACCATATATATATATATATATATATATATATATATATATATATATATATATATATATATATATATATATATATATGGTGGCTGCCAACTCGTTTTCGAGTACGGCCACTACTTTATATCCATGTAGGAGAACCCCTACTGATGCGCTGAACGAGTGTGACTTTTTAGTCCAGCCAGCGACTTGAAAGCTCTGGTACAAACACTACACTTGTGACAATTATTGACACATAGTGCTGGGCCCATGGTACCATGTGACGACAAATGCAGAGAGATCTCCAGATATAAAGCAATGCCTGTGCCGTGAAGCTTTTATAGTGAGCAAAGGCACTGCACAAAGCCAGTCCCACTCTCTTAACCAAGATGATATTTACCAAAAAGAAGAACAAGTCAACATCATTGGATACCATCATATATATATATACCAAGATATTCATAAATCGAAACTATATTTATAAAACCATATTTATTTTATTATATATATTTCAAGGGCGACCAAGCAATCTTGGTACGCTTTCATCAGATAAAATACAAAATTTGTTTTATAAATAACTGTCTCTACTTTAGGCACAAGGCCAGCAATTACTGGTACTTTATTTTATCGACCCCGTAAGGATGAAAGGCAAAGTCAACCTCGGCGGGATTTGAACTCAGATTGTAAAATAACGACATACCCATGGAAATCAACCTTAACGGTCAGAAATTCGCTCTTGGAACATCTACTCCAGTATGCTGTTGAGTGCTCCATAACAGTTATAAACATTTATGTTTGTCGGAATGCCAACAAATTAAATATAACGTCTACATATATATATTTATATATATATGTGTCTGATGGTAGCTAAGATGCTTCCATAGGCGGTATGCCGGTTGAGCACTCTATGCTCTTACAGAGCAGAGTATGATATAATAGAAAACGAAAAATCAGTGATGCATCTGAACTCAATCTATTGTGTGTTACAATTGTTTCGCAGGCGGACAGCTCGAGACACGATCATCGTGTGGGCCTGTCTGATTCTGGACCCGCAGGTTCGACGGACACGTCTAATGATTTCGGAGCATATCTCTCACTTTTTTATTAAAATAACAGATTAAGGATAAATATATATCAAATATATAAGAACCCTAGAGCAAATATTTATTAAAATAACAGATTAAAGTTTAAGCAAAGAATCGCTGCTTTCACCCATAACGGGATCTTCTGAAACTTGCAAGCAGGTAGTTTCAGAAGATCCCGTTAGGGGTGAAAGCAGCGATTCTTTGCTTAAACTTTAATCTGTTATTTTAATAAATATTTGCTCTAGGGTTCTTATATATTTGATATATATTTATCCTTATCGAGCCCTCTTTGGATTTTAGTCTTCACATTTATTATTATTACTATATATATATATATATATATATATATATATATATATATATATATATATACTTCCGGATAGTAAACCACTGTAAATTCTCGCAGCAGAAAGAACCTATTCTATAAATATGGATTAAATAACACTGAGCCTCAATACGTTACAATCATTTACTACATCAAACATTCAATAAGAATTCATCGTAACATATATGATGGATGTGAAAACTATAACTTCCTTTTCTGAATGTGAAAATGGTGGTGGATGCGAAAACTATAACTTTCTTTTTCTTTTTCTTTTTCTTTTTTTTTTCTTTTTCTGCACACATACTTATTTGATCTATACAAAAAATACCCTCCCACTACAACCACCATAATACTCTTGCTTACCCGCTTAAAGTACTTGTATTACATGTAATAACTTGCCACACAATACTCGTATATAAATGAGACACACTTGCATGCTCTATATATGACAAACGCATACACTATCTACTAGATCTGATTATCGAACTATCCTCTTGCATTATCTGTGTTTTCTGCCGCATGTATTTTAGTTTTAATTTTGATTTTAAATTTGATTTGGTGTACAAATATAGTATAGTATAATATGTCACTCCACTGTACATCAATATATATATATGTATCTGTATGTCTCTTGCGTTGGATAGGAGGTCAATTATATGTACAAGTATTGAAAAA
>OZ024764.1:12279776-12284776 GCA_964016885.1 Eledone cirrhosa | reverse complement strand
ATTGGTCCCACCCGCGACAATAGTCGTTCTACATAGCCCCACAGGTCAGTGACGCCCGGGCAGTGTATGAATGCGTGCGCGACGGTTTCTTCGTCTCGCACGCACCTCGGACAGATCTTTTTTGCAGGGTCCCTGTCCGGGCGCCCATGTCTGTAGAGCTTGTCTCGAATTGGTAGAGCTCCTCGGTAGCACTGCCAGGCCAGGGACTTTTGGAAGTTGTCCATCGGTCCCGGATAGATAGATAGATAGATAGATAGATAGATAGATAGATAGATAATAGATAGATAGATAGATAGATAGATAGATAGATAGATAGATATAGATAGATAAGTAGATAGATAGATAGATAGATAGACAGACAGATAGATATATTTCTTTATTAGCCACAGGGGCACAAAAGAAGGGGACAAATACAAAGGGGGAAGTTTACATACAATAAAAACGTGTAAAATGTTATCACAAATGGAATTTAAAAAGTTAGTCGATTTTCCCCAATAGAGGGAGACAGTTTATATGGGTAACACATACCCCCGAAAAAAAATGTGCAACCCTCATCTCCAGGAGTACGAAGAGCTTGTACTCCTTTCCTCTCCTCCTCCTTTTCCTCAACCTACAGGCTGATATAGAGAGAAGGCCCATTCACTCGGGCCATTCTCGCCACTTTCACCCACCTTTCATAAAACTTGCTGGGGTACAGCACCTCTCTCTCCATCCTGATTCTTCTTCCAAAGTGGTATTTGAAAAAAAGAATCAGTTGTTGGCCGGAGAGAAAGGTGTCTGACCTCAGCCCTTTCAACCTTGTCCACCATACAACCTCTTTCGCCATAGCTATCACACAAAGGAAAACCGCCTCTCCTTCGTAGATAGATAGATAGACAGATAGATAAACCACCATTGATGGAAAACATATTTTAGACAATTTGAAATAATTCCTACTCCCAGTAGTCTGTATTTCCTGAATTTGTGGGGTTGTTTAAAGTGTGGAGGCGTAGATGCAGTTGTGGTGTGGTGGTGTGTGAAGTGAGGCTGTGTGGTGGCAGTCCCAGTCTAGCAATGGCGGCGTATTAAAGGAGTTTTGAGTAGTGATACGTGAAGAAATTAAAATCACGTTTGCATTAACGGAGCGAAGTGATTTAGCCTCGGGCTTCAACGAAAGACAAAAAGTCGATAGCCGGATCGGACCCAGGAAGCTATGTTTCTATTGCTTTTTCGAGCAGAAGAACATGTGTGTGTGTATATATATATATATATATATATATATATATATATATATATAATAGGAAAAGGTATGACCCCGACGGCAGAGCTCAAGCCGTTTCGACGGCTATTTCTGGACTGAAATAACCGTCGAAACGGCTTGAACTCTGCCGTCGGGGTCATACCTTTTCCTATCACCCACTCTACTACCCTAAGTATTGAGTACTCTGGTGCGTTATGGTCCACCTGGTTCCTTACCACATTTCCTTCGTTATATAGGAACCAGTAATAGGTAATAGGAACCAGTAAGACCCCGACGGCTGAGCTCAAGCCGCTTCGACGGCTAATTCTGTCCAGAATTCAGTCCAGACTTAGCCGTCGAAACGGCTTGAGCTCAGCCGTCGGGGTCTTACTGGTTCCTATATATATATATATATATATATATATATATATACTTATATATATATATTTATTTTGTTTGACCTGTTTAGCTTGATTTGTTTTTTGGCTTAGGTGGTTAATGCCTTCTTGACCACTTTTCAGTCTGTATGGCGTTTTAACATATTGTTTAGCTCTAGTTTTTCATAACTATTGGAGCGCTTGCCAGCATTTCTACGATTTTGCAATTCGTTTCGCTTTTTCTACCAGCCGAAATACGATTCTCGCTGAATTTATATATATATATATATATAGATATGTTTCTTTTATTTGCCACCAGGGCATCAAAAGTGGGACAAGTACAATGGGGGGAGTTTACAAAACAAAGCGTCTTCAATAAGGAGGAGGCAATAACAATATATAAAAATAAAATAAAATATAACAAAAATAAAATTTATAACAAAGTCCTCAATTGAGAGGAGGCGCCTTGGGGGGTCGCACCCCCCCCCCCGAAAAAAGTGTGCAACCCTTCTCCTCAGGAGCACAGAGAAGGGGTGCTCCCTTGGTCTTTCATCTTCCTCACCTATAGTCTGATGTAGAGTGAAGGCCCATTCACACGGGCCATTCTCGCCACTTTCACCCATCTTTCATAGAAACGGCTGGGGTGCAGCACCTCTCTCTCCATCCTGATCCTTCTTCCGAAATGATATCGGAAGAAACGGACCAGTTGTTGGCCATAGAGAAAGGTGTCTATAGATAGATAAATATACACGGGTGTGTATGATTGTGTATAGAAGATTATATTAATAAGAGGAATTCCAACTTTGTCTGATTTACTCGTTTTATTTACAATCCTTTAAAATTTATAATGGTATTATAATGAAATAGTATGATAGAATATTAAATGTTAAGTGTTAATTGAACAAGTACTTTCATGCTTTCGCAATCTTCAGGTTCATAATGTGTGGTGACAGTCAAGTTTGCAATTTTCAACTGTATATATATATTATGGAATACTGTTCGCTTTTTGCTACAATGTTTTCTATACCTTTCATTTATATATATATATAGAGGAAATAGTATATATTTTATCTTGTGATTCTATAGACATGTTTTATGATATATAGCTCTGATTGTTTAATTTATTAATTTTTCATTGAGCCACAAAGTGACCAGTTGCAAAACACGTATACGTATATGTATGTATATATATATGTAAACTTTTATATATATATAGATAGATAGATAGATAGATAGATAGATAGATAGATAGAAATAAAATAAATATACAGTATATATATATATATAATCAACAGCAAATCCATGAAGGACATCTCGATTGCATGGAGAACCGTTGAAATAATTATTGTGATTAAACGATATATGTAACCTCACCATCTTATTTTGTTATATATGCCCTTCTAAAATCCCGGAGAGCTCAGTTTGCTGGCCACTGTCACCGTGCCAGCAATGAAATCATATCCGCTCTCTTGCTCTGGAACCCTGACTCCAGCCTGACTAGGAGTAGGAAGCTGTCATTCCCTGACGTTATCTCTAGGGATACGGGAATCGGTAGACAGGACCTGGGGGCAGCGATGGGGGACAGGGAATTCTGGGGCATGAGAGTGAGATCCGTCATCCCGACAGTAGTCGACGAGTGATGATGATGACGATGATGATGATATATATATATATATATATATATATATATATAACGAAGGAAATGTGGTAAGGAACCAGGTGGACCATAACGCACCAAAGTACTCAATACTTGGGGTAGTAGAGTGGGTAATAGGAACCTGGAAGACCCCGACGGCTGAGCTCAAGCCGTTTCGACGGCTAATTCTGGACGAAACGGCTTGAGCTCAGCCGTCGGGGTCTTACTGGTTCCTATATATATATATATATATATATATATATATATATATATATATATATATATATATATATATTATATATTATTAGAAATGTTAGCTGTCACCGTATTTTGACTAAAGAAATTAAAGAAATTATTTAGCCTGATAGTGGGATTAAGAACCCTCGGAGAAATGGAAAACGATGAGTATTGACGTCAATACTCATCTTTTTCCATTTCTCCGAGGATTCTTAACCCCACTATCAGGCTAAATAATTTCTTTAATTTCTTTAGTCAAAATACGGCGACAGCTAACATTTCTAATTATTTCAAATCCACTCGCTGTTTCGAAAATATTCTTACATATATATATATCACTGAAGAGGTCACAGAGTGTGTGACGAAAGAACTATGACAATATATAAACAACTATCTGGTTGTGGAACCAACCAACCAACCAACCAGAAATTTATAAATTTATAAATTTATTATAAATTTATTATAATAATAAATTGAAGTGAAAGCAACTGGTGCGTGTGTTTCTTATTGGCAACATGACTCTCCCAAAGTATAACAATATATATATATATATAACGAAGGAAATGTGGTAAGGAACCAGGTGGACCGTAACGCACCAAAGTACTCAATACTTGGGGTAGTAGAGTGGGTAATAGGAACCAGTAAGACCCCGACGGCTGAGCTCAAGCCGTTTCGACGGCTAATTCTGGACGCATTATGTCCAGAATTAGCCGTCGAAACGGCTTGAGCTCAGCCGTCGGGGTCTTACTTGTTCCTATATATATATATATATATATATATATATATATATATATATATATTGGATTAAATGCTCTGAAATAGCGATATATATGTGAAGATAGACATAGAATATTCGAAAATATTCTGTATGTTTATAATAAACATTTTGAAGACCTAATCGCTATAGAATAGAATACGTCACGTATTACAATTAGATTCTATAGCGATTAGGTCTTCAAAATGTTTATTATAAACATACAGAATATTTTCGAATATTCTATGTCTATCTTCACATATATATATATGTATATATATATATATATATATATATATATATATATATATATATATATATATATATATATATATATATATATATATATATATGTATATATATATAAATCTGCTTCGTAGAATCGAGACGTATCCGAGGACCGCGCGATTTCAGAGTCAGGTTTGATCACCATATCGATCGTGCCTCGAGCTGGTCGCCCGAGAAACAATTGTAATATGTCCAATAAATTCTTTTCGTCGCAACACTGATTCTCTTTTTCCTGTGATATCATACTCTGCACTATGAGGGCATCGAGTGCTCATATGGCCTACCACACAGAGATAAATTAACTATGGAGATATAAAAGACACAGAAGCGAAAACTGTATCTTTTATATCTCCATAGTTACTTTATCTGGCAATCAATGTTTACCATTGATTGACAAACGGTTGAAAATACAGATATAAATATACGATATTAAATAAATGGAAACTATATTTATAAAACCATATTTATTTCATTATACATATTTCAGGG
>OZ024764.1:12217276-12224776 GCA_964016885.1 Eledone cirrhosa | reverse complement strand
AACATGTATGTAAAAGGACTATACTGTAGAGTGCTGCAACTTGGATACATAACATCGATTAGAATTTTCTGCAGTCTTCCTTCTGCCGGCTCTTTGCATACTATAATAGTTTCAAAGCTCATCGAGGTTAACTCTGCCTCATCCTTTCTAGTGACGTCTTCTTCGTCATCCATTTATTCCTGGGAGAGTGATCATGGCAGAGTCCTCAAATTCCCCTCCAGAAGGTCCTGTTAGATCCGTCTTCAGTTGATCCGACTGGATCTCCAAGTTAGACCAGTTTAGCTCATGGATATTATCCAACTATCTTGCTGAGGTCTACTCCTGGTTGTTCCCCCGGTTGGTATTTTCCCGTAAAATCTGTCCAGCGATTATTTCCTGAGACATTCTAACCACATGTCTGTAGTATCAGAGCTGTGATCTCTCAATTCAGAGATTCTTTCCTGAGACATTCTAACCACATGTCTGTAGTATCAGAGCTGTGATCTCTCAATTCAGAGATTCTTTCCTGAGACATTCTAACCACACGTCTGTAGTCTCAGAGCTGTGATCTCTCAATTCAGAGATTCTTTCCTGAGACATTCTAACCACATGTCTGTAGTATCAGAACTGTGGTCTCTCAATTCAGAGATTCTTTCCTGAGACATTCTAACCACATGTCTGTAGTATCAGAGCTGTGATCTCTCAATTCAGAGATTCTTTCCTCAGACATTCTAACCACATGTCTGTAGTATCAGAGCTGTGGTCTCTCAATTCAGAGATTCTTTCCTGAGACATTCTAACCACATGTCTGTAGATTCAGAGCTGTGATCTCTCAATTCGGAGATTCTTTCCTGAGACATTCTAACCACATGTCTGTAGTATCAGAGCTGTGATCTCTCAATTCAGAGATTCTTTCCTGAGACATTCTAACCACATGTCTGTAGTATCAGAGCTGTGATCTCTCAATTCGGAGATTCTTTCCTGAGACATTCTAACCACATGTCTGTAGTATCAGAGCTGTGATCTCTCAATTCAGAGATTCTTTCCTGAGACATTCTAACCACATGTCTGTAGTATCAGAGCTGTGATCTCTCAATTCAGAGATTCTTTCCTCAGACATTCTAACCACATGTCTGTAGTATCAGAGCTGTGATCTCTCAATTCAGAGATTCTTTCCTGAGACATTCTAACCACATGTCTGTAGTATCAGAGCTGTGGTCTCTCAATTCAGAGATTCTTTCCTGAGACATTCTAACCACATGTCTGTAGTATCAGAGCTGTGGTCTCTCAATTCAGAGATTCTTTCCAGAGACATTCTAACCACATGTCTGTAGATTCAGAGCTGTGATCTCTCAATTCGGAGATTCTTTCCTGAGACATTCTAACCACATGTCTGTAGTATCAGAGCTGTGATCTCTCAATCCAGAGATTCTTTCCTGAGACATTCTATCCACATGTCTGTAGTATCAGAGCTGTGATCTCTCAATCCAGAGATTCTTTCCTGAGACACTCTAAACACATGTCTAAGTATCAGAGCTGTGGTCTCTCAATTCAGAGATTCTTTCCTGAGACATTCTAACCACATGTCTGTAGTATCAGAGCTGTGATCTCTCAATTCAGAGATTCTTTCCTGAGACATTCTAACCACATGTCTGTAGTATAAGAGCTGTGATCTCTCAATTCAGAGATTCTTTCCTGAGACATTCTAACCACATGTCTGTAGTATCAGAGCTGTGATCTCTCAATTCAGAGATTCTTTCCTCAGACATTCTAACCACATGTCTGTAGTATCAGAGCTGTGATCTCTCAATTCAGAGATTCTTTCCTGAGACATTCTAACCACATGTCTGTAGTATAAGAGCTGTGATCTCTCAATTCAGAGATTCTTTCCTGAGACATTCTAACCACATGTCTGTAGTATCAGAGCTGTGATCTCTCAATTCAGAGATTCTTTCCTCAGACATTCTAACCACATGTCTGTAGTATCAGAGCTGTGATCTCTCAATTCAGAGATTCTTTCCTGAGACATTCTAACCACATGTCTGTAGTATCAGAGCTGTGATCTCTCAATTCAGAGATTCTTTCCTGAGACATTCTAACCACATGTCTGTAGTATCAGAGCTGTGATCCTTCAATTCAGAGATTCTTTCCTGAGACATTCTAACCACATGTCTGTAGTATCAGAGCTGTGGTCTCTCAATTCAGAGATTCTTTCCTGAGACATTCCAACCACATGTCTGTAGTATCAGAGCTGTGATCTCTCAATTCAAAGATTCTTTCCTGAGACATTCTAACCATATGTCTGTAGTATCAGAGCTGTGATCTCTCAATTCAGAGATTCTTTCCTGAGACATTCTAACCACATGTCTGTAGTATCAGAGCTGTGATCTCTCAATTAGGAGATTCTTTCCTGAGACATTCCAACCACATGTCTGTAGTATCAGAGCTGTGATCTCTCAATTCAAAGATTCTTTCCTGAGACATTCTAACCATATGTCTGTAGTATCAGAGCTGTGGTCTCTCAATTCAGAGATTCTTTCCTGAGACATTCTAACCACATGTCTGTAGTATCAGAGCTGTGATCTCTCAATTCAGAGATTCTTTCCTGAGACATTCTAACCACATGTCTGTAGTATCAGAGCTGTGATCTCTCAATCCAGAGATTCTTTCCTGAGACATTCTATCCACATGTCTGTAGTATCAGAGCTGTGATCTCTCAATCCAGAGATTCTTTCCTGAGACACTCTAAACACATGTCTAAGTATCAGAGCTGTGATCTCTCAATTCAGAGATTCTTTCCTGAGACATTCTAACCACATGTCTGTAGTATCAGAGCTGTGAACTCTCAATTCAGAGATTCTTTCCTGAGACATTCCAACCACATGTCTGTAATATCAGAGCTGTGATCTCTCAATTCAGAGATTCTTTCCTGAGACATTCTAACCACATGTCTGTAGTATCAGAGCTGTAATCTCTCAATTCAGAGATTCTTTCCAGAGACATTCTAACCACATGTCTGTAGTATCAGAGCTGTGATCTCTCAATTCAGAGATTCTTTCCTGAGACATTCTATCCACATGTCTGTAGAATCAGAGCTGTGATCTCTCCATTCAGAGATTCTTTCCTGAGACATTCTAACCACATGTCTGTAGTATCAGAGCTGTGATCTTTCAATTCAGGGATTCTTTCTTGAGACATTCTAACCATATGTCCATAGTATCAGAGCTGTGATCTCTCAATTCAGAGATTCTTTCCTGAGACATTCTAACCACATGTCTGTAGTATCAGAGCTGTGATCTCTCCATTCAGGGATTCTTTCTTGAGACATTCTAACCACATGCCTGTAGTATCAAAGCTGTGATCTCTCAATTCAGAGATTCTTTCCTGAGACATTCTAACCACATGCCCATAGTATCAGAGCTGTGATCCCTTAATTCAAAGATTCTTTCCTGAGACATTCTAACCCCATGTCTGTAGTATCAGAGCTGTGATCTCTCAATCCAGAGATTCTTTCCTCAGACATTCTAACCACATGTCTGTAGTATCAGAGCTGTGATCCCTTAATTCAGAGATTCTTTCCTGAGACATTCTAACCATATGTCCATAGTATTGGAGCTGTGATCTCTCAATTCGGAGAAGTTGTGTCTCTACCTAGACAATACTTCGATATCCAAGCTACACACTGTATCAAGTAACGTTACTCCGAAGACCCTTCGGTGGAACCCTCCCTCTTCTTCCTACCACATTAACTCCTCTCTCTCTCTCTCTCTCTCTCTCTCTCTCTCTCTCTCTCTCTTTCTCTCTCTCCCTCCTCCTGTCCCTACATACCCCAACATCCCACACTCCGTTCAGCCTCACTACCTCCACCCCACCGCCACCAATCCATAACTGTCGTTTCACTTAATTGAAACAAGCCATAAATCACAGTATCACGTGACCTACACTGAAAACAATGAACGCCATCTTGGTTGGACATCTTTTCCTTTACTGTGTTGTTTTTCTTCTTTCCTTTTCTTTTCTTTACTTTTCTTCTTAACGTTCTGTCATCTTTTTTTCCTTTCTGGATGGTAGCAGTGATGGTGGTGGCAGTGGTGGTAGTGTTGGTGGTGGTGGTAGTGTTGGTGGTAGTGTTGGTGGTAGTGTTGGTGGTGGTGGTGGTGGTGGTGGTAGTGTTGGTGGTAGTGTTGGTGGTGGTAGTGATGGTGGTGGCAGTGGTGGTAGTGTTGGTGGTGGTGGTAGTGTTGGTGGTAGTGTTGGTGGTGGTAGTGTTGTTGGTGGTAGTGTTGGCGGTGGTAGTGGTGTTGTGGGTGGTGGTGGTAGTGATGTTGTTATTAGTGTTGGTGGTTGTGGTGGTAGTGCTGTGGTGGTAGTGTTGTGGTGGTACTGTTGGTGGTAGTGCTGTGGTGGTAGTGTTGGTGGTGGTAGTGTTGTTGTGGGTGGTAGTGGTGTTGTTATTAGTGTTGGTGGTTGTGGTGGTAGTGGTGTTGTTATGTTGTGGCGGTAGTGGTGATAGTGTCGACAATCTTGTTGGTGTTGGTTGTGGTAGTAGTGGTGTGTTGGTGTTGGTTGTGGTAGTAGTGGTGTTGTTGGTAATGGTATTGGCGCTGGATGTGGTGATAATGTTATTGATAGTGTTGGTGATGGTTGTGGAGGTAGTGTTGTTGATGGTTGTGGTGGTAGTGTTGGTGCTGTTGTGGTGGTAGTGTTGGTGGTGGTATTGTTGTTATATATATATAGTACAGTATACTTCGTGAAAACGCGTGACTAAGCTGTTAGAGAATCGAACTCCCGTTGCTCCTTCTAACTGGAGTTGCGACAGATAGATAGTATTAGCAATTGGAAACATTGTTTCCTCGGTCCCATTTGATGAAAGTCGATCGACTGTCTATCTATCTATCTATATATATATTGTTTTTCTCTCTCTGTTGTTTTGGTATCTCTCTCTCTCTTTTCTCTCTTTTTTCTTTCTTTCCTCTCTCTCTCTTTCTTTCTCTCTAACCCAACGATTTATTTTACAATATCCAATACTAATAATAATATAAGTAAACAACTCCACTATCCGGGAGCTTCCAACAGTAATGGTTGCATTTTTTAAGGGTATGTCAATGTTTATTTATAAAACTGATCTATATTGTATTTTGTCTGATGAAAGCACACCATAATTTAACGTGGTGTCCTTGAAATATGTATAATAAAATAAATATGGTTTTATAAATATAGTTTCCATTTGTTAATATCGTATTTGGAACTTTCCCCCCGTTGATGGGAGTGAGCCCGAAATATTGGGATTAAATCTTCACTACGGTAACCCTTCTACCTTTGTTTTGTTTTCGTTTTTTCGTTTCTCTCAATTTTCACTTTTCTCCTATTTCTCACTCACTTCCTACCTCGAGATTTCCCATCTGCATTGTTGTGGCTTTCTAAACTACATATTTTATATATATATATATATTTATATAATTAGTGAAGGCGCATGGCTTAGTGGTTAGGGCTTGCAATCGAAAGGTTATGAGTTCAATTCAATGAAAGCACACCATAATTTAACGTGGTGTCCTTGAAATATGTATAATAAAATAAATATGGTTTTTTAAATATAGTTTCCATTTGTTAATATCGTATATATATATATATATATATTTATATAATTAGTGAAGGCGCATGGCTTAGTGGTTAGGGCTTGCAATCGAAAGGTTGTGAGTTCAATTCTCAGACCGGGTGATGTGTTGTTTCCTTGAGCAAGACACTTTATTTCACGTTGCTCCAGTTTATTCAGCTGAAAATGAGTACCAGCAGTAGCTGGAGGTTTAACCCTGCGATGGACTGGCGTCCTGTCCAGGGGGAAGTCTTGTACTCTCAATCACTTCACGCCATGAAACCGGGATAAGCACCGGCCAAATGAGCCTTCTGGCTTAAGACAGACTTTAGACTTTTAGATTTATATAATTATAAGAAACGAAAGGAGCTGTGTGGTTAGGGTAAACAAAGTTTAAGATGGTAGTATGGACGAAACAAGAGAAGAAATGTAGTCCTTCATCAGCTGACAACCGAGATCAAGATGTTTCGGCGCTTAATAGAGGGCATCTAAAAGCGATCAGCGGCGCGCCCAAGGCCGTAGAGAACCGGATTCGCAATCGTGAGGTTGTGAGTTCAATTCCCGGACATGGCAATGGAGTTATTACCTTGAGCAAGACACTTTATTTTACGTTGCTCCTTCTACCTGGAGTTGCGACAGATAGATAGTATTAGCAATTGGAAAGACCAATGGAAACATTGTTTCCTCGGTCCGATTTGACGAAAGTCGCTCGACTATCGATACCTGAGATGCGTAATATACAATTCAACATATAACTGAAACAACTATCATTGTATGTAAATTAACAAACCCTGTTAGCTTTAACAGGCAAATATAATGGGTGTATGAAGATTTTAGTTACTCACCAATTTATTCCTTCGGGGGTTCGTCAGATTTGTAGATTGTCGCTAATAAGGGTTGCAAGAAAGGGTCGGAACTTGTATCAAGCTGTGTCATTTTTGTGAATCTATGGAGAAATATGTAAATAAGACTAATTAAGACATGAAGGTGGAGTGTTTACCTGAGAATATAGAAATACGAGTATATATGATTAATAATATTAATAATTGTTTCTACTTTTGGCACAAGACCAGCAATACCCCAGTGTATTACTGGTACTTTATTTTATTGACCCCGTAAGTATGAAAAACAAAGTTAACATGGCGGGATTTGAACTCAGAATGTAAAGGGCCATAACCCTATCCTTCAAAGCATAGTGTCCGACACTCTACCGATACTGCCAATTGTTTCTACTGTTGGCACAAGGCCAGCAATTACCCCAGTGCATTACTGGTACTTTATTTTATCGACCCCGTAAGGTTGAAAGGCAAAGTTTTGAACTAAAAACGTAAAGGGCCATAACTCTATGCTAAATAGCATGGTGTCTGACGCTCTATTGGTTTTTGATTTAGACACAAAGCTAACAATTTTGTGAGGAGGGACAAAGTTGATTAAATCGACCCAAGTACATTACTGGTACTTTATTTTATTTTTAAAAAAAAAACCCTCTAAGGATGGAAGTCAAATCTAATCTCGGCAGAATTTGAACTCAGAACGTAAAGGGCCGTAACTCTATGCTGCAAAGCATGGTGTCTGATGCTCTACCAATTACTGCCAATCCAAAGAAATAATAATGTTTCTACTTTAGGCACAAGGCCAGTAATTACCCCAGTACATTACTGGTACTTTATTGTATCGACCCTGTAAGGGATTTTTTAAAAACTCAGACCGTAATGGGTCATATCTCTATGCCGCTAAGCATGTTGTCCAACGCTCTACGAATTACTGCCAATAATAATAATAATAATAATAACAATAATTGTTTCTACTTTAGGCACAAGGCCAGCAATTACCCCAGTGCATTACTGGTACTTTATTTTATCGACCCCGTAAGGATGAAAGGCAAAGTTAACCTCGGCGGGATTTGAACTCAGACTGTAAAGGGACGT
>OZ024764.1:12207276-12209776 GCA_964016885.1 Eledone cirrhosa | reverse complement strand
CACATGTTTGGCAAGCATGATGAGTAGCATCTCCAACAGCAGCCTGGTAGTCAACCACTGGTCTTACTTTATGACTGCGAAGATGACTTTCGAGTCCAGCTTTGCTTAGGCAGAGTCTCGCACAGACGCTGCATGTCAGAAACATAGGAGGACCCTCGCCGTCTGGAAGTGCAACAGCAATACCCTTCCTCACGTCCCGCTTTACTTTCTCGTGTGCGATTCGAGATGCCTCAAAGGCAACTTTTCCCTCATATACAGTCTTTCTCCATTTATTACGATCAGCAGCAATATTTTCCCATGTATCAGCAGAGATGTTAGCGTCTTTCAGAGAGGCCTTCAAGGAATCCTTATACCTCTTTTTTGGTTTATGTGGCGGTCGTTTTCCTTTAACCAACTCTCCATAGAAGAGTTGTTTTGGTATTCTAGAATCCTTCATCCTGGCAAGGTGACCACTCCAACGGAGTCGCTGCTTAAGCACAAGAGCTTCTATACTGTCACACATAGAGCTTTCCAAAATCTCGACATCACTGATGTGGTCCCTCCAGCGAACGCCATGTATCCGTCTGAGACACATCTGATGGAAACGCTCCAATTGCTTAAGGTGGCGTCGATATGTGACCCAGGTCTCGCAGGCATAAAGAAGACAAGAGAGTACACATGCCCTGTACACCTTTACCTTTGTCCTCCTGCATATGTCTCGCCGACCCCAGAGTCGCCTTTCTAGCTTTCCGAAAGCATCACTTGCTTTCCTAATCCTAAGTGAGATTTCACTGTCAAGGTTGCCGTATCGATTGACAGTGCTTCCCAGGTAGACAAACTGATCAACCACTCCAAGTCGTTTGCCATACACATAGATGTTTGGTTCAGTGTACTGCCTACCAGGTGCAGGTTGGTACATGACGACGGTTTTCTTGAGACTGACAGTCAAACCCAGGGCAGTGCAAGCGTCAGAAAATACATTCAAAATGTGCTGCATATCACTCTCTGTGTGCGCTACAAGATCGCAATCATACATACATACATACATACATACATACATACATACATACATGCATGCATGCATGCATACATACATACATACATACATACATACATACATGCATACAAACATAATTGTTTCTACTTTTGGCACAAGGCCAGCAATTATCCCAGTGTATTACTGGTACTTTATTTTATCGGGCCCCGTAAGGATGAAAGGCAAAGTTAACCTCGGCGGGATTTGAACTCAGACCATAAAGGGCCGTAACTCTTTGCTGCAAAGCATGGCGTCCGACCCTCTTGGCCGCAAACTTGTGTTCGAGTATTGCCATCACATGATAAAATGCTCAAAAACGCAAAGCAGGAACGTGGCCCTTGAAAACAGCCAAAGACCTGCACACTCTGGTGCATACATGGCAACTGCAGTCTCCTCTGGGACTTTGCTTGGTTCTGGCTCTGTGTTCTCATATCTCAGTCAAAAATGTATTTGACATCAGGATAAAGAGAAACACATATATATATACATACGTATATATATATATATATATATATATATATATATATATATATATATATATATATATATATATATATATAGGAGAAGGTTATAGTTCACTTGAAGCATTGTGTAATGAGGTATAAACGTTTGTATATGTATAATAAAGCCAAAACAATGCAGGTATGGACGTAGAATAAAGAATGCAAATGCAAAAGATATTGTTGACAATTAGTCTTTTAACTTAGATTTATTTAAATGTCCTATTTAAATGTCCATTTAAATAAATCTAAGGTAAAAAAGTAATTGTCAACAATATCTTTTGCATTTGCATTCTTTATTCTATGTCCATACCTGCATTGTTTTGGCTTTATTATACATATACAAACGTTTATATATATATATAGAGAGAGAGATATATATATATGTTTCTTTATTAGCCACAGGGGCACAAAAGAAGGGGACAAATACAAAGGGGGAAGTTTACATACAATAAAAACGTGTAAAATATTATCACAAATGTAATTTAAAAATTAGTCGATTTTCCCCAATAGGGGGAGACATTTCATATGGGTAACACATACCCCCGAAAAAAATGTGCAACCCTCATCTTCAGGAGTACGAAGAGTTTGTACCCCTTTCCTCTCCTCCTCCTTTTCCTCAACCTACAGGCTGATATAGAGAGAAGGCCCATTCACTCGGGCCATTCTCGCCACATTCACCCACCTTTCATAAAACTTGCTGGGGTACAGCACCTCTCTCCATCCTGATTCTTCTTCCAAAGTGGCATTTGAAAAAAAGAATCAGTTGTTGGATAGATAGATAGATAAATATACACGGGTGTGTATGATTGTGTATAGAAGATTATATTAATAAAAGGAATTCCAACTTTGTCTGATTTACTCGTTTTATTTACAATCCTTTAAAATTTATAATGGTATTAGAATGAAATAGTATGGTAGAATATTAAATGTTAAGTGTTAATTGAACAAGTACTTTCATGCTTTCGCAATCTTCAAGGTCATA
>OZ024764.1:12202276-12204776 GCA_964016885.1 Eledone cirrhosa | reverse complement strand
ACATACACACAAACATACACACACACACACACACACACACATATACACACATACACACATATACACACATACACACAAACACACACATACACACAAACATACACACACACACACACATACACACAAACACGCACATATACACACATACACACACACATACACACATACACACATACACACACACACACACACACATACACACATATACACACATACACACACACCAGTCAGGGTGGAAGTCACTCAATGGAGAACGCTTGAGAAGTGCCCGGATGATGGATGCACCTAATACACGAGTGACAGATGCTGTGAAGTCGTGACATGCGTGAAGGGGACGGAAGTGGTAGGATGAGGAGGGGGAAGAGAATGAAGAAGAGGGGGGGGGGAGAAGGCGATGAAATTACCGTGTACGAAGTGTTGTTGTTGGTGGTGTTGATGGTGGTGGTGGTGGTGGTGGTGTTGATGGTGGTGGTGGTGGTGGTGGTGTTGATGGTGGTGGTGGTGGTGGTGGCGGTGGTGGTGGTAGTGGTGGTGTTGGTGGTGGTAGTGGTGGTAGTAGTGGTTGTAGTGGTGGTGTTGGTGGTGGTTGTAGTGGTGGTGTAGGTGGTGGTGGTGGTGGTAGTAGTGGTTGTAGTGGTGGTGTTGGTGGTGGTTGTAGTGGTGGTGTTGGTGGTGGTGGTGGTGGTGGTGGTGGTAGTGGTTGTAGTGGTGGTGTTGGTGGTGGTTGTAGTGGTGGTGTTGGTGGTGGTGATGATGGTGGTGGTGGTGGTAGTAGTGGTTGTAGTGGTGGTGTTGGTGGTGGTGATGGTGGTGGTGGTGGTGGTGGTGGTAGTAGTGGTTGTAGTGGTGGTGTTGGCGGTGGTTGTAGTGGTGGTGATGGTGGTGGTGGTGGTGATGGGGTTGGTATTGGTAGTAGTGGTGGTGATGGTAGTGGTGGTGATGGTTTTGGTAGTGGTGGTGGTGGTGGTGGTGGTGATGATCGCTATAGTCTTGTGGTTGTTGTTGGTGGTTGTTGTTGCTGGTGGTGGTGGTGGCTGCTATAGTCTTGTGGTTGTGGTTGTTGTTGCTGTCAACCCTTTAGCTACACTATCTCTAATGAAAGACATTGTCTCTCTGATTTTCAAATCATTTTGAAAATCATTGAATTTAAATGGATTTAGTAATACAACTAACTTTCTCATAATTTAGCTGGTGTTTGGAACATAACTTAACAAAGGTTATATACTATATATATATATATATATATATATATATATATATATATATATATATAGGGCGGGTAAAATTCCCGAGATCCATGGACGAGTCCTCTCCAGCGGTCTCTGTCCCTCATTATCGCTGCCATGTCCAGCGTCTCCAACAGACCAGTGTCTGTCCTTAGGGCATCAACATACGTTAACCTTGGTCTTCCTCTTCCAGTGTGTCCATGTATGGGCTCCCACAGGAGCACTGAGTGCAATGTCAACTCTGGATGCCGGTGAGCATGTCCAGCTAACCTCAGTCTCCTCTGTGTCACTTTTGAGCTGACTTTTGGGAGTTAGAGCCCCTAATTACACTGTCAAGCAGCAGTCTGGTCGTTATGACTCTGCTGGCTTAGAGCCACAGGGAGGGCCAGTAGATGATGGATCAGCTGTCTCTGAGAAAAATATAAAGCATGCATTTTTGTCCTGCAGAAGAGCCATCAAAATGGGCACTTTGAATGTGAGGACTATTCGGACGCTGGAGAAGAGAGAGGAGTTGGGATATCTGTTCGAGGAGAGTGGTATACAGATACTTGCGATCCAAGAACACAGGGTCCTACACGATGAGCCCGTGAGGAGTGTGATGATTGGGAAGAGGAGCCAGCTCATCACCACATCGGCAGTGAGGAACATGACCAATGCTGCAGTGGGAGGAGGGGGTTTTGTTTTCAGCACAAAAACCAGTCTATTGGTGAGGAAAATAATGCCTGTCTCCCCGCGAGTGTTGAGGGTGACCTTCAATGGAAACCCAAGACTGACAGTCATCTCAGCCTATAGTCCAACCGAGGGCGACAGTGATGTGAGTGCGGAAGAGTTCCATGAGGAGGTGTGTAAAGCTGCCAACACCACTCAAGCACACAACATCCTGCTTGTTTGGGGGGACTTCAATGCACATCTGAGTAAGGGGAGCAGTGAAGATCCTCGCTGGTACTTCCATAACACCACCAACCGAAATGGAAGACTACTGAGAGACACCCTGCTGGTGGCGAACTTGATAGCGATATATATATATAGTGAAAGAGTGAAGAAAACTACAACAACAACCAACACTACCATCATCACCACCACCACCACCACCACCACCACCACCACAACAACAACAACAACCAACACCACTATCACCACCTCCACCACAACAACCAACACCACCAACACCAACAACAACAACCACCATCTCCACCACCGCGACCACCACCACAACACCACCACCACCACAACAACAACCAACACCACTATCACCACCTCCACCACAACCAACA
>OZ024764.1:12192276-12194776 GCA_964016885.1 Eledone cirrhosa | reverse complement strand
AATCCCGCCGAGGTTAACTTTGCCTTTCAGCCTTACGGGGTCGACGAAATAAAGTACCAGTAATGTACTGGGTAATTGCTGGCCTTGTGCCAAATTTAGAAACAATTATTATTACTAGCAGAAAAACCACCCTTTGGGTGGTTTTCTGCTAGCATGTGTAGTGGTGTGTATATTGATATTATACACAAGTATACATACAAGTAGATATGATACATCAAATAAAATCGTAATTGACAATATACACAGAAATTGAACGAAGACTGCGTTACACTGTCTTCTGTAATCAGTAAAGTAATCCATGATACATTAAAAAAAAGACAATATTATATATAAACTGCATTAGGAGAAAATTAGTGACGGAAATATATGAATGTTTATTTAAGCGATCGCTAACCGGAAGTGTTGACATTTGAAAATTTTAAAGAAGGGAATCTTTAAATAAGCAATAAAATATATTTACTCAAAAATTATGCACACAAGATGGCTGTCTCACAACAACACACCCTGCTCCCCTATCTACCATTTTACCAGTCTATTTTTCTTTTTTACTAATGCCTGACTTTTTTTTCTTCGCTCTTTTCTCCTTATCTTTTTGATGAATGACTAGTACCCGATACGTGGCATCGGTGTAAGAATAGTTTACTCATTCATCACACTACGCTTGTGTTGTGATTTGCCCTGTCATTTCGTATAACCAAACTTCCTCATGAAACAGTGTTAGTCCTGTACAAGTAATTACTATCTTATATCGCATATGTGCGTGTGTATGTATGTGTATGTGTGTGTGTGTGTGTCTCCTGAATGTGCATGTGTGTACAGAAATATATATATATATATGTATGTATGTGTGTGTGTGTATACTTAGATATATAACCATATTTATATATATATATATATATACTTAGATATATAACCTTATATACATATGCATACAAATATATATATAAAAGTCTAAAGTCTGTCTTAAGCCAGAAGGCTCATTTGGCCGGTGCTTATCCCGGTTTCATGGTGTGAAGTGACTGAGAGTACTAGACTCCCTCCTGGACAGGACACCAGTCCATTGCAGAGTTAACCCCCCCCCCCCAGCTATTGCTGGTTCACATTTTCAACTGAGTATACTGGAGCAACGTGAAATGAAGTGTTTTGCTCAAGAACACAACACACAACCCAGGAATCGAACCCACGACATTGTGATCGTAAGTCCAACACTCTTACCACTAGGTCACGTGCCTCTACTACATATATATACACATATATATATATGCGTGGGGGGATATATATGAGTGTGGTGGAAATATATATATATATATATATATGGAAATTTCAATACTTATATATATATATATATATATATATATATATACGTTATTCCGGGTTGCATCGGAGGTAACCACAGTAAGTAAGGTACTCAATACATTGCAGAGTATAACAGATTCCTGATGATTTCTAAAGAATGAAACAGTTCTAGTCCTATAGAATCTCATCTATATTAAAACTATATATATATATATATATATATATATATATATATATATATATATATATATATATATATATATATAAACACGCATACATATGAATGCATATACGCCTATACATACACTTATATTTATAAACACATACCAAACAGCCTTCCCCCATATATATACATACATATATATATGTGTGTGAGTGTGTGTCTATCACAGATACCTTCCTTACTCTCTATCTATCTATCTATCTATCTATCTACATTGTACACTGCCCGGGGCGTAACCGACCTGTGGAACTATGCAGAACAACTGCTGTCGCGTATGGGATAAATCCAGTTGACTGCCGAGTCCATAGTAAGGATCAAACCGCCAGCCTCTTTCAAAAACGAAAGAGAGGCGGTTTTCCTCTGTACGGTGGCTATGGTGAAAGAAGTTATATGGTGGACGAGGTTGAGAGGACTGAGGACAGATGCCTTTCTCTCCGGACAACAATTGATTCCCTTCTTTAAGTATCACTTTAGAAGGAGAATCAGGGTGGAGAGAGAGGCACTGGACCCCAGTAAATTTACTGAAAGGTGGGTGAATGTGCCAAAAATGGCCCGAGTCATTGGGCCTTCTCTGTTTATAAGCCTGTAGGTTGAAGAAGAGAGCAAAAGGAGGAAAGGAGCACTTGCACAACACGTTCCTCGAGTTGAGGGTTGTTCTATCGACGGGGTATTAAACAACCCATTTGTGGCGCCTCCCGCCTATTGGGGATTTCGATTGTTGTAATTGTTTGTTTTTATATTTTTTACACGACTGTATGTAAAATCCCCGGCATGTCTTTGTATTGTCCCCTTTTCTTGTGCGCCCTTGTGGCTAATAAAGAAATATATCTATCTACAATGTCATTTCAAACAATGAAAACAATATATATATATACACTACATAACAACGTGAAAGATTTACCATTATGCTAATTCTAAGCTATATAGAAGCGTCTAGCTATCTCTTTACTGGTAATGACTCTGTCATGTTACATTTTCTAA
>OZ024764.1:12179776-12182276 GCA_964016885.1 Eledone cirrhosa | reverse complement strand
CTAGATTTGTCGTCAGATAGAGATATTAGGGATGAAAAATATGAAATGAGATTTAAAATCTGTTAAAAATATATATATATGTTAGGTAATTCCGAAGAAAAAAAAAGCAAAGGAAAAAAGAGTGCTCTATTTATAGAACAGAGCTATTTAATTAGAAAGTTAACAACACAAAATATAACTACTCCATTACTAAAGGTTTCTGGATCCCAGATAATATTAACATACGTCTGGATAGTTCGTCAGACAGAGATATTAGGGATAAAAAATATGAAATGAGATTTAAAATCTGTTAAAAATGTATATTTCCCGTTATTTTTCCAGCCTCACTTCCAATTTTTAACAGATTTTAAACCTCATTTCATATTTTCTATCCCTAACGACTGATCCAGACGTATATTAATATCGTCTGGGCACCAGAAACCTTTGGTAATGGATTAGTTATATTTTGTCTTGTTCACTTTCTAATTATATAGTTCTGTTCTATAAATAGAGCTCTCTTCTTTCCTTTGCTTTTTCTTCAGAATTACCTAACACACACATATATATATATGTATATATATATATATAAAGTGTCCCCTAAAATGTATACACACTTTGATTATTAGAATGCTATTGAAGTGTGTATACATTTTTGGGGAACACCCTGTATATATATATTTTTGTCTTATACAGTTTTGTCTTGTTCCTTTTTCATACAGATACAAAGTGTCCCCCCAAAAATGTATACACACTTTGATTATTAGAATGCTATTGAAGTGTGTATACATTTTTGGGGAACACCCTGTATATATATATTTTTGTCTTATACAGTTTTGTCTTGTTCCTTTTTCATACAGATACAAAGTGTCCCCCCAAAAATGTATACACACTTTGATTATTAGAATGCTATTGAAGTGTGTATACATTTTTGGGGAACACCCTGTATATATATATTTTTGTCTTATACAGTTTTGTCTTGTTCCTTTTTCATACAGATACAAAGTGTCCCCCCAAAAATGTATACACACTTTGATTATTAGAATGCTATTGAAGTGTGTATACATTTTTGGGGAACACCCTGTATATATATATTTTTGTCTTATACAGTTTTGTCTTGTTCCTTTTTCATACAGATACAAAGTGTCCCCCCAAAAATGTATACACACTTTGATTATTAGAATGCTATTGAAGTGTGTATACATTTTTGGGGAACACCCTGTATATATATATTTTTGTCTTATACAGTTTTGTCTTGTTCCTTTTTCATACAGATACAAAGTGTCCCCCCAAAAATGTATACACACTTTGATTATTAGAATGCTATTGAAGTGTGTATACATTTTTGGGGAACACCCTGTATATATATATTTTTGTCTTATACAGTTTTGTCTTGTTCCTTTTTCATACAGATACAAAGTGTCCCCCCAAAAATGTATACACACTTTGATTATTAGAATGCTATTGAAGTGTGTATACATTTTTGGGGAACACCCTGTATATATATATTTTTGTCTTATACAGTTTTGTCTTGTTCCTTTTTCATACAGATACAAAGTGTCCCCCCAAAATGTATACACACTTTGATTATTAGAATGCTATTGAAGTGTGTATACATTTTTGGGGAACACCCTGTATATATATATTTTTGTCTTATACAGTTTTGTCTTGTTCCTTTTTCATACAGATACAAAGTGTCCCCCCAAAAATGTATACACACTTTGATTATTAGAATGCTATTGAAGTGTGTATACATTTTTGGGGAACATCCTGTATATATATATTTTTGTCTTATACAGTTTTGTCTTGTTCCTTTTTCATACAGATACAAAGTGTCCCCCCAAAAATGTATACACACTTTGATTATTAGAATGCTATTGAAGTGTGTATACATTTTTGGGGAACACCCTGTATATATATATTTTTGTCTTATACAGTTTTGTCTTGTTCCTTTTTCATACAGATACAAAGTGTCCCCCCAAAAATGTATACACACTTTGATTATTAGAATGCTATTGAAGTGTGTATACATTTTTGGGGAACACCCTGTATATATATATTTTTGTCTTATACAGTTTTGTCTTGTTCCTTTTTCATACAGATACAAAGTGTCCCCCCAAAAATGTATACACACTTTGATTATTAGAATGCTATTGAAGTGTGTATACATTTTTGGGGAACACCCTGTATATATATATTTTTGTCTTATACAGTTTTGTCTTGTTCCTTTTTCATACAGATACAAAGTGTCCCCCCAAAAATGTATACACACTTTGATTATTAGAATGCTATTGAAGTGTGTATACATTTTTGGGGAACACCCTGTATATATATATTTTTGTCTTATACAGTTTTGTCTTGTTCCTTTTTCATACAGATACAAAGTGTCCCCCCAAAAATGTATACACACTTTGATTATTAGAATGCTATTGAAGTGTGTATACATTTTTGGGGAACACACTGTATATATATATTTTTGTCTTATACAGTTTTGTCTTGTTCCTTTTTCATACAGATACAAAGT
>OZ024764.1:12143751-12149576 GCA_964016885.1 Eledone cirrhosa | reverse complement strand
CCTGAACCAACTGGTTACGAAACACCCTCCTTAACCACACAGTTATTTTCAATAGTATCGTTTTCTTTTTTTAGTTGGGGGGAGGGTGAGTTTTGTTCTCTCAAGTTCTTGTTGTTGTTGGTGTTGTTGTTGGTGTCGCTTTTTCAATTTTCTTTTCTAATCTGTTTTATATTAAATCTAGCTAATTAATAAAATGATCTTAAGCACCATGGATTGGTGTGTTGGTGTGGCGTAGTGGTGTGGTGTGATGGAGTAGCTATGGTGGGGGTAGTTTAGAGGAAATACCACGGAAAGCCCTACCTACATATGCAATGTAATATAATTTCATGTGAGTATATTTATCATGTATATATTTATTAATTACATATATATATATATTAATTAATTGCATATATATATATATATGTGTGTGTGTGTGTCTGTGTGTGTGAGTGTGCGTGCGTGTACGTGCGTGTATGTATAGATATATATGGATTTACATATATATTAATTAATTGCATATATATATATATATATATATATATATATATATATATATATATGTGTGTGTGTGTGTTGTGTGTCTGTGTGTGTGTGCGTGAGTGTGCGTGCGTGTATGTATTATTTTCGTGTGTATGTATAGATATATATGGATTTACATATATATATATATATATATATATATATACCCAGGTTCACCCGGGAGAGCACTCCAAGTTTAGGTTCACTTCTGTGATGAGGTGTAGAGCTATACAGAGTATATATATATATATATTAATTGATTTTATGTGTATATATATATATATATATATATATATATATATATATGTGTGTGTGTGTGTGTGTGTATAAGGGGCTGCTTGAGGTGGTAGAACTAGCAGCCAAATCCCCCTCTAATATCACTGTCCATCTTATGAATATGCACATATATATATATAAGAATTGGTGTTCTGAAATAGTGATATATATATATATGAATGTATATATATGAATGTATATATATGAATGTATATATATGAATGTATATATATGAATGTATATATATGAATGTATATATAGTGTATTTGGCAATATACTGTATGCTTAATTAAAAGCATTTTGAAACCTTGCGCTATTGTTTTAAAGTAGTGACTGTGTCACTTACTTCTTTTTTCAGCAAACAAGGGGAAATAAGCTGACAGAGTTCTGTTTCGTACTGTTGGTACTTATCTAAGCCTAGCACTCCTCCTGTTTGCTGAAAATTATAAATGTTGAATTCTTATAGAATTCCAGTAATAATCAGGAACTGATTATACAGAGCGGTTGCCGGGCAAGCAGAAATTGAAAATTAGAATTGGCGCTCTGAAATAGCGATATATATATGATTCTATAAGAATCCAACATTCATAATTTTCAGCAAACAGGAGGAGTGCTAGGCTTTGATAAGTACCAACAGTACGAAACAGAGCTCTGTCAGCTTATCTCCTCTTGTTTGCTGAAAATAGAAGTAAGTGACATCACTACTTTAAAACAATAGCGCAAGATCTTCAAAATGCTTTTAATTAAGCATACAGTGTATTGCAAAATACACTGTATATACATTCATATATATATATATATATATATATATATATATATAGGAACGAGTAGGACCCGACGGTTGAGCTACTCGTTCCTATTACCCACTCTACTACCCTAAGTATTGAGTACTTTGGTGCGTTATGGTCCACCTGGTTCCTTACCACATTTCCTTCGTTATATATATATATATATATATATATATATATATATATATATATATATATATATATAGTAATAATAATAAATTTGAAGACTAAAATCCAAAGAGGGCTCGATAAGGATAAATATATATCAAATATATAAGAACCGTAGAGAAAATATTTATTAAAATAACAGATTAAAGTTTAAGCAAAGAATCGCTGCTTTCACCCTTAACGGGATCTTCACGTTAGTTTCAGAAGATCCCGTTAAGGGTGAAAGCAGCGATTCTTTGCTTAAACTTTAATCTGTTATTTTAATAAATATATATATATATGTATATATATATATATATATATATATAGTGGTAGAACACTGGAAGGTAATATCCGTAGTGGTAGAGCACTCAGTCCAAGGGACGAGTTAGGTAGAAGTGGTTACACAACATTTAGTTCACCATACCGAGAACAATTGTTTCACCTTCGCAGTCTCTTCACGTTGTCCACACGTGACCAAACATCTATTACATAACTACAAGGCTCCGGACTGATTCATTGTAATTTTATTTTTAAATTTTTTTATTTTATTTTCAACCAAAAAACTTTCCGGACTTTCGCAGTTATCTCCCTTACACCCCCCCCCCCCCGCACGCAGTCTACTATATTGCCTGTGTGAAGTGACTGAGTTTCTGCGCATGCGCGTTCGTACGGTTGTCCTTCCTGTTCCTATGACCATATACATCCCTAGCTGAAGATCCGCGAAAGTGAAACAATTGTTCTCGGTATGGTGAACTAACTGTTGTGTAACCACTTCTATATACATATATATATATATATAATATATATAAGAACAAAAGATGGTTAAAAGAGTTCCATGTATTTTATTATGCGCATTTCAAAAACAAATATCATCATACGATGACATTTGCGTTTTCGTCAGATAAAATAGGGAGACATGATATGAAGGTTAAAAAACACTTGTGTATAGTTCAGTTTTAAATCAACATATCATATGTTGATTTAAAACTGCACTATCCACAAGTGTTTTTTAACCTTCATATCATGTCTTCCTGTTTTATCTGATGAAAACACAAATATTATTGCATGATGATATTTGTTTTTGAAATGCGCATAATAAAATACATGGAACTCTTTTAACCATCTTTTGTTCTTATATATATTATGTATACTCCAGTCCTACAAACTGTAGAGTGCTTCTTATCCGATATCTGCATTGCTTTATTGTACTACAATAAAACTCACCTCCTACATATATATATATATATAAATGAGAGGTATAGAGATTGTTTTAGCAAGAAGCTAACAGCATTCTATAATATATATATATATATATGCAAAGTGGTGCTATTAAGTTAGACATGGCCTGGGCCAATACTGGCCGGAACCTATCAAAGTTATACACATGTATATATGTACGACTCATAGAGAAATTTCCTGAGATCACAACATACTGTCTTATGTATATAACTTTGTATATAACTTGGTAGAAATAGCAGCCAAATCTCCCTCAAATCACCACATAGTCTTATGAACATAACTATGCATGTATGACTCATGAAGAGAGGGCGCCCTTTGGTAACTCAATCAATTTAATAGAAATAACAGCCAAATCTCCCTCAAATACCAACATACAGTGTTATGTATAACTCATGAAGAGAGGGCACCCCATGGTAGCTCATTTTAATAGAAATAACAGCCAAATCTCCCTCAAATACCAACATACAGTGTTATGTACAACTCATGAAGTGAGGGCACCCCATGGTAGCTCAATTTAATAGAAATAACAGCCAAATCCCTCTCAAATACCAACATACAGTGTTATGTACAACTCATGAAGTGAGGGCACCCCATGGTAGCTCAATTTAATAGAAATAACAGCCAAATCCCTCTCAAATACCAACATACAGTGTTATGTACAACTCATGAAGTGAGGGCACCCCATGGTAGCTCAATTTAATAGAAATAACAGCCAAATCCCTCTCAAATACCAACATACAGTGTTATGTACAACCCATGAAGAGAGGGCACCCCATGGTAGCTCAATTTAATAGAAATAACAGCCAAATCCCTCTCAAATACCAACATACAGTGTTATGTACAACCCATGAAGAGAGGGCACCCCATGGTAGCTCAATTTAATAGAAATAACAGCCAAATCTCTCTCAAATACCAACATACAGTGTTATGTACAACTCATGAAGAGAGGGCACCCCATGGTAGCTCAATTTAATAGAAATAACAGCCAAATCTCTCTCAAATACCAACATACAGTGTTATGTACAACTCATGAAGAGAGGGCACCCCATGGTAGCTCAATTTAATAGAAATAACAGCCAAATCTCCCTCAAATACCAACATACAGTGTTATGTACAACTCATGAAGAGAGGGCAAACCATGGTAGCTCAATTTAATAGAAATAACAGCCAAATCTCCCTCAAATACCAACATACAGTATTATGTACAACTCATGAAGAGAGGGCAAACCATGGTAACTCAATTTAATAGAAATAACAGCCAAATCTCCCTCAAATACCAACATACAGTGTTATGTACAACCCATGAAGAGAGGGCACCCCATGGTAGCTCAATTTAATAGAAATAACAGCCAAATCCCTCTCAAATACCAACATACAGTGTTATGTACAACCCATGAAGAGAGGGCACCCCATGGTAGCTCAATTTAATAGAAATAACAGCCAAATCCCTCTCAAATACCAACATACAGTGTTATGTACAACCCATGAAGAGAGGGCACCCCATGGTAGCTCAATTTAATAGAAATAACAGCCAAATCCCTCTCAAATACCAACATACAGTGTTATGTACAACCCATGAAGAGAGGGCACCCCATGGTAGCTCATTTTAATAGAAATAACAGCCAAATCTCTCTCAAATACCAACATACAGTGTTATGTACAACTCATGAAGTGAGGGCACCCCATGGTAGCTCAATTTAATAGAAATAACAGCCAAATCTCCCTCAAATACCAACATACAGTGTTATGTACAACTCATGAAGAGAGGGCACCCCATGGTAGCTCAATTTAATAGAAATAACAGCCAAATCCCTCTCAAATACCAACATACAGTGTTATGTACAACTCATGAAGTGAGGGCACCCCATGGTAGCTCAATTTAATAGAAATAACAGCCAAATCTCCCTCAAATACCAACATACAGTGTTATGTACAACTCATGAAGTGAGGGCACCCCATGGTAGCTCAATTTAATAGAAATAACAGCCAAATCTCCCTCAAATACCAACATACAGTGTTATGTACAACTCATGAAGTGAGGGCACCCCATGGTAGCTCAATTTAATAGAAATAACAGCCAAATCTCCCTCAAATACCAACATACAGTGTTATGTACAACTCATGAAGTGAGGGCACCCCATGGTAGCTCAATTTAATAGAAATAACAGCCAAATCTCCCTCAAATACCAACATACAGTGTTATGTACAACCCATGAAGAGAGGGCACCCCATGTAGCTCAATTTAATAGAAATAACAGCCAAATCTCCCTCAAATACCAACATACAGTGTTATGTACAACTCATGAAGAGAGGGCACCCCATGGTAGCTCAATTTAATAGAAATAACAGCCAAATCTCCCTCAAATACCAACATACAGTGTTATGTACAACCCATGAAGAGAGGGCACCCCATGGTAGCTCAATTTAATAGAAATAACAGCCAAATCTCTCTCAAATACCAACATACAGTGTTATGTACAACCCATGAAGTGAGGGCACCCCATGGTAGCTCAATTTAATAGAAATAACAGCCAAATCTCCCTCAAATACCAACATACAGTCTTATATACAACCCATGAAGTGAGGGCACCCTATGGTAGCTCAATTTAATAGAAATAACAGCCAAATCCCCCTCAAATACCAACATACAGTGTTATGTACAACCCATGAAGAGAGGGCACCCCATGGTAGCTCAATTTAATAGAAATAACAGCCAAATCCCCCTCAAATACCAACATACAGTGTTATGTACAACCCATGAAGAGAGGGCACCCCCATGGTAGCTCAATTTAATAGAAATAACAGCCAAATCCCCCTCAAATACCAACATACAGTGTTATGTACAACTCATGAAGAGAGGGCACCCCATGG
>OZ024764.1:12123751-12126251 GCA_964016885.1 Eledone cirrhosa | reverse complement strand
GGTAGCAGACTATTGGTACATGGCAGGACTAGCAGACTATTGGTACATGGCAGGACTAGCAGACTATTGGTACATGGCAGGACTAGCAGACTATTGGTACATGGCAGGACTAGCAGACTATTGGTACATGGCAGGACTAGCAGACTATTGGTACATGACAGGGGTAGCAGACTATTGGTACATGGCAGGGGTAGCAGACTATTGGTACATGACAGGACTAGCAGACTATTGGTACATGGCAGGACTAGCAGACTATTGGTACATGGCAGGACTAGCAGACTATTGGTACATGGCAGGACTAGCAGACTATTGGTACATGGCAGGACTAGCAGACTATTGGTACATGGCAGGACTAGCAGACTATTGGTACATGGCAGGGGTAGCAGACTATTGGTACATGACAGGGGTAGCAGACTATTGGTACATGACAGGACTAGCAGACTATTGGTACATGACAGGACTAGCAGACTATTGGTACATGGCAGGGGTAGCAGACTATTGGTACATGGCAGGGGTAGCAGACTATTGGTACATGGCAGGACTAGCAGACTATTGGTACATGGCAGGGGTAGCAGACTATTGGTACATGGCAGGACTAGCAGACTATTGGTACATGGCAGGACTAGCAGACTATTGGTACATGGCAGGACTAGCAGACTATTGGTACATGACAGGGGTAGCAGACTATTGGTACATGGCAGGGGTAGCAGACTATTGGTACATGACAGGGGTAGCAGACTATTGGTACATGGCAGGACTAGCAGACTATTGGTACATGGCAGGACTAGCAGACTATTGGTACATGACAGGGGTAGCAGACTATTGGTACATGGCAGGGGTAGCAGACTATTGGTACATGACAGGGGTAGCAGACTATTGGTACATGGCAGGACTAGCAGACTATTGGTACATGGCAGGACTAGCAGACTATTGGTACATGGCAGGACTAGCAGACTATTGGTACATGGCAGCGGTAGCAGACTATTGGTACATGGCAGGACTAGCAGACTATTGGTACATGGCAGGGGTAGCAGACTATTGGTACATGGCAGGACTAGCAGACTATTGGTACATGACAGGGGTAGCAGACTATTGGTACATGGCAGGGGTAGCAGACTATTGGTACATGACAGGACTAGCAGACTATTGGTACATGGCAGGACTAGCAGACTATTGGTACATGACAGGACTAGCAGACTATTGGTACATGGCAGGACTAGCAGACTATTGGTACATGGCAGGACTAGCAGACTATTGGTACATGGCAGGACTAGCAGACTATTGGTACATGGCAGGACTAGCAGACTATTGGTACATGGCAGGACTAGCAGACTATTGGTACATGGCAGGACTAGCAGACTATTGGTACATGGCAGGGGTAGCAGACTATTAGTACATGGCAGGACTAGCAGACTATTGGTACATGGCAGGACTAGCAGACTATTGGTACATGGCAGGACTAGCAGACTATTGGTACATGACAGGGGTAGCAGACTATTGGTACATGACAGGACTAGCAGACTATTGGTACATGACAGGACTAGCAGACTATTGGTACATGGCAGGACTAGCAGACTATTGGTACATGGCAGGGGTAGCAGACTATTGGTACATGACAGGACTAGCAGACTATTGGTACATGACAGGGGTAGCAGACTATTGGTACATGGCAGGACTAGCAGACTATTGGTACATGGCAGGACTAGCAGACTATTGGTACATGGCAGGACTAGCAGACTATTGGTACATGGCAGGGGTAGCAGACTATTGGTACATGGCAGGACTAGCAGACTATTGGTACATGGCAGGACTAGCAGACTATTGGTACATGACAGGGGTAGCAGACTATTGGTACATGGCAGGACTAGCAGACTATTGGTACATGGCAGGACTAGCAGACTATTGGTACATGGCAGGACTAGCAGACTATTGGTACATGGCAGGACTAGCAGACTATTGGTACATGGCAGGACTAGCAGACTATTGGTACATGGCAGGACTAGCAGACTATTGGTACATGGCAGGACTAGCAGACTATTGGTACATGGCAGGACTAGCAGACTATTGGTACATGGCAGGGGTAGCAGACTATTAGTACATGGCAGGACTAGCAGACTATTGGTACATGGCAGGACTAGCAGACTATTGGTACATGGCAGGACTAGCAGACTATTGGTACATGACAGGGGTAGCAGACTATTGGTACATGACAGGACTAGCAGACTATTGGTACATGACAGGACTAGCAGACTATTGGTACATGGCAGGACTAGCAGACTATTGGTACATGGCAGGGGTAGCAGACTATTGGTACATGACAGGACTAGCAGACTATTGGTACATGACAGGGGTAGCAGACTATTGGTACATGGCAGGACTAGCAGACTATTGGTACATGGCAGGACTAGCAGACTATTGGTACATGGCAGGACTAGCAGACTATTGGTACATGACAGGGGTAGCAGACTATTGGTACATGGCAGGGGTAGCAGACTATTGG
>OZ024764.1:12096251-12108751 GCA_964016885.1 Eledone cirrhosa | reverse complement strand
GGGAAACTGTTCATCTCTTGTTTGTGACGCCTTACTTGCTAACACTATATATATATATATATATATATATATATATATATATATATATATATATATACTAGCCGAATTACCCGCGCCTTGCTGCGTTTCACACACTTTTTTTTTGTAAGAAAATGATGATTGCTTTTAAATCTGTGATATAATTTATGGAGAAAAACTCTGCATTTCAATATTACTCAATGCATGAAAAATAATCTTATCCTTATTTTGTTTCTTGTATACAATTTTTTTCAAAATATCAATTCAAAACTTTTGTGAATAGGCATCATATCTTGTCATTTACCTATGGTTTAAATTTCATATAAATCGAAGGGAAAAAAATTTCAGCAGGGGGTTTGTGCCCCCGGGAAACCCTAATAGGGGGGTTTAACCCCCATTAGGGTGTCTTAATATTATTGAGCTGACTTTTTGGGAGGCTCCCGTACGACTCTGATTAATGTTCAGAGCCATCCTCAGCATTCTCGTGTAACACCCATCCACTGGAAGAGGAAGGCCAAGGTTAACATATGTTGATGCCCTAAGGACAGACACTGGTCTGTTGGAGACGCAGGACATGGCAGCGATAATGAGGGACAGAGACCGCTGGAGAGAACTCGTCCATTGATCTCGAGAATTTTACCCACCCTACATAGATAGAATATTATTGAAATTTTGTGAAATTTTGTGAATAGGCATCATATCTTGGCTTAAATTTGGTTTAAATTTCATATAAATCGAAGGGAAATAATTTTCACCGGGTGTTTGTGTACCCGGGGAACCCCTTGATTTAAATGAAATATACTTATCCAAGTACCCTGGGCAATGTAGTTTCAGAATATATATGGTTATGGGGGTCTATCTCCAAAACCATAGGAGGAGTTCGTGATGAGGACGTACTGTTGAAGATAGCTCAGTACCTCTGAAATATGTATAATAAAATATACTTTATCACAAGAAGTTCTATTTTTGTTAATATTTTGAATTAATATATATATATATATAACGAAGGAAATGTGGTAAGGAACCAGGTGGACCATAACGTACCAAAGTACTCAATACTTAGGGTAGTAGAGTGGGAAATAGGAACGAGTAGGACCCCGACGGCTGAGCTCAAGCATATAGGGATTGTAAGATCCAGCTACTGTAGGTTCACCAGACTGAACACTCCATGCGTAGTTTCCAGTAAGTATAGAGGTGTAGAACTAAGAAAAGTGTAATAACAAACATGGCCACAACAGAAGCCCGACGAACTTTTGATGCCAGAGTCAGGCCAGATCAATAGAGATCGAACCTTGAGATGAACAATAGAGATCGAACCTTGAGATGAACAATAGCGAAAACACGCGTCACTACTCAATAAATGTAATGAAAACATTAAAAAATCGTCCTTTTTATTACTTGTGTGTGTGTGTGTGTGTGTGTGTGTGTGTGTGTGTGTGTGTGTGTGTGTGTGTGTGTGTGTGTGTGTGTGTGTGTGTGTGTGTGTGTGTGTGTGTGTGTGATTGTATTTTCGTTGTTTTGGTGTATTATGTGGTTAGGCCCCCTGGCCGCAGTTTTCAATTTGTCACGTTATCTTACCTATGTTAATTACTCTAAGGTGTAGCCTATCGATCTATAGATACATCCTTATTGAGTGCTTTTGTGCAAACCTAATTGTATTTCGTTGGTTTAGCCACCGCCATAACTTCGATTTTACTAACCTTCCTTTTGTAGTAATAATTGTTTCTATTTTAGGCACAAGGCCAACAAATACCCAGTGCATTACTGGTACTTTATTTTATCGACCCCGTAAGGATGAAAGGCAAAGTCAACCTCGGCGGGATTTGAACTCAGATCGTAAAGGGACGTAACTATGCTGGAAAGCATGGCGTCCGACGCTCTACCGATACTGCCAATCCATTCCTTTTGTAGTAATAATAATAATAAATTTGAAGACTAAAATCCAAAGAGGGCTCGATAAGGATAAAATATATATCAAATATATAAGAACCCGAGAGCAAATATTTCAGAAGATTCCGTTAAGGATGAAAGCAGCGATTCTTTGCTTAAACTTTAATCTGTTATTTTAATAAATATATATTATATATATATATATATATATATATCCAAAATTAAATTAAGGGTGTCATGTCGGAGAGACATGCGCCATATCCACTGTAGAATATGCTCCAAGATTCCAATGAATAGATTCAAGCATTTTATATCAACTAGAAATTGATTGACATTTATATATATATTTAAAATAAACATATGAAACAATCACAGGGGATAATTTGTAAAGTGTGTAAGCACACATAGCTAGGTAGGTAACTAATTAAAGCTTAACTAGAACTTCAAAAATAGATACCTTATAAATTTGATTAATCAAGTTATAAGGTATCTATTTTTGAAGTTCTAGTTAAACTTTAATTAGTTACCTACCTAGCTATGTGTGCTTACACACTTTACAAATTATCCCCTGTGATTGTTTCATATGTTTATTTTATATATATATATATATATATATATATATATATATATATATATATGTCAATCAATTTCTAGTTGATATATATATATATATATGTTTATCCCGTGTTGAATCGGAGGTACTCACAGTAAGTAAGGTACTCAATACATAGCAGAGTATAAATATTTAATACGGAAATGGCTTCTACAGGACTAGAACTGATTCATTCGGGAGAAGTCATCAGGGCTTCCTGATGACAGTATATGGAAGGGACACACACACACACACACACACACACACACACACACATATATATATACAATCGTTTACACTCAGACAACACGCACAATTATGTAAATGTATAATTTTCTCTAAAAATATCTCGATGTTTTTGGCATGACCGAGTTACCGGGTCTAAGTCTTGCATGCTTGCATCACAAACTCCCCTCATTTACATAAAATGTGTATGTAATGGCGTGGTGATGGAGTGGGCGGTGGCGGGGCGGGTGGGTTGGTTGACTTACTGGCGAGGAGGGGTAGGGAGTGAGGACAGTGGTTAGAATGAGGTGGTGTCGAGGGCGGCCCCGGGCGGAGGTGGAGCGGCATAAAATGTGTATGCTGCGGCGTGGTGATGGAGTGAGCGGTGGCGGGACGGGTAGGGAGTGAGGACAGTGGTTAGAATGAGGTGGTGTCGAGGGCGGCCCCGGGCGGAGGTGGAGCGGCATAAAATGTGTATGCTGCGGCGTGGTGATGGAGTGAGCGGCGGCGGGGCGGGTGGGTTGACTTACTAGGGAGGAGGGGTAGGGAGTGAGGACAGTGGTTCGAATGAGGTGGTGTTGAGGGGTGGCCCCGGCGGAGAGGTGGGGCGGCATAAAATGTGTATGCTGCGGCGTGGTGATGGAGTGAGCGGTGGCGGGGCGGGTGAGTTGACTTACTGGCGAGGAGGGGTAAGGAGTGAGGACAGTGGCTAGAATGGTGTGGGGTCGGGAGACGGCGCGGGACGGGGCAGGGCGGAGTGGGGGAACTGGTGTGACACTGGTTCGGCAGTCACGCGAGAAACTTCTGTATTACTGACACAGATCAGGAAAGGAAAGCGACCAATTTTCACGAGACATGGGAACAACAACAACAACAACAACAACAACAGCAGCAACAACAACAACAAAAACAACAGCAGCAGCAACAACAACATCAACAGCAACAACAACAACGTTAGGAGCAGAAGCAGCAGCAGCAGTATGACCAACTACCGCAGCAGCAATAACAACAGCAGAGGTCTGAGGAGCTTTTAATTCCAGAGTCGGGCCAGATCGATACAAATCGAACCTTGAGCTGATCAATAGCGAAACGCGCGTCACCATTCAATAAACGTAATGAAGACATAACAAATCGTCCTTAATCCCGCCGAGATTAACTTTGCCTTTCATCCTTACGGGGTCGATAAAATAAAGTACCAGTAATGCACTGGGATAATTGCTGGCCTTGTGCCTAAAGTAGAAACAATTATATATATATATATATACCAATGATCGTTGGCAAATCACTGATGAGGGACTCATTTTATAACATGTAAATCCATGTGCAACCATGCAGTATTCTTCTCCCCATATTTTTCATATAAGAAGTGACAACTGATTATACATTTGCTATCGAATACTTGCTAACATTATATGATTACGCAAGCAGCGATACATAGGTATTCCGTCTGTTACAGAAACATATGTCAATACCTAATAAATTCCTTTTTAAAAAAAGCACTTTCATTTTATATTCATCTTTTCTCTCTCTCTCTCTCTCTCTCTCTCTCTCTCTCTCTCTATATATATATATATATATATATATATATATATATATATATATATATATATATTCCGAACTTTACACACCTTCCGACACTTTGTCTTTCCTTCCACGCATTACCTCTGTTTGATTTTGTTACCGTACCCCTTTTTTTTCCGTATAAGATTCTTTGCCTCATTCCTTGTATTTTGATCATGCTTTATTTTTATTTATTATTTATTTTATTTTTGTCTTTATTTGTTAATTTTTCATTCGCACCGTTTCCTTTCGCTATATGTCTCTCCACCACCCCCCTACACACCTTTTGAACTCTGTTCCCACACACTTCTCACCTGAAGAAGGGCTTATGCCCGAAACGTCGTCCCCCACCTACCCCCACTCTCCTGAGCGTGAATTTAATAAACATTTATCGTACTGCCTCTCTGTTCTGTCCCTGTTCAATTTTTCATTATATATATATATATATATATATATATATATATATATATATATATATATATATATATATATATATATATATATATATATATATATATATAAGGCACGTGGCCTAGTGGTAAGAGTGTTGGGCTTACGGTCACAATGTTGTGGGTTCGATTCCTGGGCTGTGTGTTGTGTTCTTGAGCAAAACACTTCATTTCACGTTGCTCCAGTATACTCAGCTGAAAATGAGTTCCAGCAATAGCAGGAGGTTTAACCCCGCGATGGACTGGCGTCCTGTCCAGGGGGGAATCTTCTACTCTCAGTCACTTCACGCAATGAAACCGGAATAAGTACCAGCAATAGGTGGGGGTTTAACCCTGCGATGGACTGGCGTCCTGTCCAGGGGGGAGTCTTCTACTCTCAGTCACTTCAGGCAATGAAACCGGAATAAGTACCAGCAATAGGTGGGGGTTTAACCCTGCGATGGACTGGCGTCCTGTCCAGGCGGGAAGTCTTGTACTCTCAGTCGCTTCCCGCCATGAAATAGTCCGTAGAAATCAACTAGATAAATAATCATTTAAACGGAACTATCAGTTGAAAATGTAACTTCGAAGAAATAACAGATAAATGTGTGGGTATGGTGTGGCGTGCGGTGGCCGGGAGCGGCGGGGGAGTGCTCGACCGGAAGGGGTTTTTGAGTGCTAGACCGGAAGGGGGTCTTTGACCGGAAGGATGCTCGACCGGAAGGGCCAGGAGAGGGCCTCTCTCTAGTGGTGACCAGCATACGGTGAGGACGCGTTTTGGGCAGCTTCCGGTGTTAAGCAGTCGGACGCACGTGGAAGAGGAGTAGCTGCAGTGGAATTTAGCGGCGCCTGTGAAAAGCGGTAAGTGAGATAGCTTTTTCTAACCACAAAATGTCACAGACTTTCCTCTGTGAGGAACAGTCAGATAAAATTTACCCAGTCTTTCCTCTTAGCCTGTAGAAATTAACTAGACAAATAATCAATTAAACGGAGCTAAGTGTATAATGTAAGTTAGAAAAAAAAATGCATATAAACTTTCCCAAAACTCTTCTAGTCCCGACTATCGATAGTTTCGCTCGTACTTTGTGGATATGTCCATGAGGTTTTAGAGCTTATCAAGAGACTCCTTCAAGGGTTTGGTAAGATACCAAGTGGACCATAACGCTCCAGAGTACTCAATACTTAGGGTAGTAGAGTGGCTAATAGGAAAAGAATCAGGACCCCGACGGTTGAGCTCCGGCCGTTTCGACAGCTGAGTTCGGATCCAGCTGTCGAAACGGCGGCCGGAGCTCAGCCGTCGGGGACCTAACTCTTTTCGTATATATATATATATATATATATAATCAAGGTTTAGCAAATAAGAAAATGTTTTAAAATAAATTTGAAAAAGTTCACTGTACCTGCTATAACTACCCTTACCGCGGTTTCAAGTCTCAAAATAAATGGATAATCCATGCAGAAATTCATTGAGAAGAAGACTTTCGTCAGAGGGTTCTTCTCGCTCGGAGAATATAAAATTCCCGAGTTCAAATCACGAACAGGCGCCATACAGAACTGTTCCCGAGATGGGAGTGTATGATGAAGAAACAATTTTGTCTAGTGCCGTGTGTAAAGGTAGAAGGCAGGGGCGGAAAGGTCAATGTACTGCCACTAGAAATAGCATATATATATATATATATATATATATATATATATATATATATATAGGAGGAGGTTATAGTTCACTTGAAGCATTGTGTAATGAGGTATAAACGTTAGAATATATGTAATAAGGCCAAGACAATGCAGATATGGACATAGAAAAAAGAATGCAATAGTGAGAGATATTGATGAGAATTCGTCTTTCACCTTGAATTTATTTAAATGTCCTTAATTTTCGAGATAATATCTCTTCTTCGGAGGGAAGTAAAAGTCTCAGACCAGCGTCTTAAATTTCCAATGAAGCCATGCTGACCGGAAATAGTATAGAGTTCTAACTTTAATATCAAAGAATTAAAATTAGGTGGGTAAAGAGTAGTCTCCCTTTAAGAGGGGTTTGTTTATGTTTTTGTTGTGTTTTTTAAATTTTATATGCGTGCCTGTATATGTGTGTGGGAGAAAGCATGAAGGTGTAGGTATGTGTGTGTGTGAGTGTGGGAAGATAGGTCTAATCGTAAAAGTGGGGGGTAGGTGTTATCTGGTGTTAGAACTGGTTTTGTGTGTGTATGTGTGAGAGAGAATAAGTGGAGGTGTGTGCGTGCGTGTGTGTGGGGTGTGTAAAGTGGGGCTAGAGGCCCTATCAGGTTATAAATTGGGTGTTGAGCTCTAGTCTATTATTGATTGGTGGATGTGTTCTATCTATAATGAGTGCTTCCTTGATTCTAAGATTACCGAGGTTTCTTTCTTTAGTTTCTATCCTAACTGTTATGTTTTTATCAGTGTTTTTGCATTTAACTAGGTGTTTCTTAAATGAGGAAGCGTTAGTATTGAGGTGTTCTTTTATTCTTATGTGGAGTGGTCTGGTGGTGCTACCTACGTAGAAGTTGTTGCATTTGTCACACTCTAGTCTGTAAACTACGTAAGCCTGGTGGCATAGGTCTGTGTCGTTGATGGGGCAGTTGGCTAGTCTGCAGCAGTTGTCATGTCTGGTGGAGTGTCTCTTAGCTAGCCGTCCACGCAAAGAAGGACCCGAAAGGGCCAGTTGAATATCCAGACCTTCTCGTCTGATGGCTCTGCGGATGGCTGTTGTTGTTTCTTCACTGAAGTGTGGGAGCTTCAGGAAGCAAGTGTTAGTGCCTCGGGTGTGGTGTCCTCTGTTCTTTCTGGCACGGTTTGTGGTGGATGTCGTGTATCCGTTCAGTTTGAGTACTTCCAGGAAATGTGTGGTGTGTGTGTCTCGGTCTCTGGCGTCGGTGCATTTGTTCTTGATACGTGCCAGTTCGTTCTTTATGTATCCGAACTTGGCACCGAGTGGGAGGGCCGATCTGAAATGTACGAACAGGTCCCTGCTGGCGGATTTTTTATAGAAGCAGGTGTGGATGTTGCCTTCCTCTGTTACCCTGAGTTGGAAGTCCAGCAGGGATAGGGATCCGCGGTCATCGGGGTGTTCTATGCTGAACTTTATACTGGCGTCCATGCTGGAGAATGTTGTGTATATTTTCTCTGCCTCTTCACGGGATGATGTAAGGATGAGTATGTCATCTACATATCGGGTGAAGAAGGCATGGGAATGGCAGGTGTTGAGGGCTCGGCATTCTAGCTGGTTCATGTAAGTGATGGCCAGCAGGCCAGAGAGGCTGGATCCCATGGGTAATCCTGTTGTCTGTCTGTATGTGTGGTGGTAGAAGGTGAAGTACGTGTTGTCTACTGTGAAGGACAAAAGTTGGTGTATGTCCGTCGGGTGGAGGCCGTAGCAGTGGATGTTCTCTGCGACCACGCAGTCCGTCAATAAATCGACAGCTGGGTGAGCGGGGACTGTAGTGTAGAGGGAGACAACGTCGAGGCTAAAAGCGTATTTATTAAGTTTAAGTTGTTCTGGCTGGAGTTGGTGTAATCTACGTATAACTTCGTCGGAGCTACTGACATGTCCGGGGAAGGTGGAGAGTAGAGGCTTGAGGACCTGGGAGAGAAGCCAGGAAATTTTGTATAGGGGTCCTTCTATGCTAGAGACGATGGGTCTTATATGCGTCTTATTCTTGTGGGTCTTGATGAGGTGGTAGAAAGTGGGCAGTCTGCTATTTCTAGTGGTGTAGAACTACACCACTAGAAATAGCAGACTGCCCACTTTCTACCACCTCATCAAGACCCACAAGAATAGCACTAAGACGCATATAAGACCCATCGTCTCTAGCATAGAAGGACCCCTATACAAAATTTCCTGGCTTCTCTCCCAGGTCCTCAAGCCTCTACTCTCCACCTTCCCCGGACATGTCAGTAGCTCCGACGAAGTTATACGTAGATTACACCAACTCCAGCCAGAACAACTTAAACTTAATAAATACGCTTTTAGCCTCGACGTTGTCTCCCTCTACACTACAGTCCCCGCTCACCCAGCTGTCGATTTATTGACGGACTGCGTGGTCGCAGAGAACATCCACTGCTACGGCCTCCACCCGACGGACATACACCAACTTTTGTCCTTCACAGTAGACAACACGTACTTCACCTTCCACCACCACACATACAGACAGACAACAGGATTACCCATGGGATCCAGCCTCTCTGGCCTGCTGGCCATCACTTACATGAACCAGCTAGAATGCCGAGCCCTCAACACCTGCCATTCCCATGCCTTCTTCACCCGATATGTAGATGACATACTCATCCTTACATCATCCCGTGAAGAGGCAGAGAAAATATACACAACATTCTCCAGCATGGACGCCAGTATAAAGTTCAGCATAGAACACCCCGATGACCGCGGATCCCTATCCCTGCTGGACTTCCAACTCAGGGTAACAGAGGAAGGCAACATCCACACCTGCTTCTATAAAAAATCCGCCAGCAGGGACCTGTTCGTACATTTCAGATCGGCCCTCCCACTCGGTGCCAAGTTCGGATACATAAAGAACGAACTGGCACGTATCAAGAACAAATGCACCGACGCCAGAGACCGAGACACACACACCACACATTTCCTGGAAGTACTCAAACTGAACGGATACACGACATCCACCACAAACCGTGCCAGAAAGAACAGAGGACACCACACCCGAGGCACTAACACTTGCTTCCTGAAGCTCCCACACTTCAGTGAAGAAACAACAACAGCCATCCGCAGAGCCATCAGACGAGAAGGTCTGGATATTCAACTGGCCCTTTCGGGTCCTTCTTTGCGTGGACGGCTAGCTAAGAGACACTCCACCAGACATGACAACTGCTGCAGACTAGCCAACTGCCCCATCAACGACACAGACCTATGCCACCAGGCTTACGTAGTTTACAGACTAGAGTGTGACAAATGCAACAACTTCTACGTAGGTAGCACCACCAGACCACTCCACATAAGAATAAAAGAACACCTCAATACTAACGCTTCCTCATTTAAGAAACACCTAGTTAAATGCAAAAACACTGATAAAAACATAACAGTTAGGATAGAAACTAAAGAAAGAAACCTCGGTAATCTTAGAATCAAGGAAGCACTCATTATAGATAGAACACATCCACCAATCAATAATAGACTAGAGCTCAACACCCAATTTATAACCTGATAGGGCCTCTAGCCCCACTTTACACACCCCACACACACGCACGCACACACCTCCACTTATTCTCTCTCACACATACACACACAAAACCAGTTCTAACACCAGATAACACCTACCCCCCACTTTTACGATTAGACCTATCTTCCCACACTCACACACACACATACCTACACCTTCATGCTTTCTCCCACACACATATACAGGCACGCATATAAAATTTAAAAAACACAACAAAAACATAAACAAACCCCTCTTAAAGGGAGACTACTCTTTACCCACCTAATTTTAATTCTTTGATATTAAAGTTAGAACTCTATACTATTTCCGGTCAGCATGGCTTCATTGGAAATTTAAGACGCTGGTCTGAGACTTTTACTTCCCTCCGAAGAAGAGATATTATCTCGAAAATTAAGGACATTTAAATAAATTCAAGGTGAAAGACGAATTCTCATCAATATCTCTCACTATTGCATTCTTTTTTCTATGTCCATATCTGCATTGTCTTGGCCTTATTACATATATTCTAACGTTTATATATATATATATATATATATATATATATATATATATATAAATGAGAGGTATAGAGATTGTTTTAGCAAGAAGCTAACGGCATTCTATAACATATATGCGACTATAACGTCAAGATGGGAAAAGTAGTTAACGAAAGATTTAGGAAAAATAAATATATATATATATATATTTAGATATATATATATATAAACATGTATTTAAACACATATATATAAATATGTATTTAAATACATATATATAAATATATTTAAATACATATATATAAATATATTTAACTATATATGTATAAAAGCACTTAACTATATATATATATATACATACATACAAACATATATATATATATATATATATATATATATATATATATATATATATGTATATATTTAGATATATATATATATATAAATATGTATTTAAATACATATATATAAATATATTTAAATATATTTAACTATATATATATATATATATATATATATATATATATATATATATATATATATACATACACACACACACACATATATATATATATATATATATATATATATATATATATATATATATATATATATATATATATTCCCTATAATACGGCTGCAGTAGTCCGTGACGATAAGTAGCCCCTTAATAAAACCGATGTAGTTAATGAACTGTGTATAATGCACTGTGCAGCCACTGTGAAAAACAAGCTGCAAATGCAATTATCTGATCAGTCTGTATCGTGGAAACCAGGGTCTGGGAAAATGTGTAACTGCAGCCATTACAAATAACCCTTGGAAATCACCCCGAGGACAGATTGGCAAGATAAAATACGTTTAGAGTTTGTCCTATTGAGTGAGTAGTGAGAGAATCGTGGTACTAGGGAACATGTCCCCCTATAGTCCCCTTTAACCCTTTAGCATTTACATTACTCTATATATTCTATTATATTTTCACAGTAAAGGCTTTACCTCACATAATATCTCACATAACATTTACATTACTCTATATATACTATTATATTTTCACAGTAAAGGCTTTACCTCACATATCTCACATAACATTTACATTACTCTATATATACTATTGTATTGTCACAGTAAAGGCTTTACCTTACATAATATCTCATATAACATTTACATTACTCTATATATACTATTGTATTGTCACAGTAAAGTCTTTACCTCACATAACATTTACATTACTCTATATATACTATTGTATTGTCACAGTAAAGGCTTTACCTCACATAATATCTCACATAACATTTACAATACTCTATATATATACTATTGTATTGTCACAGTAAAGGCTTTACCTTACATAATATCTCACATAACATTTACATTACTCTATATATACTATTGTATTGTCACAGTAAAGTCTTTACCTCACATAACATTTACATTACTCTATATATACTATTGTATTGTCACAGTAAAGGCTTTACCTCACATAATATCTCACATAACATTTACATTACTCTATATATACTATTGTATTTTCAAGGCTTTACCTCACATAATTATTTCACATAATATTGAATCTATGAGGTTTTGATATTATTAATCCTGAGAACAATACCTTAATATCAGTATGAGTAGCTGGTTACAGCCTGTTTGAACAAAAAATGATGAGAGAATTCTGGCCAGATAGAGCCGGTTTAACCTTTAAGGGTGATAACAGCGATTCTTTGCTTAAACTTTAATATATTCTTATAACAAATATTTGCTATATATATATATATATATATATATATATACTTGGGGAGGGTCATATTGTTGTAATAATATTGCCAGAAATAATAACAGAACATATTCACTGTTTGGGTGGTTTTCGCTTCTGTATCATTTATATCTCCATAGTTATTTTATTTGGCAATCAACGTTTATCATTGATTGACCAACGGTTAAAAAATACAGATATAAATATATATATGTATATATAGTCTATCAAAGTTCTTTCGTCACACATGTGTGTGCGTGTGTGTGTATGTATGTATATATATGTACATTATCCTTATCGAGCCCTCTTCGGATTTTAGTCTTCACATTTACTATTACTATATATATATAATATATA
>OZ024764.1:12083751-12091251 GCA_964016885.1 Eledone cirrhosa | reverse complement strand
CACAATACAAAGACATATGCCGGGATTTTACATACAATCATGTAAACAGTTTTAACATACAAATTCAACAATCGAAATCCCCAATAGGGGGGAGGCGTTACAAATGGGTTGTTTAATACCCCGTAGATAGAACAACCCTCAACTCCAGGAGCATGTTGTGCAAGTGCTCCTGTCTTCCTTTTGCTCTCTTCTTCAATCTACAGGTTTATATACAGAGAAGGCCTAATCATTCGGGCCATTTTGGCCACATTCACTCACCTTTCAGTAAATTTACTGGGGTGATAGATAGATAGATAGATAGATAGATAGATAGATAGATAGATAGATAGATAGATAGATAGATAGATAGATAGATTTCTTTATTAGCCACAAGGGCGCAACAAGAAAAGGGGACAATACAAAGACATGCCGGGGATTTTACATACAGTCGTGTAAAAAATATAAAAACAAACAATTTCAAATAGGTAGATAGATAAATATGTTTCTTTATTAGCCACAGGGGCACAAAAGAAGGGGACAAATACAAAGGGGGAAGTTTACATACAATAAAAACGTGTAAAATGTTATCACAAATGGAATTTAAAAAATTAGTCGATTTTCCCCAATAGGGGGAGACAGTTCATATGGGTAACACATACCCCCCGAAAAAAATAATGTGCAACCCTCATCTCCAGGAGTACGAAGAGTTTGTACTCCTTTCCTCTCCTCCTCCTTTTCCTCAACCTATAGGCTGATATAGAGAGAAGGCCTATTCACTCGGGCCATTCTCGCCACTTTCACCCACCTTTCATAAAACTTGCTGGGGTACAGCACCTCTCTCTCCATCCTGATTCTTCTTCCAAAGTGGTATTTGAAAAAAAGACTGGTGTGTATATGTATATATATATATAGCAGACTGGTGTATATATATATATATATGTATATATACGCTAGTCCCTAGTTTATGGCATCAGTCGAGAGAACAAGGGAAAGGTCATATCTTTATATCAGATCCTTGGTCCTTTTGATCTAACAGAAAAATATGGGCTCCCTTACTTTGTACCCCTTCACCTATCGCCAACAGACCCCTATACACTGTTGTGTATATACGGCTGTGTATATGTATGTATACGTGCATATGTGTGTTTGCATGCATGTATATGTGTGTATATATATATATATATATATATATATATATATGTGTGTGTGTGTGTGTGTGTGTGTGTGTGTGTGTGTGTGTGTGTGTACATATGCATGGATATATGAGTATATATATCTATATACATGCATGGATATATGAATGTATATATATATATATATATATATATATATATGTATATATGCATGCATATATATTTATATACATGTATAAATGCATGTATATTTTATATATATATATATATATATATATATATGCATGCATATATATTTATATACATGTATAAATGCATGTATATTTTATATACATATACATATATATATATATATACATATACATATATATATACAGATGCATATATATTTATATACACATATAAATGCATGTATATTATATATATATAGTAGATACCTCTTATAGTAGACCTATAAGAGGTAGACCCCCCACCATAACCTCAATGGCTAAAAAGACTCCCATAGGAAGGTGGATTGGGTGGACCAAAGCTATACGGACCCCCCAAAACACTGATCAGGTAAGAAAAATGGTCGCACATGCAATAGGGGCTAGTATCAAAACTACCCTAAAGGGCCACATATTTAAGTTCAATGAGAAAATCTACACCCAAAATGAGGGAGCAGCCATCGGCGTCAGCATAGCTGGCGATGTTGCCAACCTTTTCATGGTATGGTGGGAAAGGAGACTTAAAGATCTCCTTAATGAAAGCTCCATAGACCTCATCATGTACTCTCGTTATGTAGACGATATCAATATAGTTATAAGAACACCCCCACTAGAGAGCACTAACAAGTTTGATTTAGAACGTAGCACGATGGAAAGCATCCAGCAGATAGCTAATTCCATACACCAGAGTATAACTGTAACTATAGACTTCCCTTCCAAACACCCTAACAATAGACTACCTGTATTAGACACAGAACTCTGGATTAACACTATAGACGAGAGAGCCCAAATTCTCCACTCACACTATGCTAAACCCATGGCCTCCAAATACCTGATACTCAAAAACTCAGCAATGTCCAGTAGTGCTAAGTTTAATATTCTGATCGCAGATTTGGTACGAGTGATGAAGAATGTGTCCAGCATGTGCGACCCAACAGAAATGGAAGGACACATCCAACACTTCATCAACCGCATGCAGTTCTCTGGCTACAACCAAAGAGACAGAGTCAGAGTATACGAAGGAGCCATGGAAAAGTATAAGACCCTCATAGAACTGGACATGAAAGGAATTTGCCCACTATACAGGAGCAAATCATGGAATAGCTTAGATAGGGCTAGACGTAAGATAGGGAAGGCCACATCATGGTACGACAACCAGAGATATCAGAGTGTCATGTTTGTGGACGCCACCCCTGGAGGGAAATTAGCTAACCAGTGTAGAAAGGCCCTGAGAAAGACCCACTTAAAAATAAAGGTGGTAGAAAAGCCAGGAACCACCATAAAATCCCTGATCAGCAAAACCTACCCTTTTAAGAAAACCCACTGTACCAATAGGAAATGTATCATATGTAAGGTGAACCCCCGGATAAACTGTAAAACTAGAAACGTAGTCTATAGCATAAGATGTACAGAGGGTACTTGTAGAAACACGACAACAACATACATAGGTGAGACAGCTCGTAGCATAGGTGAAAGGATAGACCAACACTGGGGGGAACTAAAAGGACGAAAAAACGGGTCAGTACTATACGAACATGCTAGACAACATCATGACGGTAACATAGACAACATAGAAATTAGAATAATATCTAAACATAGGAATGACCCAGCAGATAGGCAAATCAGAGAGGCCAGTGAAATAGAAATTAGAAGACCAAAGCTAAACAGAAAGAATGAGTGGAACAACAACAACACCCAAACAAACAACACTGACCTAAGAGAAGTATAAATAAATAAGTAAATTAAATTAAATAAAATAAGATAAATAAATACATACACAAGCACATAAACACACACTAGTCACCCAGCAGACACAACACTATACACACTAGTCACACATCACACACGCAAACGCATGCGCAAAGAAGACAAAATAAAATAAGATAAACAAACAAGCAAACAAATAAATAAATATATAGACGGACTGAACAAAAAAAAAAAAATGGCGTAGACATACAACACAACAGGAGGAACAATGAATATAACACCACTGACGATGTTGCAGATGTGCAACGAAAGATTTATGTAAACTATATATATATGTGTTTGTCTATATTGTATCTGTATTATTTTATTTTTGACCGCTGGTCAGTCAATGGCAACATTGAGGACCGAGTAAGTTAGATCGCAGATATATATATATAAAAGACAGCGAGAAGCGAAAACCAACCAAACAGTGAGTGTGTTCTGTTATTAATTCTGGCAATATTACGCAAATATGACCCTCCCCAAATATAACAATATATATATATATATATATATATATATATATATATATATATATATATATATATGTGTGTAGATAGATAGATATATAGATATAATATATAATAAATAAAACCGTCTTACCATTTTATATGTAAAATATCTGAGCAAGGCTTCTCGTGGCACAATAACATGCAGGACTATATGTAAGCGAGATGAAAAACCCTGCTTCTGTACAGACACAGTGAGTGAAGTCCTGTCCAACCTTTGCTAGCAGAGAAAGTGAAATTTAAACGATGATTGATTATATATGTGAAGGCGTATGGCTTAGTGGTTAGAGCTTTGGGCCTGCAATTGAAAGGATGTGAGTTTGATTTTCAGACCGAGTGATGTGTTGTGTCCTTGAGCAAGACACTTTACTACACATTACTTCAGTGAAGGCGTATGGCTTAGTGGTTAGAGCTTTGGGCTTGCAATTGAAAGGATATGAGTTTGATTCTCGGACCGAGTGATGTGTTGTGTCCTTGAGCAAGACACTTTATTTCACATTAATTCAGTGAAGGCGTATGGCTTAGTGGTTAGAGCTTCGGGCTTCCAATTGAAAGGTAGTGAGTTCGATTCTCGGACCGGGTGATGTGTTGTGTCCTTGAGCAAGACACTTTATTACACATTACTTCAGTGAAGGCGTATGGCTTAGTGGTTAGAGCTTTGGGCTTGCAATTGAAAGGATGTGAGTTCGATTTTCAGACCGAGTGATGAGTTGTGTCCTTGAGCAAGACACTTTATTTCACATTGCTTCAGTGAAGGCGTATGGCTTAGTGGTTAGAGCTTTGGGCTTGCAATTGAAAGGATGTGAGTTTGATTTTCAGACCGAGTGATGTGTTGTGTCCTTGAGCAAGACACTTTATTTCACATTGCTTCAGTGAAGGCGTATGGCTTAGTGGTTAGAGCTTTGGGCTTGCAATTGAAAGGATGTGAGTTTGATTTTCAGACCGAGTGATGTGTTGTGTCCTTGAGCAAGACACTTTATTTCACATTGCTTCAGTGAAGGCGTATGGCTTAGTGGTTAGAGCTTTGGGCTTGCAATTGAAAGGATGTGAGTTTGATTTTCAGACCGAGTGATGTGTTGTGTCCTTGAGCAAGACACTTTATTTCACATTGCTTCAGTGAAGGCGTATGGCTTAGTGGTTAGAGCTTTGGGCTTGCAATTGAAAGGTTGTGAGTTCAATTCTCGGACCGGGTGATGTGTTGTGTTCTTGAGCAAACACTTTATTTCACATTGCTTCAGTGAAGGCGTATGGCTTAGTGGTTAGAGCTTTGGGCTTGCAATTGAAAGGTTGTGAGTTCAATTCTCGGACCGGGTGATGTGTTGTGTCCTTGAGCAAACACTTTATTTCACATTACTTCAGTGAAGGCGTATGGCTTAGTGGTTAGAGCTTCGGGCTTGCAATTGAAAGGTATTGACTTCGATTCTCGGACCGGGTGATGTGTTGTGTCCTTGAGCAAGACACTTTACTACACATTACTTCAGTGAAGGCGTATGGCTTAGTGGTTAGAGCTTTGGGCTTGCAATTGAAAGGTTGTGAGTTCGATTCTCGGACCGAGTGATGTGTTGTGTCCTTGAGCAAGACACTTTACTACACATTACTTCAGTGAAGGCGTATGGCTTAGTGGTTAGAGCTTTGGGCTTGCAATTGAAAGGTTGTGAGTTCGATTCTCGGACCGGGTGATGTGTTGTGTTCTTGAGCAAACACTTTATTTCACATTACTTCAGTGAAGGCGTATGGCTTAGTGGTTAGAGCTTTGGGCTTGCAATTGAAAGGTTGTGAGTTCGATTCTCGGACCGAGTGATGTGTTGTGTCCTTGAGCAAGACACTTTACTACACATTACTTCAGTGAAGGCGTATGGCTTAGTGGTTAGAGCTTTGGGCTTGCAATTGAAAGGTTGTGAGTTCAATTCTCGGACCGGGTGATGTGTTGTGTCCTTGAGCAAACACTTTATTTCACATTACTTCAGTGAAGGCGTATGGCTTAGTGGTTAGAGCTTTGGGCTTGCAATTGAAAGGTTGTGAGTTCAATTCTCGGACCGGGTGATGTGTTGTGTTCTTGAGCAAACACTTTATTTCACATTACTTCAGTGAAGGCGTATGGCTTAGTGGTTAGAGCTTTGGGCTTGCAATTGAAAGGTTGTGAGTTCGATTCTCGGACCGAGTGATGTGTTGTGTCCTTGAGCAAGACACTTTACTACACATTACTTCAGTGAAGGCGTATGGCTTAGTGGTTAGAGCTTTGGGCTTGCAATTGAAAGGTTGTGAGTTCGATTCTCGGACCGAGTGATGTGTTGTGTTCTTGAGCAAGACACTTTATTACACATTACTTCAGTGAAGGCGTATGGCTTAGTGGTTAGAGCTTTGGGCTTGCAATTGAAAGGTTGTGAGTTCGATTCTCGGACCGAGTGATGTGTTGTGTTCTTGAGCAAGACACTTTATTACACATTACTTCAGTGAAGGCGTATGGCTTAGTGGTTAGAGCTTTGGGCTTGCAATTGAAAGGTTGTGAGTTCGATTCTCGGACCGAGTGATGTGTTGTGTCCTTGAGCAAGACACTTTACTACACATTACTTCAGTGAAGGCTTAGTGGTTAGAGCTTTGGGCTTGCAATTGAAAGGTAGTGAGTTCGATTCTCGGACCGAGTGATGTGTTGTGTCCTTGAGCAAGACACTTTATTACACATTACTTCAGTGAAGGCTTAGTGGTTAGAGCTTTGGGCTTGCAATTGAAAGGTAGTGAGTTCGATTCTCGGACTGGGTGATGTGTTGTGTCCTTGAGCAAGACACTTTACTACACATTACTTCAGTGAAGGCTTAGTGGTTAGAGCTTTGGGCTTGCAATTGAAAGGCTGTGAGTTCGATTCTCGGACTGGGTGATGTGTTGTGTCCTTGAGCAAGACACTTTATTTCACATTAATTCAGTGAAGGCGTATGGCTTAGTGGTTAGAGCTTTGGGCTTGCAATTGAAAGGTTGTGAGTTCGATTCTCAGACCGAGTGATGTGTTGTGTCCTTGAGCAAGACACTTTATTTCACATTGCTCCAGTTTACTCAGCTGTAGAAATGAGTTGTGATAGTGCCAAATCAATGGATGGCAGTAGTTCCAGCTGCCACCTTTCCACATCTAAAGACTGGTGTAGTGGTTCTGACAACAATGAGGCTTTGCAGATGATCAATGTAAATTAACAATGGAAAGGTGCTCCAGCTCGAGTTAGAAGAGAACTATTGACCTTCAGGAGAAGCAGTGACCCCTGATTGTATTCAGCAACCAAAACAAATATGAAGTACACCAAATCCAATGCACCTAGGGGTGGCCCTGGTTCTTCTTATTTGTGAGTGTAAACTCTGCCATATTAGATTAGATTATCACGTTATCTTCACCACATTTGGGCAACCATTTCTTGTGCTGATTCGGTCACTGCTGCCGCAAAATCGCCCTCTGATCTTCCAACATGGGTATATATATATATATATATATATATATATATACATATATATCCAGGGGGTGTAAGTAGGAGTTACTGCAGGTTCACCCGGGAGAGCACTCGATGTGTAGGTTCACTTCTGTGATGAGGTGTAGAGCTACACAGAGTGTAATATATTGAAAGGATAACAAGGACGATTGATTATTCCTTCATTGCATTTATTGATAGGTGACGCGCGTTTCGCCACTGATCAGCTCAAGGTTCGATCTATATCGATCCTACCCGGCTCAATAATCGGCAGCTCGGCGGACCCTCTTAAAATGCTATAAGAAATGTATTTCATTTTCTTATAGCATTTTAAGAGGGTCCGTCGAGCTGCCGATTATTGAGTCGGGTAGGATCGATATAGATCGAACCTTGAGCTGATCAGTGGCGAAACTCGCGTCACCTATCAATAAATGCAATGAAGGAATGATCAATCGTCCTTGTTATCCTTTCAATATAT
>OZ024764.1:12066251-12068751 GCA_964016885.1 Eledone cirrhosa | reverse complement strand
GACATGGGGTTAGAATGTCTCAGGAAAGAATCTCTGAATTGAGAGACCACAGCTCTGATAATACAGACATGTGGTTAGAATGTCTCAGGAAAGAATCTCTGGATTGAGAGATCATAGCTCTGATACTATGGACATGTGGTTAGAATGTCTCAGGAAAGAATCTCTGGATTGAGAGATCACAGCTCTGATACTACAGACATGTCGTTAGAATGTCTCAGGAAAGAATCTCTGGATTGAGAGATCACAGCTCTGATACTACAGACATGTGGTTAGAATGTCTCAGGAAAGAACCTCTGAATCGAGAGATCACAGCTCTGATACTACAGACATGTGGTTAGAATGTCTCAGGAAAGAATCTGAATTGAGAGATCACAGCTCTGATACTACAGACATGTGGTTAGAATGTCTCAGGAAAGAACCTCTGAATCGAGAGATCACAGCTCTGATACTACAGACATGTGGTTAGAATGTCTCAGGAAAGAATCTCTGAATTGAGAGATCACAGCTCTGATACTACAGACATGTGGTTAGAATGTCTCAGGAAAGAATCTCTGAATTGAGAGATCACAGCTCTGATACTACAGACATGTGGTTAGAATACAAGCGACTGAAATAAGGTTCCTTCGAAGGGTGTTTGGAGTAACGTTTTTTGATAGAGTGCGTAGCTTGGAGATCAGAGTCACTCCAGGTAGAGCCACTACTTCTCCAAATTGAAAGATCACATTTCTGAAACCAAGGACATGTCGTTAGAATGTCTCTGAATTGACAGGTCACTACTCTGGTTCTATGAGTTTGTGACCCAGGAGTAGACAACCGAGCAAAATGATTGGATAACATCCATGAGCTCAGCTTGTCTCGCTTGTGGATGCAGCCAGATCAGTTGGAAACGGCTGCGTCAGAAAAACCTTCAGGAAGGAGGGTTTGGGGGCTCTGCACCCAAAACCCTCTCAGGAATAAATGGGCAAAGAGAAGACAAAGTCTCATTTGATTAAAAAAAAAAGATAAAAGACTGAATTAGTCGTTTAATTTACATATTAATTTACATATTGAGACTCCAACCCATCCTATTTATTTTATAAGGTATGGGATTTCTTGTAATGATCTTTTTCTTTTTGGTTGGTCATATATAAAGTTTTTTAATACCCAAAGAAAATTAATTGTTGCATGGATATTACCACTTGAAATAATATTTTACAGGAAATGGATTAGTAAAATCTAATAAGCAGGGCGGGGTTGCAATAAAAGCTGGTACAGAGTGGATTGCAAACATCTGAAAAATTAATAACCGGAGAAGGGGGTGGTTATTTAAGCCCCCGAGAGTATCCGGTGAACATTCTCTGTTACCTCGTTTCTCGCCCTATGTTTTGTGATAATTTTCCTAGTGCCTCGGGTTATATTCTGAGTGTTCACAGTCACCATTTTACATCATCAGGTCAAGCTTGCTCGGCTTTCTACGACACTTTTCCTCCATCCATCTCTGTCTCTCATAGCGTTTGCCAGTTCTTCCGCAATGCATCCAGTATCGTCCTCAAGTTGCTTCACGTATGTCTTCTTAGGACGACCAGCGTTTCTTGCTCCATGAGATGGACTCCATAACAACACATCACCTGCTATTTCTTCCTTGCTACGCCAACAGTCGGGTTATATTCTGAGCCTTCACAGTCACCATTTTACATCATCATCAGGTCGAGCTTGCTTGGCTTTCTACGACACGTTTCCTCCATCCATCTCTGTCTCTCATAGCGTTTGCCAGTTCTTCCGCAGTGCACCCAGTATCGTCCTCAAGTTGCTTCACGTATGTCTTCTTAGGACGACCAGCGTTTCTTGCTCCATGAGATAGACTCCATAACAACACATCAGCTGCTATTTCTTCCTTGCTGCGCCAACAGTGGCCAGCAAATCTGAGTCTTTGTCCACGTATTGACCTGCTGATAGGTGGTATATTGCCATAGAGATCCTTATTTGTTGGGTCTTCACACTTTGAATTCTGAAGATCGGATAGTGTTTGGTTCTATATATAAATATATATATATATATTTATATATATATATATATATACACACAAACATACATATATATACATAGATATATATTCATATATATGTATGCATACACATACAGGTATACATATTCCTATATATATAAATATATATATAGTTTTAATATAGATGAGATTCTACAGGACTAGAACTGTTTCATTCTTTAGAAATCATCAGGAATCTGGGTATCAAAAAATAAATATATATATATATATAGAGAGAGATATATACATGCATATATACATACACCCACACACTACACATATATATATATATACATACACAGATATATATATATACAAGCATGTCCACCATCATATACCCAATGTATCTGTGTAGCAGTAGTAGCAGTAGTAGTAGCAGCAGCAGCAGTAGTAGTAGTAGTAACAGCAGTAGTAGCAGTAGTAGTAGCAGCAGTAGTAGCAGCAGTAGCAGCAGTAGCAGCAGCAGCAGCAGTAGCA
>OZ024764.1:12053751-12058751 GCA_964016885.1 Eledone cirrhosa | reverse complement strand
AAGTAGGGAAAAGTGGACGTAAAATGAAATGATGAAATGATGATGATACATTCATATTTTATTTATCTTTGTTGTTTAAAAATGTATTCACAATATATTTATGACTTAACCCTTCAGCATTTACATTACTCTATATATACTATTGTATTTTAGTGGTAAAAGTTTTATTTCATATAATATCACACATAATATTGAATCTATGAGATTTTAATATTATTTATGTTGAGAACAATACCTGAAAATCTGTATGAGTTACCAGTTAGGGCCAGTTTGAAGAAAAAGAGGTGAGAAAATTCTGGCCAGATAAGGCCGGTTTAAATGCTAAAGGGTTAATTGACTGGTTTTCATTAGATTACATATTTTTGACAGTAACTGGCCCTAATAGTTACAATGTTCAAAAGTGGCCCACCAATGAAATATGTTGTACACCCCTGGGTTTGATGGTAATGTGTATCTGTTTATGTGAGTGTGTAAGGTAATAAATGCTAGCATCAAAAAGACATCCAGTTGTTTAGACATACAAATAATGATGATGATGATATTAATTATGAAATAGATTTTAAAAAAAACAATATTAATTAACATGCACATTAAAGTTAACATTAATATAGACAATTCTATAATTAATATTACAAAAAAAAAACATTAATTATGTGAAAAGGTGAGTTCCTACCTGAAGATGATCTTCAGCTGTCTGTCTGTTTATCTTTGTTCTATGGGGCTGGTTCTATAAATAGAATATATATATATTTATGCAAATCAATACATTAAGTAGAGGGGGGTACATAATTAATTTTTAAATGGGAATGACTCCTACAGGACTAGCACAGGAATTTTCCAGTCAAAACCCCAATAAAATGCAGGCATAAAAGACCAGATAGGGATTTTAGACTGGTGATGCAAATTCTAAGTATGGTTGCACTATAGCTATATACAGCTTTAACCCTTTAGCATTTACATTACTCTATATATTTTCACAGTAAAGGCTTTACCTTACATAATATCTCACATAACATTTACATTACTCTATATATACTATTATATTTTCACAGTAAAGGCTTTACCTCACATAATATCTCACATAACATTTACATTACTCTATATATACTATTGTATTGTCACAGTAAAGGCTTTACCTCACATAATATCTCACATAACATTTAGATTACTCCATATATACTATTGTATTTTCATGGTAAGGGCTTTACCTCACATAATATCTCACATAACATTTACATTACTCTATATATACTATTGTATTTTCATAGTAAGAGCTTTACCTCACATAATATCTCACATAGTATCAAATCTATGGGACTTTGATATTCTTTATTTTGAGAACCATACCTTAACATTAGTATGAGTGGCCGCTAACAGCCAGTTTGAACAGAAATAGGTGAAAGAATTCTGGCCGGATATGGCCGGTTTAAATGCTAAAGGGTTAAATAGATATCTTCAGATATCAGCGAGGCTGACAAAGGTGATACTGAGTAATGCTAAGACACCCTCAGATACAGCCGGTTTAAATGGTAAAGGGTTAAACCTTTCATTACCATATTTCTAATGAAAGACACTGTTGGTGTTTGGAACATAACTTACATAAAATTATGATGGAAGGTTTTTAGATAAATATAAACACTTTAACCCTTTCATTACCATATTTCTAATGAAAGACACTGTTGGTGTTTGGAACATAACTTAACAAAGGTTCTTACATAAAATTATGATGGAAGGTTTCTAGATAAATATAAACACTTTAACCCTTTCATTACCATATTTCTAATGAAAGACACTGTTGGTGTTTGGAACATAACTTAACAAAGCTTCTTACATAAAAGTAATTTGACCCCAGAACACTCATGGCAAGCTTATATTTAAGGGAGGAGGGATGTGTTTGATTACATTGGTGACCAACAGGCGTAGGGTTTGAACTTAAAACAAACAAGATTGTATCCCTAATACACTGTTTCAGGGGTCCATCAACCCCATGTCAACATTGATTATGTGAAAAGGTGAGTTCCTACCTTATGATGATCTTCAGCTGTCTGTTTGTTTATCTTTGTTCTATGGGGCTGGTTCTATAAAGAGAATATATATATATATATATATATTTATGCAAATCAATACATTAATTAGAGGGGGTACATAATTAATTTTTAAATGGGAATGACTCCTACAGGACTAGCACAGGAATGTTCCAGTCAAAACCCTAATAATTTAATCTAGTCTGGCCGAGTTTACACTCACAAATAAGAAGAAGCAGGGCCACCCCTAGGAGCATTGGATTTGGTGTACTTCATATTTGTTTGGGTTGCTGAATACAATCAGGGGTCACTGCTTCTCCTGAAGGTCAATAGTTCTCTTCTAACTCAAGCTGGAGCACCTTTCCATTTTTCAATTTATATTGATCGTCTGCAAAGCCTCATTGTTCTCAGAACCCCTACACCAGTCTTTCATTACGTGTAGCTGGAACTACTGCCACCCAGTGATTTGGCAGGATTTTTATTTTTATTTTTGATGGTCATTGTTGACTCTTATGAGTTCTTTGGCCCTTTGTCAGGTTTTGTTTTGTTGTCCTGCAGGGTGTCCAAAATCACCCTCCTCATCAAGTAAACTTGGTGGGGTTGCCAGTTTAGTCGCCGGCAATCCGACCATGCGACAGGTTGTACTGGGTTACATACTACCAGTGGCACTCAAGTGTGACCCGACATTAACCCCAATAAAATGCAGGCATAACAGACCAGATCTAATGATATGGGACAGGGAAAAGAAGGCATGCCTGTGCATAGTGGAAGTTAGCTGCCCAGCAGATGCCAATATAATATTAAAGATTAGCAAAAAGGAGAATATCTATGCAGAACTAATCATAAATAGCAGATACTCCACCCTGATTATACCTTCAGATTTATACCTGTGATTATTGGGACACTGGCGTATGTTAGTAACTGCCTCAGTACAAATCTTGAGAAGCTAGGCTTCACAGGAACACAAACAACACAACTAGTTAGGAAATTACAAGTACAATCCATTAATGGAACAGTAAAAATATGTAAAACATTCCAAAAGTTCTGCATTTAATAACTTTATATACACATGTACAGATACAAAGCAAGTGTGGAATGGATCGTCTTGATGGGGAACAGTTAAGTTCGAAATGCATCGACGATTGTCCCCCCTTACTTCTGCTGGACACCACCAGAGGGCGTTAGCCCAGTGCTTTTTGCATAGTTACGACTTTCTAAATGTTTATTTATAAACATACCGTGTTTCTTTAGACATACGAAATTTCTATACATATCTGTATACAGCTATTCTTGAAGCTAAATGCTAATTCTACACACACATACACACACACATATATATATATATATATATATATATATATATATATATACACACACACACATATATACAGAAACATCTTGATTGTTCCTCAATGCCAATGTGGAACAAACCGATGACGATTGGTCATCGGCACGGCACAGCTTTAATCGGGCCGTTTGTTAAACAAACGAATCGAACTTACTTTGCAGCACAGAGTTACGGCCCTTTACGGACTGAGTTCAAATCCCACCGAGGTTAACTTTGCCTTTCATCCTTACGATGTTGATAAAATAAAGTACCAGTAATACACTGGGGTAATTGCTGGCCTTGTGCCAAAAGTGGAAACAAGTATTAAGGTTCGATATAACCTATACGTACATATGTATATATGTGTGTATGTATAATATATATATATATACACACAGTCCATTTATGTGTATCTCTTTCTCTCTCTCTCTCTCTATATATATATATATATATATATATATATATATATACAAATAAAAAAAAATATATATATATATACACATTTCTAGGTACGTGTATATATAGTACATTTTCGTATATACATACAAGACCTCGTACATATATATATATATAGTGTGTATGTATATACACACACATACACACAGTCTATGTCATAAATAATGCCTGTACAGGTAATCAAAGTGTGTATACATTTTTTTTTTGGGGGGGGGGGGTGACATTCTATGTATATACATACATATACAGTGTGTATTTGTATATATATATATATATATATATATATATATATACTTTCACACTATACATGTACGAAGTATTGTTTGTATATACACAAATAAACACTATATATAAACAATACATATACACAATCTATAAACAATATATATACACAATATATATACACACTATATATATATATATATACACAATACATATACGCAATATATATATACAGAATATATATATACACAATATATATATAAACAATATATATACACGATATATATACACAATATATATACACACTATATATATACACAATACATATACGCAATATATATATATACACAATATATATACACACAATATATATATATATATATATACACAATATATATATATATATACACAATATATATATAAACAATATATATACGCAATATATATATATACAGAATATATATATACACAATAAATATATAAACAATATATATACACAATACATATACGCAATATATATATATATATACACAATATATATATAAACAATATATATATAAACAATATATATACACAATATATATACACAATATATATATAAACAATATATATATAAACAATATATATACACAATATATATATATACACAATATATATATATACACAATATATATATATACACAATACATATACGCAATATATATATATACACAATATATATATACACAATATATATATACAATATATATATACACTATATATATACACACAATATATATATAGAGTGTCTCAGAGTTGTTGAATTTACCGCTAAGATCACGAAGACTTAATAACCGATCGATTATCTCTCTACAAATCAATCATACTCAATAGAAACTAAATTAAAAACACCTCATAGATCCTTATTACCTTATAAACATTCCTGTAAATATTCCATCATGGACATTTCTAACAAAAATGTCACATAAAAT
>OZ024764.1:12028751-12038751 GCA_964016885.1 Eledone cirrhosa | reverse complement strand
GTGTTCCCTTCAAAGGCGCACCGTGACACCACCACTACCACCACCGTGACACCACCACTACCCCCACCACAGCACCACCACTACCACCACCACCACCAACAACAACAACAACAACAACAACAACAACAACACCGACACCACCACCGACACGACTACTAACGCCAGCACCAACACCAACACCAACACCACCAACACCACCAACACCCCAATACAACCACTAACACCACCACGTAACAACCCATTCACCCCCATCCGCAACACAAACACAGTCAACCCACAACGCTTGACCTCCGAACGTCGTGGCTTCCAGCCCATACCACCCCCTCCCTCAAAACCACCACCCCTCCTCAACACACCACCACCACTTGCCTCAACACACCACCACCACCAGTTGCCTCAACGCACCACCACCACCACCACCTTCCTCCACACACCACAAGAAACACCCTCACACCAACCAAACCACACCTCACTGCCCCCCTCCTCAACACACCATCACGTATGCCCCTCCCCCCTCCTCCACACACCACCACTACGACGTTCCTCTCAACACACCACAAGCAACACCATAACACCAACCAAACCACACCTCACCACCCTCTACTCAACAGACCACCACCAAGTCCCTCCACACACCACCACCACCACCACCACCACCACCTCCCCCTCAACACACCACCAACACAGCAAGTCCCCCCACACACCACCACAACCACCACCACCACCTCCCCCTAAACACACCACCACCAAGTCCCTCGACACACCACCACCACCACCACCACCACCACCTCCCCCTCAACACACCACCACCATGTCCCTCAACACCACCACCACGACGTTCCTCCACACACCACCAAACCACACCTCACCGATCCACTCCACCACATAACATAACTCCCTAAACTTTATCTCCTCTGACTCAACAGATCTCTTTTATTTCCCCTACCCTCCTGTCTTTAGGGACCAGGAGGGGGTTCTGGGGCCCTAATTTTCAGATTTTCCCTTTGGTGTTGATAATTTTGTTTTAACCCCGGGTCAGCTTTGATCAAAAGCAGAATTATAATCAAAATCCCACGCATGGTTGCGTGATTAAGAAGCTTAGCTCACTTCTCAATCGCAGCCTCGAGTTCGATCTGTGTTCAATCAGTGTTCGATTAATCACTTCCAAAAAATAGGTATGGGTTCGATTAATGTAAATATATATATCTTCTTCTTCTTCTTCTTCTTCTTCTTCTTCTTCTTCTTCTTCTTACTACTACTACTACTACTACTACTACTACTACTACTACTACTACTACTTCTTCTTCTTTGTCCACTTATTCATGGGAGGCAGAGCCCTCAAACACTCCTTCCAGTAGGTCCTGTCAGAAGCAAGAGAGAGAGAGAGGGGGGAGAAATGAGGTGGAACAGAAATGAAACATTGATTACAGGTTAAAACGTAGTCTAGATCAGGGGTTCCCAATCTGGTACATGTGGACCACTAGTGGTCCACAGGAAAATTCAGGTGGTTCACAGAAAATTTTCAATAGCAAATTCTCTTTTGATCCATGCATTTGACTTAAAGCGCTGTTCTTATTCTTCGCATAAGTACGACTTCAGCTGTTTATTTGCGTAGATTTTTAGGCACTGCGACATGATAATAGCATTTTCTAATTCATTGAAAACAAACATCTACTGATGCTTATAAGTAGCAGTTCTATTACAAAAGATTTAAAAGTTTAGGTGGTCCACAGGAAAAAATTACTTATTTTTGTGGTCCACAACGAAAAAAAGGTTGAGAACCCCTGGTCTAGATAGATGAGAAAGAAAACGAGGGTGTAGTTTATGGAACACCCAAATAATTTAGAAGTCGACCTTAAGTAGGAGCAATAACATTAAGAAAGACATGAACGACTCCACAACACTTTGTTTAGAAGTCGACCTTAAGTAGGAGCAATAACATTAAGAAAGACATGAAGGACTCCACAACACTTTGTTTAGAAGTCCACCTTATGTAGGAGTAATAACATTAAGAAAGACATGAACGACTCCACAACACTTTGTTTAGAAGTCCACCTTAAGTAGGAGCAATAACATTAAGAAAGACATGAACGACTCCACAACACTTTGTTTAGAAGTCCACCTTAAGTAGGAGCAATAACATTAAGAAAGACATGAAGGACTCCACAACACTTTGTTTAGAAGTCCACCTTATGTAGGAGTAATAACATTAAGAAAGACATGAACGACTCCACAACACTTTGTTTAGAAGTCGACCTTAAGTAGGAGCAATAACATTAAGAAAGACATGAACGACTCCACAACACTTTGTTTAGAAGTCGACCTTAAGTAGGAGCAATAACATTAAGAAAGACATGAACGACTCCACAACACTTTGTTTAGAAGTCCACCTTAAGTAGGAGCAATAACATTAAGAAAGACATGAACGACTCCACAACACTTTGTTTTGAACATTTTGAAAGTATGTTTATAAGTATGAATTTTCATAAGGGTTTCGTAGTTGTCTCTGTGGCCTAGCGGTAGGTACTAGAGACAGTGGGGATCCTGACCTTGGGTTCAATCATAGTCAAGAGGTACATGTAATCTCATTCAGTTTTTATTTTACATCCTACGGAAAAAAAACTGAAAAGGTTTACCGGGAACCCTACTCTCGACCAGGATCGAACTTCACACCAGGCTCACCACCGTCTATGATTCCTCCAAGTATGCCACAGAGCCAGCTACAAACGTACAGTGAAAATTGCTAATTATAAACCTACTTTCAAAATCAAAGTTAAAAAGATGTGGTGTCGTTCATGGCTTTCCCAGAGCTATTACACTTATTTAGTGTCGACTTGTCAATCTTCTGGCTTTTTGGTAACAACCTTATTATTCATATGTGAGTTTAACTGTTGAATTAATTTATTTTTTAACAAACAAATAATATACATTTATATATATAAATATACATATATATACACACATATGTATGTATCTATATACATATATATATAGGAACGATCGACTTTCGTCAAATCGGACCGAGGGAACAATGTTTCCGTTGGTCTTTCCAATTGCTAATACTATCTATCGGTCGCAACTCCAGGTAGAAGGAGCAACGTCAAATAAAGTGTCTTGCTCAAGGACATAACGCATCGCCTGGTCCAGGAATCGAACTCACAACCTTACGATTGTGAATCCAATTCCCTAACCACTCAGCCACACGCCTTCATGATATACATATATATATATAATATATAATTAAAAGTTAACAAGGTTCAATGAATTCATCAATGAATAATTTTTTATGTTTCAACTTAAGGTATATAAATATCGAGTTTTGTCATAACAAATCACTGCCATTACTAAATTATCACCATCAACATAGTCAAGGTATGTCAAGCATCAACTTATTTTATCTGATGAGGACGTACTGTTGAAATAGCTCAGTATCCCTGAAATATGTATAATAAAATATATTTGATCACATGAATGTCTATATTTATTAATATTTTGAAGTAATATATAATATATATATATATATATATATATATATATATATGTAACAAAGGAATTGTGGTAAGGAACCAGATGGACCATAACGCACCAGAGTACTCAATACTTAGGGTAGTAGAGTGGGAAATAGGAAAAAGTATGACCCCGACGGCAGAGCTCAAGCCGTTTCGACGGCTATTTCTGGACTAATTTATTTAGTCCAGAAATAGCTGTCGAAACGGGGTCATACTTTTTCATATATATATATATATATATATATATATATATATATATATATATATATATATTGGTAAACGGAATAGAAAGATCAGAGCAAACAACACGGACACTCTATCTCAAAATTATTTTTGAAAAGCATTTAGAAATGCGCAACCGGTAAAAACTTAAAAACTTAAAACCACAACTGAATACTAACCCATACAATCACTAATACTCTTTTATTCCTAATTAAACCATTTTTCAACTGTGAACAATTTGTCAGCATTTTCTATTCCGTTTACCAATATATAATAACTTGTGTGTTACACCTCTATTCTTTTAACTATATATATATATATATATATATATATATATATATATATATATATATATATATATATATATATATATATATATATATATATATATATATATATATATATATATATGTATATATATGTATATATATATATATATGTATATATGTATATATATATATATATATATATATATATATATATATATATATATATATATATATAGTACATCAGACAGCAACGGATAAATTCAGGGAGAGAATTTGCTACTATTTTTAGCATGTCTAACAATTACGTAGAAGCTGCTTCCCTCTCCCTCCCCACAGAAAAAAAAATCCACACAAAAAAATATTTCTCCAATTCTAACTAGTGTCAAATTTTAAGGTGAGGGCGTCACGTGAATCATTGTGGTCAGGTGTTGACGTTGTCGGCAAGTAGTTCTTCTTTGTTTACGTCACCGATGCAAATGGCGTGCGGAAGTAATGGTGAGTAGAATTTTCTTAAAGACATTTGATACAAAAAACGAACGCCATGGAACCGCTTATGGTTTTTTTTGTTTTTTTGTTCTCTTTTTGGTTTTTTAATCATCCAGCGGCCTCAGCAATTGATCTCCTCAACAATTGATCTCCTCGTGGGTCTGTCATTCATTGCCATTGCCAAGTCCTGGATTTCCATACCAGAATCTCTGGAGATGTCATCGGGATATGAGAGCTTGTGTCCCCTGTTATTAGTGACTGCTTGTGGTTTCCATAGTATTATTGGGGGGACACAGCCTCAGAGGTGGCACGATGGCAGTGGCCAGCAAATTGGGGTGGGAGAGTTTGTGGCCCCTGTTATTAGTGACTGCTTGTGGTTTCTATAGTGTTATTGGCGGGACACAGCCTCACAGGTGGCACGATGGCAGTGGCCAGCAAATTGGGATAGGAGAGCTTGTGACCCCTGTTATTAGTGACTGCTTGTGGTTTCTATAGTGTTATTGGCGGGACACAGCCTCAGAGGTGGCACGATGGCAGTGGCCAGCAAATTGGGATAGGAGAGCTTGTGTCCCCTGTTATTAGTGACTGCTTGTGGTTTCTATAGCACTAAAGGGGACACAGCCTCAGAGGTGGCACGATGGCAGTGGCCAGCAAATTGGGATAGGGGAGCTTGTGGTCCCTGTTATTAGTGACTGCTTGTGGTTTCTATAGCACTAATGGAGGACACAGCAACACCACCACCACCACCACAACAACAACAACACTATACAACACCACCACCACCACACCACCACCAACAACACCACCACCATCATCACCACACCACCACCTCACCACCACCACCACCACACACCACCACCAACAACAACACCACCACCACCACCACCATCATCACCACACCACCACACCTACACCATCATCACCACACCACACCACCACCACCACCACCTCTCTACGACGACCACCACCACCACTTCCACCACTACCACACACCAACACCACCACAATCAATTTCCACTGATTATATTACATTACCTGCTCAGCTCCCTAATCATCAAAAAATAAGGATCAGAGAAGTTTAACTCCCAGATCTCTCTCACCTCTCTCTCTCACCCCTTCTCTCTCTCTCTCATCTCTCTCTCTCTCTCTCATCTCTCTCTCTCACTCTTTCTCCCTCTGATCGATAGACCTTCTCTCTCTCTCTCTCGCTCTCTTTCTCTCTTTCTCTCCTTCTTTCTGTCGCATTTTCCTATCTCTATCTCTTACTCCACACCCTCTCTCTCTAGCACACATTGTCTCTTTACTCACCCCCTCTCTCTCTCTCTCTCTCAATCTCTTTCTCAATCTCTCTCTCCCCCTCTCTCTCTCCCCTCTCTCCCACACTTCCTCCCTTTGATTAATAGACCTTTTCCCTCTGTTTCAGTTGCATTCTCCTTCTCTCTCTATCTCTCACGCCCCCTCTCTTTCAACCACGCACTCTATCCATCCATCTATCTATCTATCTATCTATCTATCTATCTCCCGCGAGCAACTGATTCGTTTTTTCAAATATCATTTTGGAAGAAGAATCAGGATGGAGAGAGAGGTGCTGTACCCCAGCAAGTTTTATAAAAGGTGGGTGAAAGTGGCAAAGATGGCCCGAGTGGTTGGGCCTTCTCTCTATATAAGCCTGTAGGTTGAGGAAAAAGAGGAAGAGAGGAAGGGAGTACTCACTCTTGGTGCTCCTAAAGATGAGGGTTGTACATTTTTTCGGGGTGTGTACAACCCCTGTGTAACACCTCCCCCCTATTGGAGATTTCAATTGTTATTTGTTATTGTATTAATAGTTTTATTTTCATATACCTGTATGTAAACTCCCCATTTGTATTTGTCCCCTTCTTTTGTGCCCTTGTGGCTAATAAAGAAACATATCTATCTATCTATCTATCTATATCTATTTATATATATCTCTCTCTCTCTATATATATCTGTCTATCTCCCATTTCTTGCTAATTAACCCCCCCCCCCTCTGTTTCAGTCTCTCTCTCTCTCACACATCCACCCTATCTACCTATCTCTCTTCACATCCTGACTAACACTCCCTCTCTTTCACTCACCCTTTACACTCCCTCTCCCCCCTCCCGTCACTCTTCTCCACCTCTCTCCCCCCTCTCTATCTCACCCTCTCGCATCTCTCTGTCTCTCTTTTATCTTTTATCTCTTCCTGTGATTAACGCACCCTCCATTACTCCCTTCCTCCCACAACCCGCATCACTATCTCTCTGTCACCCCCCCCCCTCCTCTCACACTCTCTCTCTGTCACCACCCCCTCTCTCTCTCTCTACAACCCCCACCCCATCCGTCACTTCCACCCGAAACATTTGATCTCAAACTTGAACCAAAACTGTTCCGCATTCTATCACACACATCTCCACACACACACACACACACACACACACACACATCTCCACACACACACACACACACATCTTCATCTCCACAGCCGCACACACGCACGCACATACATCCAAACATACAAGCACACACACCCCCACATACACACATACGAGCACATACATCCACACACACAAGCACATACACACATACGCAGACAAACACAAGCACATACACACACTCACATACACACAGACACATACACACACACACGCGCACATACACTCCCATACACACACACAGATACACACACGCACAAGCAAAAACACACACAGATACACACACACACAAACACTCACACACACAGACACACACACACACACACAGGCACACACACACACATACACACACACACACACAAACACACACATGGAATAGAAAAGACCTCAAATTTAAGGTCCTCACCTCATCACCACCCAGTTTTCTTTGATCCTCCCCACCCCAGAAAATAGGGGTCCTGCCCCGCCAAACGTCCCCACCAACACCACCGCCACCACCCCTCTCCTCTTCTCTTATTGATCTTCAAAATATCGATTAGTCAACATATTGTATCTGCCGCTGTCTCTCTCTCTCTCCACCACCCAAACCCGTTTTTCGATGTAATGGTATTGGTGGAGGTGGTGTTGTGAGGTGGTGGTGGAGGTGGTGTAGTGGTGGTGGTGTGGTGTTGTGAGATGGTGGTGGTGGAGGTGGTGTAGTGGTGGTGGTGTGGTGTTGTGAGATGGTGGTGGCGGTGGTGTTGTTGTGTAGTGGTGGTGTTGTATTGTGTGGTGGTGGCGATGGTGTTGTGTTGTGTGGTGGTGGTGGTGGTGTTGTGTGGTGGTGGTGATGGTTGTGGTGTTGTTGTGTAATGGTGGTGTTGTATTGTGTAGTGGTGGTGGTGAGGGTGTTGTGTTGTGTGGTGGTGTTATTGTGGTGGTGGTACTTGGTGATGGTGGTGGTGCTAATGGAGATGGTGGTGGTGTTGTTGCTGTTGTTGGTGGTGGTAGTTTTAGAGGTGATTGCAGTGATTCTTTCCTGAGATATTCTAACCACATGTCTGTAATACCGGAACTGTGATCTTTCAATTCAGAGAAGTAGCAGCTCTACCTGGAGTGACTCTCTGATCTCCGAGTTACACTCTATCGAGTAACGTTACTCCAAAGACCCTTCAGAGGAACTCCATTTCGGCCACTTGTATTCGCGATAGTATTTTTTCTGTCATTACCCAAGATTGATGGCCATAAGTTAGGGTTGGCACAAAAACTGAATTTAAGATGGCAAGTTTGGCTTTTACACCTACCTCCCTTCTTTTGAATAAAGAATTGAAGATAGAGAGTTTGTCTTTTACACCTACCTCCCTTCTTTTGAATAAAGAATTGAAGATAGAGAGTTTGGCTTTTATACCTACCTCCCTTCTTTTGAATAAAGAATTGAAGATAGAGAGTTTGTCTTTTACACCTACCTCCCTTCTTTTGAATAAAGAATTGAAGATAGAGAGTTTGTCTTTTACACCTACCTCCCTTCTTTTGAATAAAGAATTGAAGATAGAGAGTTTATCTTTTACACCTACCTCCCTTCTTTTGAATAAAGAATTGAAGATAGAGAGTTTGTCTTTTACACCTACCTCCCTTCTTCTGATTAAAGAATTGATGATAGAGAGTTTGTCTTTTACACCTACCTCCCTTCTTTTGAATAAAGAATTGAAGATAGAGTGTTTGGCTTTTACACCTACCTCCCTTCTTTTGAATAAAGAATTGAAGATAGAGAGTTTGTCTTTTACACCTACTTCCCTTCTTTTGAATAAATAATTGAAGATAGAGAGTTTGTCTTTTACACCTACTTCCCTTCTTCTGTTTACCGAATTGACGATAGAGAGTTTGGCTTTTACACCTACCTCCCTTCTTTTGAATAAAGAATTGACCATAGAGTGTTTGGCTTTTACACCTACCTCCCTTCTTTTGAATAAAGAATTGATGATAGAGAGTTTGGCTTTTACACCTACCTCCCTTCTTTTGAATAAATAATTGAAGATAGTAACTTTGTCTTTTACACCTTCCTCCCTTCTTTTGAATAAAGAATTAAAGATAGAGAGTTTGGCTTTTACACCTACCTCCCTTCTTTCGAATAAATAATTGAAGATAGTGACTTTGCCTTTTACACCTACCTCCCTTCTGATAACTGAGTTGAAGATAGTAACTTTGTCTTTTACACCTACCTCCCTTCTTTTGAATAAAGAATTAAAGATAGAGAGTTTGGCTTTTACACCTACCTCCCTTCTTTCGAATAAATAATTGAAGATAGTGACTTTGCCTTTTACACCTACCTCCCTTCTGATAACTGAGTTGAAGATAGTAACTTTGCCTTTTACACCTACCTCCTTTCTTCTGATAACTTAATTGACGATAGAGAGTTTCGCTTTTACACCTACCTCCCTTCTTCTGTTTACCGAATTGACGACAGTGAGATTGTCTTTTACACCTACCTCCCTTCTTCTGATTACCAAATGCTGCAGCAGGCGCATTGCTGCAGCAGCTTTTGCAATTCTTGGCAGGTAACAAAAAATCAAATATCTAAACTATAATAAAGTAAGGAGTGCGGGACTGCGTACGGTTTATAATTTCTTTATCCCATTAGTAAAATAAGTTGGATTGGTTTGAATAAGTAATTGTTTCTACTTTTGGTACAACAAGGCCAGCAATTACCCAGTACATTACTGGTACTTTATTTTATCGACCCCGTAAGGATGTAAGGCAAAGTTAACCTCGACGGGATTTTAACTTAAACCGTAAAGGGACGTAACTCTGCGAGAAAGCATGGCGTCCAGCCCTCTCCCGATACTGCCAATTCACCGCCCTTTTAAATATAAGAAAGTTTGAAATGGTTTAACGGACCAAAACCCCGATTTCTTTTATTGGAATATCTATTTCTTTCTTTGTTTTCTATTAACCAAACCACACATCTAAGCCACAGCTAAATTAAAACCACAAATATTGCGGGTGTGCGTTTCTGTATGTGTCTGTTTGCCTCTCTCTTTCTCAATACACACACACACACACATATATATATATATATATATATATATATATATATATATATATG
>OZ024764.1:12008751-12011251 GCA_964016885.1 Eledone cirrhosa | reverse complement strand
TCGGTCCTTTCGGGGTGATAGATAGATAGATAGATAGATAGAGAAAAGTCCTTGTAATTTGGTGGATTTTCTTTAATAAAGGTTTCAGAAAAATTATTTTTAAATGTTTTAAATGAATGTAAAATATAATATGGCGATAGGCAGAGTTAGAATCAGACGATCAAAGATTACTGAAGGTTTAGTCATATTTATATAGAATAACTACATATTGCCTTTAGTATGAACCAGACCATGTTTGGCGAGTAATATACGAATATATATATATATATATGTATGTATGTATGTACGTATATATATATATATATATATATATATATATATATATATATATATATATATATATATATATATATATATTATGTATGTATGTACGTATATATGTGTATATATATGTATACATACATATATACAAGCACATATATATATATAACTATAACCTTGTGATATATATGTCATATATATATATATATGTGTGTGGGTATATGTGTGTATGTATATATGTGTGTATATATATATATATACATATAGGTATGTATATATGTGTGGTATATATATATATATACATATAGGTATATATATATGTATATACATATAGGTATATATATATGCATGTATATGTGTACAAAGAGGTATTTATGTATATATATATATGTATGTATGTATAATATATATATATATACATTATGTGTGTATATATATATATATATATATATATATAAACCTTGTCATATCTATATATGCTTTTGTAAATATGTGTAGGTATATATATATATATATATTTAAATATATATACATACATACATACATACAGATTGAAAAATGTCCGACAGCTGTGTTCATCTGTGGATGAAAAAAAAAATCCCTCACGAGAGGGCGCTGCTGTATGCAAGACAATATGGCGGATTCTTTATCTATGCTAGCTTCCATTATATAAACATTTCTTTTGTACTAATCACAGCTACCATTAGTACTTGAGTAAATAAACTTTAGACATGGGGGCTAAGGTGTGGTGGGGTGTGGGGTGGGGTGGCTGCGGTGAGGTGGAGGGGGGGACGGTGTGTGTGGGGGGGGGGTTGCTGATGGGGTAGCAGTGTTGTTAATGGCGGTGGTGCTGGTCGTGTTGTTGGTGGGAGTGGTGTGTTGGTGGTGTTGTTGGGGGGTGTTGTTGTTGGCGGTTGCGGTGTAGATGGTGTTGGTGGTGGTGGTGGTGTTGTTGTTGGCGGTGGTGGCGGTGGTGTTTGTGAGGATTGGTGATGGCGGTGGTTGTGATGGTGATCTTGATTGGGGTTGTGTTGATGTTGCTGGAAGTGATGATGATGATTGTGGTGGTATTGGTGTTGGTGATGGTTGTAGTAGTGATGGTGATGGTGGTTGTGATGCTGTTGTTGGTAGTGATGATGATGATGGCGGTAGTATTTGTGGTAGTGGTGGTGGTGATGGTGTTTGTGAAGTTGTTTCTGTAGATGTTGGTAGTGATGATGATGGTGGTGAGGTGGGTGTGGTGTTGGTAGTAGTGGTGATGGTTTTGGTAGTGGTGGCGGTGGCATTGGTGCTAGTTGTACTAGAGATGGTTGTGGTGGTGGTGTTGGTAGTAGTTTAGTGGTGGTGGTGGTGGCATTGGTGGTAGTTGTACTAGAGATGGTTGTGGTGGTGGTGTTGGTAGTAGTTTAGTGGTGGTGGTGGTGGCATTGGTGGTAGTTGTACTAGAGATGGTAGTGGTGGTGGCGGTGGCATTGGTGGTAGTTGTACTAGAGATGGTAGTGGTGGTGGTGGTGGTGGTGGTGGTGGTGGTGGCGGTCACAGTTAATTTACGGCCTGAGGAGACGATGGTGAGAAGACCAAAATAAATTGAAAAGGTGTGTGGAGGTCCGGGTGGGAGTGGGGCAGGTGGTAGGGGTGGCTGTTCAGGTTGTCGTGGTGGTGGCGTCGGTGGTGGATGGTGGTGGTGGCGATGATGGTGGTGGTGTTGGAGACGGTGGTGGTGGTGGTGGTCGTCGTGTTGGTGGCGTCGGTGGTGGATGGTGGTGGTGGTGGTGGTCGGGGGTGGTGGTGTTGGAGACGGTGGTGGTGGTGGTGGTGGTGGTCGTGGTGGTGGCGTCGGTGGTCGTGTTGGTGGCGTTGGTGGTGGATGGTGTCGGTGGTGATGGTGGCGTCGTCTTTGACAACTAGTTGCTGTTTAATGTCCCGGAAACTGCAGACGATACGACTCGGTTCAGTTTTAGCCATTTCCTAACATGTCTTCCACACCACCACCCCGACATCCACCCGACGCCACCAACGGCCGTCCACCAACCACCACCACGACCGCTACTACCACCACCACCAACACCACTACCACCACCAACCACCAACCACCACCACCACCACTACAACCACCAACCACCAACTACCAACTACCACCACCACCGCTACCACCACCACCACCAACACCACTACAACCACCAACCACCACCACCACCGCTACCAACACACCACCACCACCAACACCACTACAACCACC
>OZ024764.1:11989507-11993551 GCA_964016885.1 Eledone cirrhosa | reverse complement strand
TATATTCAATAATACTTTGGCGGCCTGGTTTAGTTCGGACATTAAACAACGACCAACTACGCCCATGTTGGAGCATTGCACTGCCTTTAAAGGATTTTAGCCGAACACATACACATATATATATATATATATCGATCGATGAGTAAAGAACTTTCACACTCTATCGATCTGTGATCTGTTATTAATCTCTCGAGTCGGATTGCTATATTTATGGGACATCAACGCAAATATATACACACATATAATACATGTGTATAAATAACATACACGTGTATAAGTTATAAACATACCCAGACGACGGCACACAACACACACATATACATATGTATAAATATATACACACCCTCACACACGAACATACACACACATATACAAATGTATAAATATATACACACCCTCACACACGGACATACACACACATACACATATGTATAAATATATTCACACCCTCATACACTGACATACACACACATACCACATATGTATAAATATATACACACCCCTCATACACTGACATACACACACATATACATATGTATAAATATATACACACCCTCATACACGGACATACACACACATACACATATGTATAAAATATATACACACCCCTCATACACGGACATACACGCACATATACATATGTATAAAATATATACACACGATCATACACGGACATACACACACATATACATATGTATAAATATATACACACCTTCATACACTGACATACACACACATATACATATGTATAAATATATACACACCCTCACACACGAACATACACACACATATACATATGTATAAATATGATACACACCCTCATACACGGACATTACACACACATATACATATGTATAAATATATACACACGATCATACACGGACATACAACACACATATACATATGTATAAATATATACACAACCTTCATACACTGACATACACACACATATACATATGTATAAATATATACACATTATATATACATAACACCGCTATACACGTCCATAACATATACACATACATGTATAAATATATACACACTATACATATACACGGACATACACGTGCATACACACACACACACATCTATAAATATATACACACTATAAATACTTAACATATACACACACACACAAAACATATACACCACACACACACACGTATACATATACACATGTATAAATATATACACATTATACATACATAACATACACGGGCACATATACACACACGCGTATAAATATATATACACATACATACCCTCAATACACGTACATATACACACATACACACATGTATAAATATATACACATTACACGCATATATGCATATGTATAAATTATATACACAAACATACATAACATACACGTGCACATTATACATACACACACGCGTATAAATATATATACACATTATACATACCCCCATACACGTACATATACACACACACATGTATAAATATATACACATTACACGCACACATGCCATATGTATAAAATATATATAAATATATGTATAAATATATATAAATATTATACACATTATACATACATGACATACCCCGGGTACATTTCACGGGAGAAAATATATATAATACTCGGTATCTTTAAAACCAACGGTGTGTTTACATTCTACATTCTTCAATACCACGAAGAGGATATATATACATATACAGCATTACTATTATATTATTTTATAGTTGTATATATATCTATATATATATTTATGTACATGTATGTATGTATATATATACACTCGCCATATTTCCATGAATGGATTACGGATATATGATTTTGTTGCCTATATCGTCTGCATTGCCAGCTTAGCAGGTAAATATATAAATATTTATGCGTGTATATATGTGTGTGTATATGTATGTATGTATGTATGTATATATATAGGGTGTCCTCTAAAAATGTATACACACTTCAATAGCAGGGTTTTCCTGATGATTTCCTTCGAATGAAACAGTTCTAAGTCCCGTAGAAGCCATTTCTATAGTAAACATTATATATATATACATATATATAGGTATATATGTATGTATATTTATATAAGGGTGTCCCCCCAAAAATGTATACACACTTCAACAGCATTCTATCTAATAACTGTGTGCATACATTTTTGGGGACAACCATGTATACACACACACACACACACACACACATATATATATTATATATATTATACACAGGGTGTTCCCCAAAAAATGTATGCACATTTCAACATCATTCTAATAAAAGTGTGTATACTTTTTGGGGACACCCTGTATATATATATATATATATATACACAGGGTGTTCCCCAAAAATGTATGCACACTTCAACATCATTCTAATAAAAGTGTGTATACTTTTTTGGGACACCCTGTATATATATATATATATATATATACACAGGGTGTTCCCAAAAAATGTATGCACATTTCAACATCATTCTAATAAAAGTGTGTATACTTTTTGGGGACAACCCTGTTATATATATATATATATACACACAGGGTGTTCCCAAAAAATGTATGCACACTTCAACATCATTCTAATAAAAGTGTGTATACTTTTTGGGGACACCCTGTATATATATATATATATATACACAGGGTGTTCCCAAAAAATGTATGCACACTTCAACTATCATTCTAATAAAAGTGTGTTATACTTTTTTGGGACACCGTATATATGGTGTTCCCAAAAAATGTATGCACACTTCAACATCATTCTAATAAAAGTGTGTATACTTTTTGGGGACACTGTGTATAATATATACACAGGGTGTTCCCAAAAAATGTAGGCACACTTCAACGGCATTCTAATAAAAGTGTGTATACATTTTTGGGATACCCTGTATATATTTGTGTGTGTGAATATAGTTATATTTGTGTGTGTGTATACTTATATTTATGTGTCTATACATATATTTGTTTGTGTATGAATGTATATATATTTGTTTGTGTATGGAATGTATATATATATATATATATGTGTGTGTATGTTAGTATATATGTATACTTTGTGTATGAGTATTATATATATATATTATATATATATATGTGTATGTATGTATATATATATATATATTTATGTATAAAATCTTTCTTTGTTTCAATGTTTTTAATTGATTTCTGTTGGTTGACCATTCCCATGCTGGAGCACTGCCTTGATTTCGTCTATTATACACCCAGTACCTATATATAAGGCATATATATATATATGTGTGTGTGTATACATTTTCACAATCAGATATATGTACATATACACACATATATATGCATATATACACAAACACATATTTATACTCACACAACACACACACATACTGGCTGACAGAACACACGTGCTGTTTTTCTCAAAGAAAAAAAATGTTTTCCCGTTTCTTCCACTTCTCACTCTCTCTCTATCTGTCTATTTCCTCTTTTTTGTCTCATCCTATCTTCTGACGAAAGACTAGCGTCTGAAACGTTAAGACTCTCTTCCTACTAAATCAAGTGTAAAACTAATATACTTCTTCATTGTACTGTCGTTGTCTACTTACAACACACTCAAAACATATATGTCTCTCTCTAGATATACAGTATATGTAAAGTCTCTCTCTCACTCTCTCTCTATCTCTCTGTGTTTATGTATTTCTCTTTATATGTATTGTTATATTTGGGGAGGGTCATATTGTTATTATATTGCCAGAAATAATAACCACAACACACTCACTGTTTGGTTGGTTTTTCGCTTCTGTATCTTTTATATCTCCATAGTTAATTTATCTGGCTATCAAAGTTTATCATTGATTGACCAACAGTTAAAAATTCAAAATATATATATATATATATATATATATATATATATATATATATTATAGTATATATATATTAATATATATATTATAGCATGAGATTCTACAGGACTAGAACTGTTTCATTCTTTAGAAATCATATATATACAATATATTAACAAATGGAAACTTATATTTATAAAACCATATTTATTTTAATATACATATTTCAAGGGCCACCAAGGCAAATTATGGTGCGCTTTCATCAGATAAAATA
>OZ024764.1:11959507-11984507 GCA_964016885.1 Eledone cirrhosa | reverse complement strand
TAGATAATGTAGTCCTAGATATACTATGGTCACAGTTGGAACATCTTTGATCATAGGTCTACTTGATCAGGACTGACCTCGGGCTAAACAACAACTATAACCACTAATACTAACTACTATACTGTACATTAGATAATGTAGTCCTAGATACACTGTCTGAATATAGAATGAGATGATCACAGTTGGACATCTTTGATCATAGGTCTACTGGATCAGGTCTGACCTAGGGCTAAAGAACAACTATAGCCACTAATACTAACTACTATACTGTACATTAGATAATGTAATCCTAGATATACTGTGTCTGAATAATAAAAGATATGATGGTCACAGTTGGAACATCTTTGATAAATAGGTCTACTGGATCAGGACTGGCCTGGGGCTATAAAAAAAAACCCCACCTAACAACAACCACCTCCACCATCACCACTGAATCAACAATACATTGCTGTGACACAGACAATATATTTTCTCCCCTCCCCCACCTCACTCCTCCTCCCCCTCCTTTTAACCCCCACCACCACCCAACATCACTACCACCACCATCGCCATCACTGTCCCATCCATGTCAGGGAAGCTGTTGTGCAAATATGACAGGCTTATTGTAATGGTGGTGGTGGTGTGGTGTGTTGTGGTACTGGTGGTAGTGGAGTGGTGGTGTGTTGTGGTAGTGGTGGTGGTGGTGGTGGTGGTGGTGTGTTGTGGTAGTGGTGGTAATGGTGGTGGTGTGTTGATATAGGGTGTGGTGTGTTGTGGTACTGTTGGTGGTGGAGTGGTGGTGGTGGTGGTGGTGTGTTGTGGTGGTGGTGGTGGTTTGTTGTTGTAGTGGTGGTGTGTTGTGGTAGTGGTGGTGATGTGTTGTGGTAGTGGTGGTGGTGGTGTGTTGTGGTAGTGGTGGTAATGGTGGTGGTGTGTTGATATAGGGTGTGGTGTGTTGTGGTACTGGTGGTAGTGGTGGTGGTGTTGTGGTAGTGGTGGCAGTGATGGTGCAGAGTTGTGTTAGTAGTGGTGGTGGAGTGTTGTGGTAGTAGTGGTGTTAGTGGTGGTGTTGATATAGGGTGTGGTGGTTGGATTGTTGTGTCGGTAGTAGTAGTGATAATGTTGGCAGTGGTGGTGGTAGTAGTCATGGTGTTATTGGTATAGGGTGTCGTAGTAGTGGTGGTAATAGTGATGTGAGGGTGATAGTAGTGTTGGTGTTTGCAGTAATGGTGGTAGTGGTGTTGATGTTAGTGTTAATGTTGTTGGTAGTGTGGATGGTGGTTGTGTTGGTGGTGGTACTGGTGGTTACAGTAATGGTGGTAGTGGTGGTAGTAGTGGTGGTATTGATGTTAGTGCTAGTGTTGTTGTTGGTGGTGCTGATAGTGGTGGTGGTAGTGGTAGTGGTAGTGGTGGTTGCAGTGATGGTGGTAGTGTTGATGGTGGTGGTGGTGGTAGTAGTGTTGGTGGTGGTAGTATTGGTGGTTGCAGTGATGGTAGTAGTGGTGGTGGTGGTAGGACTGATGGTTGCAGTGATGGTAGTAGTGGTGGTGGTGGTGGTGGTACTGATGGTTCCAGTGATGGTAGTAGTGGTGGTGGTGGTACTGATGGTTCGAGTGGTGGTGGTGGTGGTAGTAGTGGTGGTGGTAGTGGTGTGGTGGTGGTGGTGGTACTGATGATTGTAATGGTGGTAGTAGTGGTGGTGGTATTGATGTTAGTGATAGTGTTGTTAGTGGTGGTAGTGGTGCTGGTACTGATGGTTGCAGTGATAGTTGTAGTGTGGGTGGTAGTAGTGGTAGTGGTACTCTGCTGTTGTAAGGCATCAGACATAGTTTGCCTAATCCAGACTTGGAAGCCACAGAACTGTGGAGGTGGTGATGGTGGTGGACAGGGGGGGGGGAGAAATCAAGTGTTTTGGTGGTGGTGGTGGTATGGTAGTTGTTGTGGTGGTAGTTGTGGTGGTGGTGGTGGAAAATGGGAAATTGAGAAGTCAAGTGTTTTACCAGTGGTATGGTAATGGTGGTGGTTGTGGTGGTGGTATGGTGAAAGCAATAGTGGTGGTATGGTAATAGTTGTAGTGTTGGTGGTGGTGGGAGTTGTGGTATGTAATGGTAGTAATTGTGGTCGTATGGTGATGGTGGTATGGTGGTAGTTGTGATGGTGGTCGTGGTAGTGGTATAGTGGTGGTGGTGTTATGGTGATAGTAATGGTGGTCGTGGTAATTTGATGGTGTTGGTGATGGTGTGGTGGTAGTAGTGGTAGTGGTGGTAGTGGTGGTGGTGGTATGATAATAGTGGTGGTGCTAGTTGTGTTATGGTGATAGTGGTGGTATGATAATAGTGGTAGTGGTGATGGTGGTCATGGTGGTAGTAGTAGTTGTGTTATGGTGATAGTAGTGGTGGTGATGGTGATGGTGGAAAGAGGGAGGGGAGGGAAAAATGAGAAGTCAAGTGTTCCATCAGTGGTATGGTGTTGATGGTAGTGGTGGTGGTGGTGGTATGGTGGTGGTGGTGGGTGGTTTCCAAAGTAGGCAATGACAGGAGAGGACCAGGGAGAGACAGACATCACCCCCAGGCGACATAAACTTAACTAACAGACACTACACCGGAACAGATGTGGATTAAAAATAACAACAACAACAAAAATATTGATAATTATAATTAGAACAATGATAATATTAATATTGATAATTATAATGTTAATAATAATTATAACGATGATAATATTAATATTGATAATAATAATTATAACGATGATAATATTAATATTGATAATAATAATTATAACGATGATAATATTAATATTGATAATAATAATTATAACGATAATATTAATATTGATAATAATAATTATAACGATGATAATATTAATATTGATAATAATAATTATAACGATGATAATATTAATATTGATAATATTAATTATAGCGATGATAATATTAATATTGATAATTATAATGTTGATAATATTAATATCGATAATAATAATGATTTCTAGTATAGGCACAAGGCCAGTAATTTGGGGGGAGGGGAAATCAATTAAATCGACCCCAGTTCATTACTGGTACTTTATTTTACCGACCCCGTAAGGATGAAAGGCAAAGTTAACCTCAGCAGAATTTGAACTCAGATCATAAAGGGCCATAACTCTATGCTGCAAAGCATGGCGTCCAACCCTCTACCGATACTGCCAATCCACAAGAAAATAATAATTGTTTCTACTTTTGGCTCAAGTCCAGCAATTCCCCCAGTGCATTACTGGTACTTTATTATTGGTAATATTGATAATCGTGATATAATAAAGTAAGGAGTGCGGGACTGTGTCCTGTTTATATTTTTTTATCCCATTAGTAAAATAGGTTGGATTACTTTGAATAAATAATAGTTTCTACTTTTTGGCACAAGGCCAGCAATTTCCCCAGTGCATTACTGGTACTTTATTTTATCGACCACGTAAGGATGAAAGGCAAAATGTTAAACTCGGAGGGATTTGAACTGAGAATGACAAGGGCCGTAACTCTATGCGTCAAAGCATGGCGTCCGACCCTCTACCGATACTGCCAATCCACCGCTCCCTACTTTGAATAAATAATGAATGAATATTACATAATTTATCTACTAAATTTCGTAACTCTTGATTAAATATAAATCATTTTATTGCTTATTTCAAGATTCACTTCTTCTAAAATTTTCAAATGTCAATACTTCCAGTTATGATATGATAGACACTATATCACATCACTTATATAAATATTCATATATTTGCATCGTTATATCATAACATTTATATTTCCGTCACTAATTTTCTCCCTTTTTCGCTTTCATAAAATGTTGCTGTAATGCAGTTTATATAAAATACCGTCTTTTTTTAAATGTATCATGGATTACTTTACTGATTACAGAAGACAGTGTAACACAGTGTCACACAGTGTCACACAGTGTAACACAGTGTAACACAGTGTAACACAGTCTCTCTTCAATTTCTGTGTATATTGTCAATTAAGATTTTATTTGATGTATCATATCTACATGTATATATACTTGCGTATAATATCAATATACACACCATTACACATGCTAGCAGAAAACCACCCGAAGGATGGACTTTCTGCTAGTTAAAATAATTGTTTCTACTTTTGGCACAAGGCCAGCAAATACCCAATGCGTGACTGGTACTTTATTTTATCGACTCCGTAAGGATGAAAGGCAAAGTTAACCTTGGCAGGATTTGAACTAAGATCATAAAGGGCCGTAACTCTATGGCTGGAAAGCATGGCATCCAACCCTCTACCGATACTGCCTAATAAATTGTTTCTACTTTTGGCACAAGGCCAGCAATTATCCCATTGTATCACTGGTGCTTCATTTTATTGACCCCGCAAGGATGAAAGGCAAAGTTTAACCGCGGCGAGATTTGAACTCAGACCATAAAGGGACGTAACTCTTTGCTGCAAAGCATGGCGTCCGACCCTCTACCGATACTGCCAAATAATAATGGTTTCTTTAACCCTTTTAGCATCTAAACCGGCCATATCCGGCCAGAATTTTTTTACCTCTTTCTGTTGAAACTGGTCATAACCAGCCACTCAAACTGATATTAAGGTATTGTTCTCAAAATAAATAGTATCAAAATCTCATAAATTTGATATTATGTAAGATATGTTAGGGTAAGCCTTTACCGTAAAAATACAATAGTAAATATAGAATAATGTAAATGCTAAAGGGTTAAAATAAGCTACTGGGACCCCAGCTAGAGTTGCATCCCCTTATGGTTTACCGGTAAAAGAAGCTTAACCCTTTAGCATTTACATTACTCTATATATATATATACTATTGTATTTTCATGGTAAAGGCTTTACCTCACATAATATCTCACATAACATTTACATTACTCTATATTTACTATTGTATTTTCACAGTAAAGGCTTTACCTCACATAATATCTCACATAACATTTACATTACTCTATATATACTATTGTATTGTCACAGTAAAGGCTTTACCTCACATAATATCTCACATAACATTTACATTACTTTATATATACTACTGTATTTTCATGGTAAAGGCTTTACCTCAATAATACCTCACATAACATTTACATTGCTCTATATATACTATTGTATTGTCACAGTAAAGGCTTTACCTCACATAATATCTCACATAACATTTACATTACTCTATATATACTATTGTATTTTCACAGTAAAGGCTTTACCTCACATAATACCTCACACAACATTTACATTACTCTATATATACTATTGTATTTTCACAGTAAAGACTTTATCTCACATAACATTTACATTACTCTATATATACTATTGTATTTTCACAGTAAAGGCTTTACCTCGCATAATTATCTCACATAACATTTACATTACTCTATATATACTATTGTATTTTCACAGTAAAGGCTTTACCTCGCATAATTATCTCACATAACATTTACATTACTCTATATATACTATTGTATTTTCACAGTAAAGGCTTTACCTCCCATAATATCTCACATAACATTTACATTACTCTATATATACTATTGTATTGTCACAGTAAAGGCTTTACCTCACATAACATTTACATTATTCTATATATACTATTGTATTGTCACAATAAAGGCTTTACCTCACATAATATCTCACATAACATTTACATTACTCTATATATACTATTGTATTATCACAGTAAAGGCTTTACCTCACATAATATCTCACATAACATTTACATTACTCTATATATACTATTGTATTATCACAGTAAAGGCTTTACCTCACATAATATCTCACATAACATTTACATTACTCTATATATACTATTGTATTGTCACAGTAAAGGCTTTACCTCACATAATATCTCACATAACATTTACATTACTCTATATATACTATTGTATTTTCACAGTAAAGGCTTTACCTCACATAATACCTCACATAACATTTACATTACTCTATATATACTACTGTATTTTCACAGTAAAGGCTTTACCTCACATAATATCTCACATAACATGTACATTACTCTATATATACTATTGTATTTTCACAGTAAAGGCTTTACCTCACATAATATCTCACATAACATTTACATTACTCTATATATACTACTGTATTTTCATGGTAAAGTCTTTACCTCGCATAATATCTCACATAACATTTACATTACTCTATATATACTACTGTATTTTCACAGTAAAGGCTTTACCTCACATAATATCTCACATAACATTTACATTACTCTATATATACTACTGTATTTTCATGGTAAAGTCTTTACCTCGCATAATATCTCACATAACATTTACATTACTCTATATATACTATTGTATTGTCACAGTAAAGGCTTTACTTCACATAATATCTCACATAACATTTACATTACTCTATATATACTATTGTATTTTCACAGAAAAGGCTTTACCTCACATAATTATCTCACATAATATCGAATCTATGAGAGTTTGAAAGTATTTACTCTTAAGTACAATCAATACCTTAACATCAGTTTGAACGACCGGTTACAGCCAGTTTCAACAGAAACAGGTAGAGAATTCTGGCTGGTTAAAAAGCATGTTTGTCTATTTTGCCAGGGCCGGCTATGTAGCCTGTTCCTCAATTAAAATATAGTTTTGTATGACAGAATGAGGGCAGTTTCTAGCAGTGTGGTAAGAAAGGGGTTAATTATATGACTGAAGTGATACTGAACTGCTTAGTAAAGTGGATTGGGAGGTGAGAGGATCAAATGACACCCTAGATTCTTACTGATTAAATTAGTAACATTCAATACCTGGGCCGGAAGTTTGTGGCAGGTAAATAGATGGGAGGGGAGGTGGTGGTGGTGGTGGTGATGTGGTGGTGGTGGTGGTGGTGGTGTGGTGGCAGTGGTGGTGATGTGGTGTCTGTGGTGGTGGGGGTGGTGTTGTGACTGTGGTGGTGGTGGTGGTGACTATGTTTGTGGTGTCTGTGGTTGTGGTGGTGGTGTGGTAGTGTGGAAGTGGTGGTGGGGTGGGGTAGTGTCTGGTGGTGGTGTGGTGATTGGTGGTGGTGTGGTGACTGCGGTGGTAGTGGTGGAGTGGTGTGGTGGTGGGGGGGGGGGGGGGGGGGGGGGTCGGTGGTGGAGTGGTGGGGGGGGGGGGGGGACTGTGGTGGTGGTGGTGGTGATGTGGTGTCTGTGGTGGTGGTGTGGTAACTGTGGTGGTGCTGTGGTGACTGTGGTGATGGTGGAGTGGCAGTGGTGTGGTGGTGGTGGTGGTGTGGTGTCTGTGGTGGTGGTGTGGTGACTGGTGGAGTGGTAGTGGTGTGGTGACTGTGGTGTCTGTGGTGGTGGTGTGGTGACTGGTGGTGGTGTGGTGACTGGTGGTGGTGTGGTGACTGTGGTGGTGGTGGAGTGGCAGTGGTAGTGGTGGTGTGGTGACTGTGGTGGTTGTAGTGTGGCAGTGGTGGTGGTAGTGGTAGTGGTAGTGGTGCTGGTGATGATGGTGGTATGGTGGTGGTGGTGTGTGTATCACAGGTAAAAGAAGATGTTTCATGAGTGTGTGAAGTAGGTTGTAGAGTGGCTGGTGTCGGTGGTGGTGGTAGTGGTGGTGGTGGTGGTGGTGGTGGTGTATATAGTTTGGTGGTGACCACCCCTGCATTAGTGGTGGTGGGGTTGGGATATATTGTTATTGACATCACCAACACCACCCCACAACCAACACCACCACCAACACCACCACCACTACCACTAACACCACCACTACCACCACCACTAACACGACCACTACCACTAACACCACCACTAACAGACCACTACCACCAACACCACCACCACCACCAACACCACCACCACCACTACCACCAACACCACCACCACTACCGCCAACACCACTCCACAACCAACACCACCACCAACACCACCACTACCACCAACACCACCACCAACACCAACACTACCACCAACACCAACACTACCACACCAACACCACAACACTACCTCACCTACACTACCACACTAACACTACCACAACAACACCACAACACTAGTACACTACCACACCAACACTACCACACCAACACCACAACACTACCTCACCTACACTACCACACTAACACTACCACAACAACACCACAACACTAGTACACTACCACACCAACACTACCACACCAACACTACCTCACCTACACTACCACACTAACACTACCACACCAACACCACAACACTACCACACCACCACACCAACACTACCACACCACCACACCAACACTACCACACCAACACTACCACACCAACACTACCACACCAACACTACCACACCAACACCACAACACTACCACACCAACATTACCACACCACCACACCAACACTACCTCACCACCACACCAACACTACCACACTACCACACCAACACTACCACACCACCACACCAACACTACCACACCACCACACCAACACTACCACACCACCACACCAACACTACCACACCACCACACCAACACTACCACACCACCACACCAACACTACCACACCAACACTACCACAGTAACATTACCACAGTAACACTACCACACCAACACTACCACACCACCACACCAACACTACCACACCACCACACCAACACTACCACACCACCACACCAACACTACCACACCAACACTACCACACCAACACTACCACAGTAACACTACCACAGTAACACTACCACACCACCACACCAACACTACCACACCACCACACCAACACTACCTCACCACCACACCAACACTACCACACTACCACACCAACACTACCACACTACCACACCAACACTACCACACCACCACACCAACACTACCACACCACCACACCAACACTACCACACCAACACTACCACAGTAACACTACCACAGTAACACTACCACACCAACACTACCACACCAACACCACAACACTACCACACTACCACACCAACACTACCACACCAACACTACCACAGTAACACTACCACAGTAACACTACCACACCAACACTACCACAACAACACCACAACACTACCACACCACCACACCAACACTACCACACTACCACACCAACACTACCACACCACCACACCAACACTACCACACCAACACCACAACACTACCACACTACCACACCAACACTACCACACCAACACCACAACACTACCACACCAACACTACCACAGTAACACTACCACAGTAACACTACCACACCAACACTACCACAACAACACCACAACACTACCACACCACCACACCAACACTACCACAGCAACACCACAACACTACCACACCAACACTACCACAGTAACACTACCACAGTAACACTACCACACCAACACTACCACAACAACACCACAACACTACCACACCACCACACCAACACTACCACAACAACACCACAACACTACCACACCACCACACCAACACTACCACACTACCACACCAACACTACCACACCAACACTACCACACCAACACTACCACACCACCACACCAACACTACCACACTACCACACCAACACTACCACACCAACACTACCACCTATGCATATTACATCTCAGATTGCATGAAAGTTTAACATGAAAATCAATGGTTATCTGTTGCCACAGAAACTGCAGACTGGTGCAGAAATTGGAGGGGCTTTGGTGTGGAGGGTAGGGCAGTAGGTGTAGGTGTCATATATGGCGAGACGTCTGTTGTGGGTGGGTGGCGGATTGATTTGGAGGTGGGTATGGGTTTGGGGGTAGGGATAGAGCAGTTGGTGTCTTATATGGGAGGGAAATATATAGGTAGGCGGGTAGGGCAGTGGGGGGGGGCAGTAGGTGGCTTATATGGGGAGACGTCTCTTGTGGGTGGGTGGTGGATTGATTTGGAGGTAGGTATGGGTTTGGGGGTAGGGATAGAGCAGTTGGTGTCTTATATGGGAGGGAAATATATAGGTGTGGGGGGGGGGGGCAGTAGGTGGCTTATATGGGGAGATGTGGGTGGGTGGGAATTGGTGGGGGTCGATTTGTTTTATTGGCAGGGTAAGTGCTGGGGATTAAACATTCATATACAGGCACACACACACATATTAATTTGTGTATATATATATATATATATATATATATATATATATATATATATATAGGAAAAAGTATGACCCCGACGGCAGAGCTCAAGCCGTTTTGATGGCTATTTCTGGAGTCCAGAAATAGCGGTCGAAACGGCTTGGGCTCTGCCGTCGGGGTCATACCCGAAGTATCGAGTACTCTGGTGCGTTATGGTCCATCTGGTTCCTTACCACAATTCCTTTGTTATATATATATATATATTAATATATATATTAATATATATATATATATATATACACATATATTAATATATATATATATATATAGGTAAATAGTCAGGACCCCGACGGCAGAGCTCAAGCTGTTTCAACAGCCATTTCTGGACTCAGAGTCCAGAAATGGCCGTCGTGACGCCTTAAGTCTGACTCTTTTCCTATTAGCCACTCTACCACCCTAAGTATTGAGTACTCTGGTGGGTTATGGTTCATCTGGTTCCTTACCACATTTCCTTCATTATATATATATATATAAGGCTTTTATTGGATTGGCATATATATATATATAAGGCTTTTATTGGATTGGCAGTATCGGTAGAGGGTCGGACGCCATGCTTTCCAGCATAGTTACGTCCCTTTACGATCTGAGTTCAAATCCTGCCGAGGTTGACTTTGCCTTTCATCCTTACGGGGTCGATAAAATAAAGTACCAGTAATGCACTGGGTAATTTGCTGGCCTTGTGCCTAAAGTAGAAACAATTATATATATATATATATATATATATATTTCTCTCTTCATAATGTATTTTTAACTCTGATACTGGTTCAGTCTAGTTCAACCGGATTGGTCTGTCCCGGTCATTCATTGAGCAACATCGGTGAGGTTGGCACCCTTAACTCACGGTTGGGTGTGGATGCATTCATGTATATGTGTGTGTCCGCATGTATCTGTGTGTTTCTAAATATATTATATATATATATATATATATATATATATATATGAAAACAGTCAGGACCCCGATGGCTGAGCTCCTGCTGTGTCAACAGCTAGATCCAAACAGTTTAGAGCTAGCTGTTGAAAGGGCTGGAGCTCAGCCGTCGGGGTCCTGACTCTTCCTATTACCCACTCTACTACCCTAAGTATTGAGTACTCTGGTGCGTTATGGTCCATCTGGTTCCTTACCACACTTTCTTTGTTATATTGAGGTTGACTTTGCCTTTCATCCTTACGGGGTAGATAAAATAAAGTACCAGTAATGTACTGGGTAATTGCTGGCCTTGTGCCTAAAGTAGAAACAATTATATTATAGTGGATTGGCAGTATCGGTAGAGGGTCGGACGCCATGCTTTGACGCATAGAGTTACGGCCCTTGCCATTCTGAGTTCAAATCCCGCCGAGGTTAACTTTGCCTTTCATCCTCACGGGGGTCGATAAAATGAAGTACCAGTAATAGACTGGGTAATTGCTGGCCTTGTGCTAAAAGTAGAAACAATTATATATATATATATATATATATATATATATATATATATATATATATATATATAGCGAAGGAAAAGTGGTAAGGAACCAGGTGGACCATAGCGCACCAAAGTACTCAATACTTAGGGTAGTAGAGTGGGTAATAGGAACCAGTAAGACCCCGACGGCTGAGCTCAAGCCGTTTCGACGGCTAATTCTGGACTGATTTAGCCGTCGAAACGGCTTGAGCTCAGCCGTCGGGGTCTTACTTACTCCTATATTATATATATATATATATATATATATATATATATATATATAAGCAAAGAGATATTTAATTTGTTGGTAATTCAACAAATTTATTTATAACAGATTCGAAGCACTCAACAGTTTTCCTGTAGTATAATATCAATGATATTAATAAATGGAAAACTATATTTATAAAATCATATTTATTTTATTATATATATTTCAAGAGTACCAAAAACTTTGGTACGCTCTCATCAGATAAAATACAAAATTTGTTTTATAAATAGTGACATAACCAGAAACCAGACCTTACCGGTTCGGATTCCGTTTCATCATCATCATCATCAACATTTTACGTCCCCTTCTTCCCTGCTTGCAAGGGTGGGACGGGAACTGATTCTGGCTTGATTTCTACAGCTGGATGCCCTTCCTAACACCAACCTCATTTACAGTGAGTGCTGGGACCCCAGTCCCTATCATCTCATTTCTACAGCTGAGTAAACTGGAGCAATGTGAAATAAAGTGTCTTGCTCAAGGAAACAACACATCACCTGGTCTGAGAATTGAACTCACAACCTTTCGATTTCAAGGCCAATGCTCTAACCACTAAGCCATGTGCCTCCATGTTTAATTGATTATTTGTCTAGTTAATTTCTGACTTCCTCACAGAGGAATCTTGCCTCAAGTGGGACAATTCCCATCTAAACCCATGCTAGCGTGGAAGATAGACGTTAAACGATAATGACAATGATTTATAAAGATATTTTCCATTTATTAATATTATTGATATTAATGATCCTCCATATAAACTTGTTGAGTGCTTCTAATCTGTTGAATAATCAACAAAACAAATAACTCATTGTTATATATAAAACGAAGGAAGTGTGGCAAGGAACCAGGTGGACCATAACGCACCAGAGTACTCAATACTTAGGGTAGTAGAGTGGATAATAGAAAATTGTTCAAGACCCCGACGGCAGAGCTCAAGCCGTTTCGACGGTTATTTCAGTCCAAATATAAATATATATATATATATATATATATATATATGTGTGTGTGTAGGGATGAATGATGTTATATGATATATATATGTGTATATATATATATATATGATATATATGTGTGTATATATATATATATATATATGATATATATGTGTGTATATATATATATGATATATATGTGTGTATATATATATATGATATATATGTGTGTATATATATATTTATATATATAAAGTGTTCAACATGTGTAATGAGGTATCAATGTTTGTATCAACAGTTTGACTAAGGGAAGCATTATTTGGGGTGACAGTTTGATGTAAAGGGGGCGCTGAGTCAGGCTATTCATACAACAGGGTGTGGAGGGGCTAAGGGAGATTATTCTGTCTGACTGTTTCTCTATATATCTATCATTCTATCTTTCTATATATCTTCCTACCTGGTTGTATATCTACCTATCTATCTATCTATCTATCTATTAAACAACCCATTTGTAACGCCTCCCCCCTATTGGGGATCCCAATTGTTGAATTTGTTTGTTTAAAAATTTTTATTTTACACGATTGTATGTAAAATCCCCGGCATATATCCTTGTATTGGCCCCTATTCTTGTGCGCCCTTGTGGCAAATAAAGAAATATATCTATCTATCTATCTACCTGTCTCTCTATCTCTCTCTACTTACCTGTCGAGTCATTTATCTATCTCTCCATCCATCTATCTATCATAAATGTGGCAAAGATGGCCCGAGTGGTTGGGCCTTCTCTCTATATAAGCCTGTAGGTTGAGGAAAAAGAGGAAGAGAGGAAGGGAGTACTCACTCTTGGTGCTCCTGGAGATGAGGGTTGTACATTTTTTCGGGGTGTGTACAACCCCTGTGTAACGCCTCCCCCCTATTGGGGATTTCAATTGTTATTTGTTATTTTATTAATAGTTTTATTTTCATATACCTGTATGTAAACTCCCCCTGTGTATTTGTCCCCTTTTGTGCCCTTGTGGCTAATAAAGAAATTTATCTATCTATTTAACTATCTATCTATCTATCTATCTCTCCGGCCAACAACTGATTCTTTTTTTCAAATACCACTTTGGAAGAAGAGTCAGGATGGAGAGAGAGGTGCTGTACCCCAGCAAGTTTTATGAAAGGTGGGTGAAAGTGGCGAGAATGGCCCATGTGAATGGGCCTTCTCTCTATATCAGCCTGTAGGTTGAGGAAAAGGAGGAGGAGAGGAAAGGAGTACAAACTCTTCGTACTCCTGGAGATGAGGGTTGCACATTTTTTTTCGGGGGTATGTGTTACCCATATGTAATGTCTCCCTCTATTGGGGAAAATCGACTAACTTTTTAAATTCCATTTGTGATAGTATTTTACACGTTTTTATTGTATGTAAACTTCCCCCTTTGTATTTGTCCCCTTCTTTTGTGCCCCTGTGGCTAATAAAGAAATATATCTATCTATCTATCTATGTATCTTCTCTATATCTTGTGCGTCCTTGTGGCTAATAAAGAAACATATCTATCTATCTTCTCTCTATGTCTGCCTGAAGGTTGAGGAAGAGAGGAAAGGGGTAAGGGGTACCCACTCTTCGTACTCCTGGAGATGAGGGTTGCACATTTTTTTCGGGGGGTATGTGTTACCCATATGTAATGTCTCCCCCTATTGGGGAAAATCGACTAATTTTTAAATTGCATTTGTGATAACATTTTACACGTTTTTATTGTATGTAAACTTCCCCCCTTTGTATTTGTCCCCTTCTTTTGTGCCCTTGTGGCTAATAAAGAACCACATCTATCTACCTACATAACTATCTATCTATCTATCTATATATCTATCTATCTATCTATCTATCTATCTATCTATCTATATATCTATCTATCTGTCTGTCTGTCTGTCTAGACACCCAGCCATATTTCACAATATATTTGTCTAATTTTTACAAACTAGGTTTGTGTGTGTGTGAGTGTGAGTGCCTGTGTGTCTGCGTGTGTTTGTGTGCATGTGTTTGTTTGTGTGTGTGAATGTTGTGTGTGTGTGTGTGAGTGTGTTTGTGTATGTGAGTGTTGTGAGTGTGTTTGTGTGTGGTGGTGTGTGTGGTGGTGTGTGTGTATGTGTATGCCTGTGTGTGTGTGTGTGTGGTTATCAACACTGACAACACTTACACCTTCGGCAACACCACCACCACCACAAACACCAACCCACCCCGACACAGACACACAGACATACAGACAGACACACAGACATACACACAGACAGACACACAGACAGACAGACAAACAGACAATCACTACCACTACTATCATCATCACTGCCACCACCACTGACATCAACACCACCATCATCACCACCACCATCACCACCACCACTATCATCACCACCACCATCACCACCATCCCCACCAACACCACCACCACCACCACCATCATCATCACACCACCAACACCACCACCACCACCATCATCATCACCACCATCACCACCACCACCATCATCATCACCACCATCACCACCAACACCATCACCACCAACACCACCACCATCATCATCACCACCAACACCACCACCATCATCATCACCATCACCACCACCATCACCACCAACACCACCACCATCATCATCACCACCAACACCACCACCATCATCATCACCATCACCACCACCATCACCACCAACACCACCACCATCATCATCACCACCAACACCACCACCATCATCATCACCATCACCACCACCATCACCACCAACACCACCACCATCATCATCACCACCATCACCACCACCACCACCACCACCAACACCACCACCATCATCACCACCATCACCACCACCACCACCACCATCATCATCACCACCATCACCACCACCACCACCACCACCATCATCATCACCACCATCACCACCAACACCACCACCATCATCATCACCACCATCACCACCAACACCACCATCACCAACACTACCACCACCACCAACACCACCATCACCATCACCATCACCACTATCACCAAAAACATTGCGATCATCATCACCACCACCACCACCACCACCACCACCACCACTACAACCCCAGACATCCCACATCCACCACCACCACCACCCATGCCCACCACCAACAAAATATTCAGGAAATTAGCTACTGTGAATGGGAAAGTTTGATGTTGGTGTCTTTTGTCAGTGAATTTGTATACAGGTGGTGGTGGGGGGGGAGGGGCGGGGGCCTTATGTAGGTGGCGGTGGGGCCATATAGTGGGGCGGGGGCTTATGTAGGTGGCGGTGGGGCCATATAGTGGGGCGGGGGCTTATGTAGGTGGCGGTGGAGGGTTATGTAGGTGGCGGTGGTGGTGTGTTATTTATGTAGGTAGTAGTGATGGTGGTCTGTTATGTACGTAGTGGTGGTGGTGGTGGTGGTGGTGGTGGTGGTGGTGTTGGTAGCAATTGTGGGGTGCCCTGTTGGTGTAGGTAGTGGGGCTGTATTGGTGGTAGTGGCACTGGTGGTGTGTTGGTTGTGGTGTATTGCACTACAACCACCACTACCACCAACAACACCATTACCACAACCAACAAAGCCAACACTACTACCACCACCATTAACACCACCACTACAACCACAAACACCACCACCGCCGCCACCAACACCACTACAACCACCACCACCACCACCACTACCACCAACAACACCAACACCATTACCACAACCAACACTACCATCACCATTAACAACAACAACAACACCACCACCACTACTACCACCACCACCAACACATCCGCCACCACCAACAACACCACTACAACCACCAACAACAACAACGCCGCATCCACCACTACCAACAACACAACTACAGCAACCACAACCACCACTACTACCACCACCAACACCATCACTACAACCACAACCACCACCACCACTGCCACCACCAACACCACTAGAACCACCACCACAACCACCACCACTACCACCAACAACAACACTACAGCCACCACAACCACCACTACCACCACCAACACTACCACTACAACTACCACCACTACCACCATCAACACCACCACTACCAACACCACCACTACCACTACCAACACCACCACTACAACCACCACCACCACCACCACCACCACTACAACCACCACCACTACCACCACTACAACCACCACCGCCGCCACCACCACAACCACCACCACTACCACCAACAACAACACTACAGCCACCACAACCACCACTACCACCACCACTACCACCAACAACAACACTACAGCCACCACTACCACCACCAACACCACCACTACCACCAATACCACTACCACCACTGCCACCAACACCACCACCACAACCACCACCACCACCACTACAACCACCACCACCACCACTACAACCACCACCACCACCACTACAACCACCACCACCACCACCACCACCACCACCACCACCACCACCACCACCGCCACCAACACCACTACAACCACCACCACTACAACCACCACCACCAAGATTCAATACTCAATCCTTTTAATTTAACGACCATTTAATTTTTAGTTTTAAAATCAATTAAGATTAAATCAAATTTAAATTTCTACTACATCAAGATCTCATCTAATTAACAAAACGAAAAACATTATCTAATTAACTTAATTATTTTAATGTAGTGCCTTAATTACTTGACTTAAACCAAACTCTATTTTATTATTTTTCTTTAACCTCAACAAAAATTGTGTTATTAAACCCCAAATGATTTTTTTTTTTTAAATTAATTAATTAATTAATTAATTAAAGTGTTTATATTTATATTTCGTTAAAAGCCTTGTATCATAATTTTACATAAGAACCTTTGTTAAGTTGTGTTCCGAACACCAGCTTCATAAATTAATCCTGGTGTTTTTCATTATAAATATGGTAACAAAAGGGTTAAAGTATTTATATTTGTCGAAAGATCTTCCAACATAATTTTATGTAAGAACCTTTGTTAAGTTATGTTCCAAGCACCAACAGTGTCTTTCATTAGAAATATGGTAACAAAAGGGTTAAAGTATTTATATTTATCTAAACATCTTTCATCATAATTTTATGTAAGAACCCTTGTTAAGTTATGTTCCAAACACCAACAGTGTCTTTCATTAGAAATATGGTAACAAAAGGGTTAAAGTGTTTATATTTATCTAAAAACCTTCCATCATAATTTTATATAAGAACCTTTGCTAAGTTATGTTCCAAACACCAACAGTGTCTTTCATTAAACATATCTAATGAAAGGATTAAAGTGTTTATATTTATCTAAAAACCTTCCATCATAATTTTATATAAGAACCTTTGTTAAGTTATGTTCCAAACATTAACAGTGTCTGTCATTAGAAATATGGTAATGAAAGAACCTCTGTTAAGTTATGTTCCAGACACCAGCTGTGTCTTTCATTAGCAATATGGTAGTGAAAGTGTTAAAGTGTTTATCTAAAAACCTTCTGTCATGATTTTATGTAAGAACCTTTGTTAAGTTATGTTCCAGACACCAACCGTATGGTAATGAAAGGGTTAAAGTGTCCAGACACAGCATCCTTTAAAACCTCCATGCTTCCTGAGATTTGCCAACACTACACCTAATATTCCCCCTCCATACACACGCACACATGTATATCATGACTCATACACTGTTCACTTTCCTGACATTTGTACATTATTCTATGTACTATACATACACCTTTGATGAGTTGTAGTGCACCTAAGCACTGTACAAAATAATTTTCATTATATCATGACTCATACACTGTTCCCTTTCCTGACATTTCTACATTATTCTATGTACTGTACATGCACCTTTGATGAGTTGTAGTGCACCTGAGCACTGTACACAATAATTTCATTTGGATTGGCAGTATCAGTAGAGGGTTGGACGCCATGCTTTGCAGCATAGAGTTACGTCCCTTTATGATCTGAGTTCAAATCCCGCCGAGGTTAACTTTGCCTTTCATCCTTACGGGGTCGATAAAATAAAGTACCAGTAATACACTGGGTAATTGCTGGCCTTGTGCCAAAACTAGAAACAACATTGGCAGTATCTGTAGAGGGTCGGACGCTATGCTTTGACGCATAGAGTTACGGCCCTTGCCATTCTGAGTTCAAATCCCGCCGAGGTTAACTTTGCCTTTCATCCTTACGGGGTCGATAAAATAAAGTACCAGTAATACACTGGGTAATTGCTGGCCTTGTGCCAAAACTAGAAACAACATTGGCAGTATCTGTAGAGGGTCGGATGCTATGCTTTGACGCATAGAGTTACGGCCCTTGCCATTCTGAGTTCAAATCCCGCCGAGGTTAACTTTGCCTTTCATCCTTACGGGGTCGATAAAATAAAGTACCAGTAATGTACTGGGAAATTGCTGGCCTTGTGCCTAAAGTAGAAACAACAATTATTATTGGCAGTATCGGTAGAGGGTTGGACGCCATGCTTTCCAGCATAGTTACGTCCCTTTACGATCTGAGTTCAAATCCCGCCGAGGTTGACTTTGCCTTTCATCCTTACGGGGTCGATAAAATAAAGTACCAGTAATGCACTGGGTAATTGCTGGCCTTGTGCCTAAAGTAGAAATAATTATTTATTATATTTGAGTTCAAATCCCGCCGAGGTTAACTTTGCCTTTCATCCTTACGGGGTCGATAAAATAAAGTACCAGTAATGTACTGGGGTAATTGCTGGCCTTGTGCCAATAGTAGAAACAACAATTATTATTTATTATATTTATCTAAAAACCTTCCATCATAATTTTATTCATATTTTATATATTTTTCTCTCTTTTTTTCTCTTTCCTCAGGTGTTTTCATTCCAATGGCTGCCGGCCAAGGAGGAGGCGGTGGGGGAGGGGATGACACAGGCGGAGGGGGAGGAGGTGGAGGAGGAGGAGAGACAGGAACCGTCCGCGGAGGGGTGGCCGCCGGCAGCGACCTTCCGGTGTTCACGAAACAGCCGGAGAGCGTCTACTACGTGCTGAGGCACAAGCCGGCCCTGGTCAGCTGCCACGTGACCAGTGCCACCAACGTGCAGTTCCAGTGCAGCGGACAGGTGATACCCCTGCGCAGCATGTCCAAGGTGGAGGTGACCGACCCGAAGAGCGGCGGGAAGTACTTGATCACCAGCATTGAGGTGACGCGGGAGGAGGTGGACGCCTACTTCGGCAACGATGACTACTCGTGCAACTGCCACGCGTGGAACCGGAAGTCTAAAACAGCTCCTGACCGGGCAGTGGTCAGCAACGAAGGGATTATACGCAAATCATGTAAGTAAATACTCTCTCTCGCTCTCTATCTCTCTCTCTCTTGCTATATCTCTCTCTGGTCTTTCTCTCTCTATCTCTCTCTCTCTTTCTATCTCTATCTCTCTTGCTATATCTCTTTCTTTGTATCTCTATCTCTATCTCCTCTTTGTCTCTCTCTCTATGTCTCTCACTATATCTCTCTCTCGCTCTCTATCTCTCTCTCTCTTGCTATATCTCTCTCTGGTCTTTCTCTCTCTATCTCTCTCTCTCTTTCTATCTCTATCTCTCTTGCTATATCTCTTTCTTTGTATCTCTATCTCTATCTCCTCTTTGTCTCTCTCTCTATGTCTCTCACTATATCTCTCTCTCTCTTTCTATCTCTATCTCTCTTGCTATATCTCTTTCTGGTCTTTCTCTCTCTATCTCTATCTCCTCTTTGTCTCTCTCTCTATGTCTCTCTCTATCTCTCTCTCTCTTGCTATCTCTCTCTCTGGTCTTTCTCTCTCTATCTCTATCTCCTCTTTGTCTCTCTCTCTATGTCTCTCTCTATCTCTCTCTCTCTTGCTATCTCTCTCTCTGGTCTTTCTCTCTCTATCTTTATCTCCTCTTTGTCTCTCTCTCTATGTCTCTTTCTATCTCTCTCTCTCTTGCTATCTCTCTCTCTGGTCTTTCTCTCTCTATCTCTATCTCCTCTTTGTCTCTCTCTCTATGTCTCTCTCTATCTCTCTCTCTCTTGCTATCTCTCTCTCTGGTCTTTCTCTCTCTATCTCTATCTCCTCTTTGTCTCTCTCTCTATGTCTCTCTCTATCTCTCTCTCTCTTGCTATCTCTCTCTCTGGTCTTTCTCTCTCTATCTCTATCTCCTCTTTGTCTCTCTCTCTATGTCTCTCTCTATCTCTCTCTCTCTTGCTATCTCTCTCTCTGGTCTTTCTCTCTCTATCTCTATCTCCTCTTTGTCTCTCTCTCTATGTCTCTTTCTATCTCTCTCTCCAGTTTCTCTGTCTGTCTCTCTTTCTATCTCTCTCCTCTTTCTCTCCTCTTTCTCTCTTTCTATCTCTCTCCTCTTTCTCTCTCTATCTCTCTCTCTTCTTTCTATCTCTCTTTCTCTTTCTATCTCTCTCTCTCCTCTCTCTATCTCTATCTCTCTCTCCTCTTTCTCTCTCTCTATCTCTCCTCTTTGTCTCTCTCTCGCTATATCTCTTTGTCTCTCTCTCTCTCTATCTCTCTCTCGCTATATCTCTTTGTCTCTCCCTCTCTCTTTCTCTCTCTATCTCTCTCTCCTCTTTCTCTCTCTCTCTCTATCTCTCTTTCTATCTCTCTCCTCTTTCTCTCTCTATCTCTCTCTCCTCTTTGTCTCCCTCTCTCTCTATCTCTCTCTCGCTATATCTCTTTGTCTCTCTCTCTCTCTCTCTCTATCTATCTCTCTCTCCTCTTTCTCTCTCTATCTCTCTCTCTCTCGCTATATCTCTTTGTCTCTCTCTCTCTCTCTATTTGTCTTTCTATCTCTCTCTCTCTCCTCTTTCTCTCTCTATCTCTCTCTCTCTCGCTATATCTCTTTGTCTCTCTCTCTCTCTATTTGTCATTCTATCTCTCTCTCCTCTTTGTTTCTATCTCTCTCTCTATCTCTCTCTCTCTATTTCTCTTTGTCTCTCTCTCTATCTCTCTTTGTCTCTCTCTCTCTATCTCTTTTTCTATCTATCTCTCCTCTTTCTCTCTCTATCTCTCTCTCCTCTTTCTCTCTCCCTGTCTATCTCTATCTCATCATCAAGTATGAAATTTGTAGAAATTTCTTTTTGTTGTACAACTTTATACAAATTTCATACTTGACGAGCCAATATATGCTATATATATAGATAGGGGGAGAGAGAGAGAGAAGGGTCGTCAAGTATGAAATTTGTAGAAATTGTTTTTTTTTTCTACAAATTTCATACTTAACGGCCCGATATAAATATATATATATAGAGAGAGAGAGAGAATAGAGCTCTCTCTGTCTCTTTCTTTCTCTATCTCTCTCTTTGACCTCTCTCTCTCTCTCATATATATGCTATATATATAGAGAGAGAAGAGAGCTCTATCTCTCTCTCGTTCATATATATGCTATATATAGAGAGAGAGAAGAGAGCACTCTCTCTCATATATACGCTATATATAGAGAGAAGAGAGCTCTCTCTCTCATATATATATGCTATAGAGAGAAAAGAGCTCTCTCTCTCATATATACGCTATATATATGAGAGAAGAGAGCTCTCTCTCTCATATATATATGCTATAGAGAGAAGAGAGCTCTCTCTCTCATATATACGCTATATATAGAGAGAAGAGAGCTCTCTCTCTCATATATATATGCTATAGAGAGAAGAGAGCTCTCTCTCTCATATATACGCTATATATATAGAGAGAAGAGAGCTCTCTCTCTCATATATATATGCTATAGAGAGAAGAGAGCTCTCTCTCATATATACGCTAAATATATATATAGAGAGAAGAGAGCTCTCTCTCTCATATATACGCTATATAGAGAGAGAAGAGAGCTCTCTCTCTCTCATATATACGCTATATAGAGAGAGAAGAGAGCTCTCTCTCTCTCATATATACGCTATATAGAGAGAGAAGAGAGCTCTCTCTCTCATATATACGCTATATATAGAGAGAAGAGAGCTCTCTCTCTCTCATATATACGCTATATAGAGAGAGAAGAGAGCTCTCTCTCTCTCATATATACGCTATATAGAGAGAGAAGAGAGCTCTTTTTCTCTCATATATACGCTATATAGAGAGAGAAGAGAGCTCTCTCTCTCATATATACGCTATATAGAGAGAGAAGAGAGCTCTCTCTCTCTCATATATACGCTATATAGAGAGAGAAGAGAGCTCTTTCTCTCTCATATATACGCTATATAGAGAGAGAAGAGAGCTCTCTCTCTCTCATATATACGCTATATAGAGAGAGAAGAGAGCTCTCTCTCTCTCATATATACGCTATATAGAGAGAGAAGAGAGCTCTCTCTCTCTCATATATACGCTATATAGAGAGAGAAGAGAGCTCTCTCTCATATATACGCTATATATAGAGAGAAGAGAGCTCTCTCTCTCATATATACGCTATATAGAGAGAGAAGAGAGCTCTCTCTCTCATATATACGCTATATAGAGAGAGAAGAGAGCTCTCTCTCTCATATATACGCTATATATAGAGAGAAGAGAGCTCTCTCTCTCATATATACGCTATATATATGAGAGAAGAGAGCTCTCTCTCATATATACGCTATATAGAGAGAGAAGAGAGCTCTCTCTCTCATATATACGCTATATAGAGAGAGAAGAGAGCTCTCTCTCATATATACGCTATATATAGAGAGAAGAGAGCTCTCTCTCTCTCATATATATGCTAAGATTTTATTTTCTGGCATAAACCTCTTTTTCTTTTTCTTGTTATTGGTGTTTTCTTCTTTTTTTTTTACCCTATATTTATTTTCTTCCCCCTCCTCCTCTGTCTCTAGATCTAAAGAAAAGGTTTTATCGAGACCCCATAAGCACATTTGTGAAGGTCGAAGACACCATACAGTTAGCGTGCCTTCCACCGGATGGGGATCCACATCCTGAGGTAAGTTACCAACTACACCCTTTTATTTTGTTACATATTGGAGCTGGGGTCGTAAAGCATTTCTATTCTTCCTTAACTTCAAATGTCCTGGCCGTATCTGACCATAATTCTCTCACCTCCTTCTGTTCAAACCGACCATAACTGGCCACTCATACTGATGTTAACGTATTGTTCTCAAAATAAATAATATCAAAATCACATAGATGCGATATTATGTGAGATAAAGCCTTTACTGTGAAAATACATAGTATATATGGAGTAATGTAAATGTTATGTGAGATATTATGTGAGATAAAGCCTTTACTGTGAAAATACAATAGTATATATAGAGTAATGTAAATGTTATGTGAGATATTATGTGAGATAAAGCCTTTACTGTGACAATACAATAGTATATATAGAGTAATGTAAATGTTATGTGAGATATTATGTGAGGTAAAGCCTTTAATGCGAAAATACAATAGTATATATAGAGTAATGTAAATGTTATGTGAGATATTATGTGAGATAAAGCCTTTACTGTGACAATACAATAGTATATATAGAGTAATGTAAATGTTATGTGAGATATTATGTGAGGTAAAGCCTTTACTGTGAAAATACAATAGTATATGTAGAGTAATGTAAATGTTATGTGAGATATTATGTGAGATAAAGCCTTTACTGTGAAAATACAATAGTATATATAGAGTAATGTAAATGTTATCTGAGATATTATGTAAGGTAAAGCCTTTACTGTGAAAATACAATAGTATATATAGAGTAATGTAAATGTTATGTGAGATATTATGTGAGGTAAAGCCTTTTCTGTGAAAATACAATAGTATATACAGAGTAATGTAAATGTTATGTGAGATATTATGTGAGGTAAAGCCTTTACTGTGAAAATACAATAGTATATACAGAGTAATGTAAATGTTATGTAAGATATTATGTGAGATAAAGCCTTTACTGTGAAAATATAATAGTATACATAGAGTAATGTAAATGTTATGTGAGGTAAAGCCTTTACTGTGAAAATATAATAGTATATATAGAGTAATGTAAATGTTATGGGAGATATTATGTGAGGTAAAGCCTTTACTGTGAAAATACAATAGTAAATATAGAGTAATGTAAATGTTATGTGAGATATTATGAGAGGTAAAGCCTTTACTGTGAAAATACAATAGTATATATAAAGTAATGTAAATGTGATGTGAGGTATTATGTGAGGTAAAGCCTTTACTGTGATAATACAATAGTATATATAGAGTAATGTAAATGTTATGTGAGATATTATGTAAGGGAAAGCCTTTACTGTAAAAATACAATAGTATATATAGAGTAATGTAAATGTTATGTGAGATATTATGTGAGGTAAAGCCTTTACTGTAAAAATACAATAGTATATCTAGAGTAATGTAAATGTTATGTGAGATATTATGTGAGGTAAAGCCTTTACTGTGACAA
>OZ024764.1:11942007-11947007 GCA_964016885.1 Eledone cirrhosa | reverse complement strand
GCATCCTTTAATGCCTCCATGGAACAAACTACCTGCATCAGTTGTTAGCTGTCGAGACACTGCATCCTTTAAAACCTCCATGGAACAAACTACCTGCATCAGTTGTTAGCTGTCGAGACACTGCATCCTTTAAAACCTCCATGGGACAAACTACCTGCTTCAGTTGTTAGCTGTCGAGACACTGCATCCTTTAAAACCTCCATGGAACAAACTACCTGCATCAGTTGTTAACTGTCGAGACACTGCATCCTTTAAAACCTCCATGGAACAAACTACCTGCATCAGTTGTTAGCTGTCGGGACACTGCATCCTTTAAGGCCTCCATGGAACAAACTACCTACATCAGTTGTTAGCTGTCGAGACACTGCATCCTTTAAGGCCTCCATGCTTCCCGAGATCCGCCAACAGAACAGCTAACACATACACACATGTACTTCCCTGACATTTGTGTATTATTCTATGTACTATAGTGACGAGTTGTAGTGCACCTGAGCACTTTACACAATAATTTCATTATTATAATGCTTGAAATTGCAGGAAGGGAATAAAAGAAATAAACTAATGTTCTAGATTGGACCAAGGGAGCTATATTTTTATTAGTTTTTCTATTGCTCATACTATTTCTTGGTTGCAACCATTAGATTTTCTAATATACTGTATTTCTCAGCACCGAAGCACCTTCGGCTTCGAGGACGTACCCTAATTTTGATAACCAAAAATTTGAAAAAAAATAATAAACAACCTTCGGCCTCCAGAACGCATGATAGATTTTTGAGACTTATTTTAGGAAAAAAGTAGCATCTTTGATGCCAGGAAATATGGTATATACATATATACTCAGCTGTAGAAATGAGATGATAGGACTGGGGTCCCTATCATTCCACTGCAAAGTGGTCGTGGAGGGGCCACGGCAAAAAAGCACCCAGCACTCACTGTAAAGTGGTAGTGTAGGTGCCACGGCAAAAAAGCACCCAGCACTCACTGTAAAGTGGTAGTGTAGGTACCACGGCAAAAAAGCACCCAGCACTCACTGTGAAGTGGTAGTATAGGTGCCATGGCAAAAAAGCACCCAGCCCACACTGTAAAGTGGTCGTGGAGGTGCCACGGCAAAAAAGCACCCAGCACTCACTGTAAAGTGGTAGTGTAGGTGCCACGGCAAAAAAGCACCCAGCACTCACTGTAAAGTGGTAGTGTAGGTGCCACAGCAAAAAAGCACCCAGCCCACACTGTAAAGTGGTTGTGGAGGTACCACAGCAAAAAAGCACCCAGCCCACACTGTAAATGAGGTTGGTGTTAGGAAGGGCATCCAGCTGTAGAAATCAAGCCAGAATCAGTTCCCGTCCCACCCTTGCAAGCAGGGAAAAGCAGACGTAAAATGAAATGATGATGATGATGATATATTCGTATGTATGGATGGTCTCGTAACTCCTTGATAGTCGTAGGGGTGCCGTATATCAGTGTTTCATTAGGCCTGACCTGGGGGTTTTGATGTGGATGGAAAAAAGATTGTGCCTGATTGTAGATGTAGCCTGCCCCTTTGACACAAGAGGGCAAGAAAAGGAGAGGGAGAAAATTAACCGATACCAGGATTTAAAGTGGGAATTGAAAAAGATTTGGGACTGTCATGAGATCAGGGTCTTCCCGGTTGTCATAGGGGCACTAGGTACTATCTCAAAGAGTTTCCAAGGAAGGTTAAAGAACATTAGTTCAGTACCTTTTTTTGGAACACTTCAAAAGTCATGCTTGCTGGGAACAGCAACAACCCTCTGAAACGTCCTGAATATCTGAGGCTACAGGTAGCGGCTTGAGATCAAGGTCGTCCCGATTGTCATAGGGGCACTAGGTACTATCTCAAAGAGTTTCCAAGGATGGTTAAAGAACATTAGTCCAGCACCCTTTTTTGGAACACTTCAAAAGGCATGCTTGCTGGGAACAGCAACAACCCTCTGAAACGTCCTGAATATCTGAGGCTGCAGGTAGTGGCTTGATGTTCATTTGAACAAACTTTCCAGTTAAATAACATCAATGACTGAGACTCCAAGAAAAATAATAATAATAATAATGATATGATAATGATATGATAATACTAATAATAATGGTTTCTGATTTTTAGGGGTCATGATAATACTTGAAATCATGTTTCATAGCCTTTCTCCTATCTTTCTTTATATTTCTCCCTCTTTCTCACATATATATATATATATATATAGTATATATAGTATATATATATATAGTATATATAGTATATATATATACATATATATATTTATATATATATATATATATGTACTATATATATATACTATATATATATATATATATATATATATATATATATATATATATATATATATATATACTATATATATATATATATATACTATATATATATATATGTACTATATATATGTATATATATATAGTATATATAGTATATATATATACATATATATATTTATATATATACATATATATATTTATATATATATATATATATTTATATATATATATATATATATATATGTACTATATATATATATATAGTATATGTATATATGTATATATATAGTATATATAGTATATATAGTATATATATATATATACATATATATAGTATATATATATATATATATGTACTATATATATATATATATATAGTATATATATATATATAGTATATATAGTATATATACTATATATATATATACATATATATAGTATATATATATATATGTACTATATATATATATATATATAGTATATATATATATATAGTATATAGTATATATATATATATAGTATATATATATGTATATATATACTATATATAGTATATATATATATATAGTATATATATATGTATATATATACTATATATAGTATATATATATATATATAGTATATGTATATATATATATATATACTATATATATATAGTATATATATATATATATATATACTATATATATATAGTATATATATATATATATATATACTATATATATATAGTATATATATATCCTTCATAAACACAATCACACTCCTTTTCTTTTTCTATTTCTCCCTCTACTCCTCATACTCTCTCTCCATCTATATCTCACCCACTCTCTCTCTCTCTCTCTCTCTCTCTCTCTCTCTCTCTCTCTCTCTCTCTCTCTCTCTCTCTCTCTCATACACCCTCTCTATAAATCACACTACACACACTCTCCCCCTCTCTATATATCATAGACTTCCCCTCTATATCACAGACCCGCTCTCCCTCTCACACTTTCATCCTCTCTCTATATAAGAAACTCCCACCCCCTCTCTATATCTCACTGACTCGCTCTCTCCCTCTCTATATCTCACTGATTCGCTCTCTCCCCCTCTATATCTCACAGATTCGCTCTCTCCCTCTCTATATATGACCTACTCACTCTCTCCCTCTCTATATATGACTTACTCACTCTCTCCTCCCTCTCTATATATAACTGACTTGCTCTCTCCCCCTCTCTATATATCACAGGACGTTCTCTCTCCCTATCTATATATATCACAGATGTTCTCTCTCCCCCTCTCCATATATCACTGACTTGCTCTCTCCCCCTCTCTATATATCACTGACTCGCACTCTCCCCTCTCTATATATCACTGACTTGCTCTCTCCCCCTCTCTATATATCACTGACTCGCTCTCTGCCCCTCTCTATATATCACTGACTCGCTCTCTCCCCCCTCTCTATATATCACTGACTCGCTCTCATCCCCCTCTCTATATATACTGACTCGCTCTCTCCCCCTCTCCATATATCACTGACTCGCTCTCTCCCCCTCTCTATATATCACTGATTCGCTCTCTCTCTCTATATCACTGACTGCCCCCTCTCTCTATATCACTGACTCACTCTCTCCCCCTCTCTATATATCACTGACTTGCTCTCTCCCCCTCTCTATATATCACTGACTCGCGCTCTCCCCCCTCTATATATCACTGACTCGCTCTCTTCCCCCCCTCTCTATATATATCACTGACTCGCTCTCTCCCCTCTCTATATATCACTGACTCGCTCTCACCCCCCTCTCTATATATCACTGACTCGCTCCCCCCCCTCTCTATATATCACTGACTCGCTCTCTCCCCCTCTCCATATATATCACTAACTTGCTCTCTCCCCCTCTCTATATATCACTGACTCGCTCTCTCCCCCTCTCTATATATCACTGACTCGCTCTCCTCCCCCTCTCTATATATCACTGACTTGCTCTCTCCCCCTCTCCATATATCACTGACTCGCTCTCTCCCCCTCTCTATATATTACTGACTCGCTCTCTCCCCCTCTCCATATATCACTGACTCGCTCTCTCCCCCTCTCTATATATCACTGATTCGCTCTCTCTCTCTATATCACTGACTGCCCCCTCTCTCTATATCACTGACTCACTCTCTCCCCCTCTCTATATATCACTGACTTGCTCTCTCCCCCTCCTCTATATATCACTGACTCGCGCTCTCCCCCCTCTATATATCACTGACTCGCTCTCTTCCCCCCCTCTCTATATATCACTGACTCGCTCTCTCCCCTCTCTATATATCACTGACTCGCTCTCCCCCCCTCTCTATATATCACTGACTCGCTCCCCCCCCTCTCTATATATCACTGACTCGCTCTCTCCCCCTCTCCATATATATCACTAACTTGCTCTCTCCCCCCTCTCTATATATCACTGACTCGCTCTCTCCCCCTCTCTATATATCACTGACTCGCTCTCTCCCCCTCTCTATATATCACTGACTTGCTCTCTCCCCCTCTCCATATATCACTGACTCGCTCTCTCCCACCTCTCGATATATCACTGACTTGCTCTCTCCCCCCCTCTCCCATATATCACTGACTCGCTCTCTCCCACCTCTCGATATATCACTGACTCGCTCTCATCCCCCCTCTCCATATATCACTGACTCACTCTCTCCCCCTCTCCATATATCACTGACTCGCTCTCTCCCCCCTCTCCATATATCAC
>OZ024764.1:11932007-11937007 GCA_964016885.1 Eledone cirrhosa | reverse complement strand
CTATATCTTTTTTGTTTTTTTTGTTTTTTTTTGCTTTTCTTGATGAGACTTTCCAAGTATTTACCCATGTTTTATATTGCCTCGTCTGACGAACGAATGAAGACGTTTCTTTCGTATTCACCTCATTCGGGAAACCTCTGGTAATGAGGTAATTATATTGTATTGATTTTTATACATTATATATATATATATATATATATATATATATATATATATATATATATAACGGCGATGAATTAGTTTTGCGAGGCTTTTGATATGAAATCGTGTCAAAACAAATATTGTTATACTTAGGGATTAATTCTGGCAATATTATTACACAAATATGAGCCTCCCTAAGTATAACGATATATATATATATATTTAAGAGTTAAACAAGATTCAACGAATACATCAAAGAATGAGTTTTACAATAGATTGGAAGCAGTCTACAGGAAATATTTTCGAGAGTTATTAATATTAATTCAAAATATTAACAAAATAGATATCCTTGTGATCAGTTATATTTTATTATAGATATTTCAGAGGTACTGAATTAAGTTCAACAGTACGTCCTCATCAGATAAAATAAAATGATATATGACATACCCTGACATGGTAGATGGTTAAGATTTAATCAATATATATATACATACACACACACACACACACACATAAGTGTTTGTTGTTTGTTGCTGATGTACAATCTTGAAGCAGATTTAGAATATATCTCCCCGTGGGAGGGGAATTATGAAGTGATGAGGGTGGTAGGAAGAGACCCACCCCTTACTTGATTTTGTAGCTGAGTTATGCCCCCTTTTGTTTGTATTTTATGGCAAAACAGGTAGACATACATATAATAATAATTGTTTCTACTTTTTGGCACGAGGCCAGCAATTACTCCAGTGCATTACTGGTACTTTATTTTATCGACCCCGTAAGGATGAAAGGCAAAGTTAACCTCGCTGGGATTTGAACTCAGAATGGCAAGGGCTGTAACTCTATGCGTCAAAGCATGGCGTCCGACCCTCTACCGATACTGCCAATTCACCAATGAAAATATTGTGTACAGTGCTCAGGTGCACTACAACTCATCAAAAGTGTATGTATAGTATAGTACATAGGGTAATGTACAAACGTCAGGAAAATGAACAGAGCATGAGTCATGATATACACGTGTGCATGTGTATGGATAGGGGACATCAGGTGTAATACAACAGTTAATTAACATAATTCCTTGACACACCTGTAATGGGTTTAGCACAGACGATCTGACAATCTGTTCACTAGTAAAGATACTATAAACATTTGAATTAACAAACTTGGTTTTTTAGATATTTTCTGTGAAATCATTACAGAATGTTAAGAGATAATTGTTTCTACGTTAGGCACAAGGCCAGCAATTATCCCAGTGTATTACTGGTACTTTATTTCATCGACCCCGTAAGGATGAAAGGCAAAGTTAACCTCGACGGGATTTGAACTCAGACCATAAAGGGACGTAACTCTATGCGTCAAAGGATGGCGTCCGACCCTCTACCTACTCTGCCAATCCACCAAATAATAATAATAATTGTTTCTACTTTAGGCACAAGGCCAGCAATTACCCTGTGCATTACTGGTACTTTATTTTATCGACCCCGTAAGGATGAAAGACAAAGTCAACCTCAATGGGATTTGAAGTCAACCTCGATGGGATTTGAACATAAAGGGACGTAACTCTATGCGTCAAAGCATGGCGTCCGACCCTCTACCTATACTGCCAATCCACCAAAAAATAATAATAATATTAAGAGATAATAGTGGAAATGTTCACAGCAACCTGTCTACTTGTAAAGACACTCTGAACATTTGAATTACGATCCAGGTTTTAGATATTTTTTTACAAAATTATTACAGGATGTGTGTGTATTAATTAAACTAGAGTGAGTTTGATTAGAAATGCGCTTACGAATTAGATAATTAATTAAAATATGGTGTATTACATCAGAAATAGGGTCACGAAAGGGTTAATTAATAGTAATGTAGTGTGCTTCATTAAAAAAAATAAATATAGTAACTGAAGGGTTGGGGTGGAGGTGGGAAAGGGGTCTTTTTTTTTTATTTATTTTTTGGATGGTGATGTAATTTTTTTGTTTTGTTTTGTATTTTTGTTGAAAAATAGAATACAATTTAGTTTCCCATTGTCTTCTCGGTTTTGAATGAAGAAATATTCAGGTAAGGGGTAGGGAAGGAGGGTGGGGGTGGGCTGGGGGTAGGGGGTTTCTTTAAAGGAAGTCTTTCATCTTATTTGCTGAAGATGACGACACCGACGCCCCCCCCTACCATCTTCCAAAAAAAAAAAATTCTAAAATAGAAAATAAAATAGAAAATAAAAAAAAAGTAGGTGCCTTTTATTTGTTTGGTTTTTAAGATGGAGAAATATTGGGGTCAGGGGTGTTAGATGGTGGGCAGGGAGGGGAAGATACAGAGTTGCTTCCCCTTCCTAAGGGAATTTGTTTGCTGTAATCTTTCACTTATTTGTTGATAAAAAAATTTACGGGTCTCTTGTTGAATATATTTTTCATTTAAACTCAAGGATGTTTAGGGTTTTCGTTCATTTGTTTTCTTGTTTTGCTTTTTAGGGCTTTGTCTTAGGGGGTAGAGAGTTGTTTTCCTTTCCTAAGGGAGCTTGTTTGCTGTAATCTTTCATTTATTTGTTGATAAAAAGAATTTAGGGCTCTTGTTGAATCTTTTTCATTGAAACACAGGCATGTTCATTTGTTTTTTAGGGGTGTGTTTTAGGGAGTAGAGAGTTGCCTTCCTTTCCTAAGGGAATTTATTTGTTGATAAAAAAAATAAAAAAATTCTGGGGTCTCTTGTTGAATACCTTTTTCATTTAAACTTAGGGAGGCGGTGGGGGTTAGGGTGGGGATATTCATTTTATTAGGGCTTTCATTTAGAAGGTAGAAAGTTGCTTTCCTTTTCCTAAGGTAGTTTCTTCTTCTTCTTCTTCTTCTTCTTCTTCTTCTTCTTCTTCTTCTTCTTCGTCTTCTTCTTGTAATTAATCTTTTAATTCTATTTGTTGATAAACCCCCTACTACCCCTAAACCTTCTCCCCAACCCCCAAAAATCAGTTTGGGTGGGGGAGAGTTGGGATGTGGTGGGGGCAGGGTATGGGGTTATTGTACTGTTTACTTTAAATGTAGAAATATTTTTCAGGGGCCAGGGTTTAACAAGGATCTAGCCGGGATTCAAAGTTGCTTCCTTAAAAGAGAAAATCCCATTTTATTTGTTGATGAAGAACAAAGAATTAGGGGTCTTTTTGTAAAAAATTTTTTAACCCTTTTGTGATCATATTTCTAATGAAATACACTCTATTTTAATTAAATAACCCCTTTTGTAGTCATATTTCTAACGAGAGTATATTGCCTTTGTGTTTTAATTATCAAATTAATTGTTTCTACTTTTGGCACAAGGCCAGCAATTATCCCAGTGCATTACTGGTACTTTATTTTATTGAAGTTAACCTCGGCGGGATTTGAATTCAGATTGTAAAGGGCCGTCATTCTATACTCCAAAGCATGGTGTATGATGCTCCACCGATACTGCCCAATAATAATTGTTTCTACTTTAGGCACAAGGCCAGCAATTACCCTGGTACTTTATTTTATTGAAGTTAACCTCGGCGGGATTTGAATTCAGATTGTAAAGGGCCGTCACTCTATACTCCAAAGCATGGAGTCTGATGCTCCACCGATACTGCCCAATAATAATTGTTTCTACTTTAGGCACAAGGCCAGCAATTACCCCCAGTACATTACTGGTACTTTATTTTATCGACCCCCGTAAGGATGAAAGGCAAAGTTAACCTCAGCGGGATTTGAACTCAGAATGTAAAGGGCCATAACTCTATGCTGCAAAGTGTGTTGTCCAACGCTCTAGATTTAGGCACAAGGCCAGCAATTTTCTGGGGAAGAGGAAAGTCAATTAAATCGACCCAGTGTATTACTGGTACTTTATTTTATCGACCCCGTAAGGATGAAAGGCAAAGGTAACCTCGGTGGGATTTGAACTCAGAACTGAAAAGGGACGTAACTCTATACCACAAAGCATGTTGATGACACTCTACCGATTCTGACAATCTACCAATAATAATTGTTTCTACTTTTGGCACAAGGCCAGCAATTACACCAGTGTATTACTGGTACTTTATTTTATCGACTCCCGTAAGGATGAAAGGCAAAGTTAACCTCGGCGGGATTTGAATTCAGAATGGCAAGGGCCGTAACTCTATGCTGCAAAGTACGGTGTCCGACCCTCTACCGATACTGCCAATCCACCCACCAACTCAGAACGTAAAGGGCCACAACTCTGTGCTACAAAGTACGGTGTCCGACCCTCTACTGAATCTGCCAATCCACTCACCAACTCAGAACGTAAAGGGCCACAACTCTGTGCTACAAAGTATGGTGTCCGACCCTCTACTGAATCTGCCAATCCACCCACCAACTCAGAACGTAAAGGGCCACAACTCTGTGCTACAAAGTACGGTGTCCGACCCTCTACCGATACTGCCAATCCACCCACCAACTCAGAACGTAAAGGGCCACAACTCTATGCTGCCAATCCACTGGTTTCTGGTTTAGGGTTTAGGCATGGCTGGCAGCCTTTCAGTGTTGATTATTATTATTATTATTATAGGTGGATTGGCAGTATCGGTAGAGGGTCGGACACAATACTTTGCATCATAGAGTTATGGCCCTTTACGTTCTGAGCTGGTGGGTGAATTGGCAGTTTCGGTAGAGGGTCGGACACAATACTTTGCAGCATAGAGTTATGGCCCTTTACGTTCTGAGCTGGTGGGTGAATTGGCAGTTTCGGTAGAGGGTCGGACACAATACTTTGCAGCATAGAGTTATGGCCCTTTACGTTCTGAGCTGGTGGGTGGATTGGCAGTATCGGTAGAGGGTCTGACGCCATGCTTCCCAGCATAGAGTTACGTCCCTTTACGGTCTGAGTTCAAATCCCGCCGAGGTTGA
>OZ024764.1:11914507-11922007 GCA_964016885.1 Eledone cirrhosa | reverse complement strand
TAGCATCGTATACCTTCCTTTCAGATGATTGAACGTTTGAAAGTATATACTTTCCTTATGCATATTAACGGCTGAGCAGCCTAATTTGCATATCGAGTGAGTTAGTCGGCTGGGCACACCGAAAACGATAAATGGAAAAGAATGAAATGAAATTTCATTTCTCACTCATAGTACGGCTGATACTTAAATGTAAGTATGTATACACACATACATATATGTATACAGACGTACAGTAGTATGTATATATTTCATTTATATTAAATTTCATTTCATTCTTTTCCATTTATATATATATATATATATATATATATATATATATATATATATATATATATATATATATGATCTCTATAATACATACTAATTCATATACATTGGATTTAGTATATATATATATATATATATATATATATATATATATATATATATATATATGTATATATATACTGTGTGTATATATACTGTGTATATATATATGTACCCCAGTTTCAATACATAGCAGAGTATAAATATTTAATATAGAAATGGCTTCTACAGGACAAGAACTGTTTCACTCGAAGGAAATCATCAGGAAAGCACTTTCATGATGATTTTCTTCGAATGAAACAGTTCTAGTCCTGTAGAAGCCATTTCTATATTAAATACATGCTTGGTGTGGGTGAGTGTACATATATATTTATATATATATATACATACACTCACCCACACCAATCTTGCTTCAAGTGGGACAATTCCCGTCTAAGCTCATGCTAGTGTGGAAGACAGACGTTAAACACTGATGATGATGATGATGACACATATATATATATATATATATATATATATATATATATATATGTAAAAGTTCTATTTAAATTGTTGGGATACAACAAGCAAATATTTTTATAACTGATATAAAGCACTCAACAAATAATTGGAGTAAAAACTATCCAGGAGCTTCCAACAGTAATGGTTGCATTCTTTAAGGGTATGTCAATATTTATTTATAAAACTGCTCTATATTATATTTTATCTGATGAAAGCACACCATAATTTAACTTGGTGTCCTTGAAATATGTATAATGAAATAAATATGGTTTTATAAATATAGTTTCCCTATTTGTTAATATCGTATATATATATATATATATTCCTATGGACTATGTGTAGGCTTCTACATAACCTGGACATTATTTTCCCAACTTGTAGAACACTTATAATGAAACGATCGTTTGGAAAGAGAGATGTATTTAATTATGTCTCATATAAAATAATACAACTGGCTATCCGCAAAATTTGTATAGTTAGCACCCCAAACACTAAATTGGGATTATACTAAGGTATATCCTAATGTTTGTTGAGTGAGACGGAAGCGGGTCGGAGTATTGCTTAAAGCTTTCTCTGTTAATGTATTAAATATATATATATATATATATCATCATCATCATCATCATCATCATCATTTTACGTCCGCTTTTCGCTGCTTGCAAGGGTGGGACGGGAACTGATTCTGGCTTGATTTCTACAGCTGGATGCCCTTCCTAACACCAACCTCATTTACAGTGAGTGCTGGGTGCTTTTTTTTTTTTTCCGTGGAACCTCCACGACCACTTTGCAGTGGAATGATAGGGACCCCAGTCCCTATCATCTCATTTCTACAGCTGAGTAAACTGGGGCAATGTGAAATAAAGTGTCTTGCTCAAGGAAACAACACATCACCCAATATATATATATATATATATTATATATATATAATATTATATTATATATATATATATATAAGTGGTCGTGGAGGTGCCACTGCAAAAAAGCACCCAGCACTCACTGTAAATGAGGTTGGTGTTAGGAAGGGCATCCAGCTGTAGAAATCAAGCCAGCATCAGTTCCCGTCCCACCCTTGCAAGCAGGGAAAAGCAGATGTAAAATGAAATGATGATGATGATGATGCTTTGATAGTAATGGTAGGATTTCTGATATAATAATGAAATTGATGTCGATTATGGCTGTGGTGGGGTGGGGTGGGTTACTGACGGTGTTGATGATGGTGATGTTAGCGATATTGCTGATAATGGTGGTGGTGGTGGTGGTGATGTTAGTGACGTTGGTACTGGTGGTGGTGATGTTAGTGATGTTGGTGATGGTGGTGGTGGTATTAGTGGTGATGGTAGTGGTGGTGGTGGTGGTGGTGGTGGTGTTAGTGATGATGGTGGCGGCGGTGTTGGTGATGGTTATGGTTGGTAGTGGTGGTGGTGGTGGTGATGATGGTGGTGGTGATGGTTGGTGGTGGTGGTGATGGAGGTGATGTTAGTGATGATGGTGATGTTAGTGGTGATGGTGGTGGTGATGATGGTGATGGTGATGATGGCGATGGTGATGATGATGGTGATGGTGGTGATGGTGGTGATGATGATGGTGATGATGATGGAATGTTCAGAATGTGACCTTCTGAATGCAAATATTTTGATTGATACATCCACTTACACACACACACTTACATACACACACACACAGACATATACACACACACTCACACAGACATATACACCCATTTATTAACACACACACACACACACCCATCTATTAACACACACACACACACACACACCCATCTATTAACACATCCACTTACATACACACACACACAGACATATACACACACACTCACACAGACATATACACCCATATATTAACACACACACACACACCTATTAACACACACATCCACTTACACACACGCACACACACAGACATATACACCCATCTATTAACACACATCCACTTACTTACACACATGCACACAGACATATACACCCATCTACTAACACACATACACACACATACAGAGCTGTTAGCACACATATGTTAACACCACCACTACACTACTACCACTACTATACCACTACACCACCACCACTACACCACCACCACTATACCACCATCACCACCACCACCACCACGACACTACACTACCACCATCATCACCACTACACCACCACCACTACACTACACCTCCACTACACTACCACCACCACCACATCATCACCACCACCACACCACCACCACCACACTACCACCACACCATCACCACCACTACACCACACCACCACCCACACAACCACCACTACCACCACCACTACCACCACACCACCGCCACCACCACCCCTACCACCATCACTACCACCACCACTACCACCACACCATCACCACCATCACCACTACCACCCCTACCACCACCACCACCAACACAACATGAAATGCTGAGTCAGTAAAAATATTTTCTCTAAAGGAGATTTGATAATAATTGCAGGGTTCGTTAGGATAAACCTATTGTGTGGGTCTTTGTGAATGGTTTATTATGGAGGGTGGGTGGGGTGATGGTGTGGGTGGTGGTGTGGGTGTTGGTGGTAGTGGTGGTGCTGGTTGTGTGGGTGTTGGTGGTAGTGGTAGTGGTGGTGGTGCTTGTGGTGGTAGTGGTGGTGGTGGTAGTGGTAGTGGTAGCGGTGGTGGTGCTGGTTGTGTTGGTGGTAGTGGTGGTGGTAGTGGTAGTGGTAGTGGTGGTGGTGGTGGTAGTGGTAGTGGTGGTGGTGCTAGTGGTGGTAGTGGTAGTGGTGCTGGTTGTGTTGGTGGTAGTGGTGGTGGTAGTGGTGGTAGTGGTAGTGGTGGTGGTGCTAGTGGTGGTAGTGGTAGTGGTAGTGGTGGTGGTGCTTGTGCTGGTTGTGTTAGTGGTGCTGGTGCTGGTGGTAGTGGTGGTGGTGGTAGTGGTAGTGGTGGTGGTGGTACTGGTGCTGGTTGTGTTGGTGGTAGTGGTGCTGGTGCTGGATGTGTGGGTGTCGGTGGTAGTGGTGGTGGTGGTGGGGTTGTGTGGGTAGTGGTGGTCTAGTGGTAGTAGTAGCATTGATGGCGGTGGTCGTGTAGTGTTGGTAGTATAGTGGTGGTTGTGTGGGTGGTGATGGTAGTAGCATTGATGGTGGTAGTTGTGGTAGTGGTAGTTGTGGTAGTGGTAGTGGTGGTGGTGGTATAGTGGTGGTTGTGTGGGTGGTGGTGGTGGTGGTGGTGGCATAGTGGTGGTAGTGGTAGCATTGAAGATTGTGTGGGTGTTGGTAGTGGTAGTAGAATTGATGGTGGTGTTGGTGGTATAGTGTTGGTGTTGGTGGTTGCTGTTGGGCTGGTGTGGGTGGTAGTTGTATTGGTGTTGGTGGTTGCCGTGGTGTAGTGTTGGTGGTTGTTGTGCAGTTGTTGGGGTAGTGGTTGGTATATTGTTGTTGGTGTTGGTGTTGGTGGTGGTTCGGTTGGTAGTTGTGTGTATATATATATATATGTGTGTGTGTGAATGTGTATGTATATATTTATATATATATATATATGTGAGTGTGTATATATATATATATATGTGTGTGTGTGTCAATGTGTGTGTATATATATATATATATATATGTGTGCTGTGTGTGTGTTTATATATATAATTAAGGGTGCAGTCCCGATGGGTGTCAGGAGGTGACTACACTTAAAAAAAGGTACTCAATACATTGGTATAGTGTAGGCATCTTTATTTTGTATAAAAATGGCTTCTACAAGACAAGAACTGTTTCATTCATATGAAGTCATCATGAATTAAACAGTTCTAGTTTTGTAGAAGTCATTTTTATATAATATACAAATACCAGCTGCTCTCCGACAGGTTTGCGGTTGTACCCTTGGCGGTGGAGACTTCTGGTGTCCTTGGCCCTAGGGCTACCTCCCTACTTACCACCATAGGTGCAGAGTTGGCTACCTGTAGCAGTGGAGACTTCTGGTGTCCTCGGCCCTAGGGCTACCTCTCTACTCACCACCATGGGTGCAGAGCTGGCTACCTGTAGCAGTGGAGACTTCTGGTGTCCTTTGACCTAGGGCTACCTCCCTACTTACCACCATAGGTGCAGAGTTGGCTACCTGTAGCAGTGGAGACTTCTGGTGTCCTTTGACCTAGGGCTACCTCCCTACTTACCACCATAGGCACAGAGCTGGCTACCTGTAGCAGTGGAGACTTCTGGTGTCCTTGGCCCTAGGGCTACCTCCCTACTCACCACCATAGGTGCAGAGCTGTCTACCTGTAGCAGTGGAGACTTCTGGTGTCCTCGGCCCTAGGGCTACCTCCCTACTCACCACCATAGGTGCAGAGCTGTCTACCTGTAGCAGTGGAGACTTCTGGTGTCCTCGGCCCTAGGGCTACCTCCCTACTCACCACCATAGGTGCAGAGCTGTCTACCTGTAGCAGTGGAGACTTCTGGTGTCCTCAGCCCTAGGGCTACCTCCCTACTCACCACCATAGGCGCAGAGCTGGCTACCTGTAGCAGTGGAGACTTCTGGTGTCCTCGGCCCTAGGGCTACCTCCCTACTCACCACCATAGGTGCAGAGCTGGCTACCTGTAGCAGTGGAGACTTCTGGTGTCCTTGGCCCTAGGGCTACCTCCCTACTTACCACCATAGGTGCAGAGCTGGCTACCTGTAGCAGTGGAGACTTCTGGTGTCCTTGGCCCTAGGGCTACCTCCCTACTTACCACCATAGGTGCAGAGCTGGCTACCTGTAGCAGTGGAGACTTCTGGTGTCCTCGGCCCTAGGGCTACCTCCCTACTCACCACCATAGGTGCAGAGATGGCTACCTGTAGCAGTGGAGACTTCTGGTGTCCTTTGACCTAGGGCTACCTCCCTACTTACCACCATAGGTGCAGAGATGGCTACCTGTAGCAGTGGAGACTTCTGGTGTCCTTTGACCTAGGGCTACCTCCCTACTCACCACTATAGGTGCTGAGCTGGCTACCTCTAGCAGTGGAGACTTCTGGTGTCCTCGGCCCTAGGGTTACCTCCCTACTCACCACCATAGGTGCTGGGCTGGCTACCTGTAGCAGTGGAGACTTCTGGTGTCCTTGGCCCTAGGGTTACCTCCCTACTCACCACCATAGGTGCAGAGCTGGCTACCTGTAGCAGTGGAGACTTCTGGTGTCCTTGGCCCTAGGGTTACCTCCCTACTCACCACCATAGGTGCAGAGCTGGCTACCTGTAGCAGTGGAGACTTCTGGTGTCCTTGGCCCTAGGGTTACCTCCCTACTTACCACCATAGGTGCAGAGTTGGCTACCTGTAGCAGTGGAGACTTCAGGTGTCCTCGGCCCTAGGGCTACCTCCCTACTCACCACCATAGGTGCAGAGCTGGCTACCTGTAGCAGTGGTGACTTCTGGTGTCCTCGGCCCTAGGGCTACCTCATTACTCACCTCCATAGGTGCAGAGCTGGCTCCCTGTAGCAGTGGAGACTTCTGGTGTCCTCGGCCCTAGGGCTACCTCCCTACTCACCACCATAGGCGCTGAGCTGGCTACCTGTAGCAGTGGAGACTTCTGGTGTCCTCGGCCCTAGGGCTACCTCCCTACTCACCACCATAGGTGCAGAGCTGGCTACCTGTAGCAGTGGTGACTTCTGGTGTCCTCGGCCCTAGGGCTACCTCATTACTCACCACCATAGGTGCAGAGCTGGCTCCCTGTAGCAGTGGAGACTTCTGGTGTCCTCGGCCCTAGGGCTACCTCCCTACTCACCACCATAGGTGCTGAGCTGGCTACCTGTAGCAGTGGTGACTTCTGGTGTCCTTTGACCTAGGGCTACCTCCCTACTTACCACCATAGGTGCAGAGATGGCTACATGTAGCAGTGGAGACTTCTGGTGTCCTCGGCCCTAGGGCTACCTCCCTACTCACCACCATAGGCGCTGAGCTGGCTACCTGTAGCAGTGGAGACTTCTGGTGTCCTCGGCCCTAGGTCTACCTCCCTACTCACCACCATAGGCGCTGAGCTGGCCAGCCGCAGTTGGAATGGCTCTTCCAGCACGTCTCCCTTGCCGTCCTCCGGGGAAATACCTTCTCCATGCTGTCTGCCAGGGCTGTCTGGGGGGGGGGGGGGGGCATCAATATGATTGACTGACTTTTCATTTAATCATGTACTTTTTATAGGATTTACGCTACTCTATAATACACGTGTATGACAGCAAATTTGCAGAATCATTAGAATGTTGGTTAGACTGCTTTCTCATATTTGTTGCAGCTGTGTGCTCCTTGAGGTCAATAAAAAAAGTACCAGTTTAATACTGGGGTCGATTCTTCCTTCATATCTCTTTCTCACTCTCTATCCTCTAACTCTCTCTCCTTATCTTGAAGAAATGGACCTATACCTAAGAAATTGCCCTATATCTGCGCTCTGACCTCAGCTTTGCAAGTTGCCTTTGCAAGTTGCCATTATATTTAATATAGAAAAGGCTTCTACAGGACTAGAACTGTTTCATTCGGGAGAAATCATATATTTATATATATATATATATATATATCAAATTACAAAATATGAGGAAATAATAGACAAAAATATACCTATTTCTTTCTTCAAAGTCCCGTCACATGTATGTATGTATATATATATATATGTATGTGGAGGCACATGGCTTAGTGGTTAGAGCATTGGCCTTGCAATCGAAAGGTTGTGAGTTCAATTCTAAGACCGGGTGAT
>OZ024764.1:11892007-11894507 GCA_964016885.1 Eledone cirrhosa | reverse complement strand
TGAGAGGACTGTGGCAGGATCTGCTGGGAGGACTGTGGCAGGACGTGCTGAGAGGACTCTGGCAGGACATGCTGAGAGGACTCTGGCAGGACCTGCTGAGAGGACTGTGGCAGGATCTGCTGGGAGGACTGTGGCAGGACATGCTGAGAGGACTCTGGCAGGACATGCTGAGAGGACTGTGGCAGGATCTGCTGGGAGGACTGTGGCAGGACATGCTGAGAGGACTCTGGCAGGACATGCTGAGAGGACTGTGGCAGGACATGCTGAGAGGACTGTGGCAGGACATGCTGAGAGGACTGTGGCAGGATCTGCTGGGAGGACTGTGGCAGGACATGCTGAGAGGACTGTGGCAGGACATGCTGAGAGGACTGTGGCAGGACATGCTGAGAGGACTGTGGCAGGATCTGCTGGGAGGACTGTGGCAGGACATGCTGAGAGGACTGTGGCAGGACATGCTGAGAGGACTGTGGCAGGACATGCTGAGAGGACTCTGGCAGGACATGCTGAGAGGACTCTGGCAGGATCTGCTGGGAGGACTGTGGCAGGACATGCTGAGAGGACTCTGGCAGGACATGCTGAGAGGACTGTGGCAGGACATGCTGAGAGGACTCTGGCAGGACATGCTGAGAGGACTGTGGCAGGACATGCTGAGAGGACTGTGGCAGGACATGCTGAGAGGACTGTGGCAGGATCTGCTGGGAGGACTGTGGCAGGACATGCTGAGAGGACTGTGGCAGGACATGCTGAGAGGACTGTGGCAGGATCTGCTGGGAGGACTGTGGCAGGACATGCTGAGAGGACTCTGGCAGGACATGCTGAGAGGACTGTGGCAGGACATGCTGAGAGGACTGTGGCAGGACATGCTGAGAGGACTGTGGCAGGATCTGCTGGGAGGACTGTGGCAGGACATGCTGAGAGGACTGTGGCAGGACATGCTGAGAGGACTGTGGCAGGACATGCTGAGAGGACTGTGGCAGGATCTGCTGGGAGGACTGTGGCAGGACATGCTGAGAGGACTGTGGCAGGACATGCTGAGAGGACTCTGGCAGGACATGCTGAGAGGACTCTGGCAGGATCTGCTGGGAGGACTGTGGCAGGACATGCTGAGAGGACTCTGGCAGGACATGCTGAGAGGACTGTGGCAGGACATGCTGAGAGGACTCTGGCAGGACATGCTGAGAGGACTCTGGCAGGACCTGCTGAGAGGACTGTGGCAGGACATGCTGAGAGGACTCTGGCAGGACATGCTGAGAGGACTGTGGCAGGATCTGCTGGGAGGACTGTGGCAGGACATGCTGAGAGGACTCTGGCAGGACATGCTGAGAGGACTGTGGCAGGACATGCTGAGAGGACTCTGGCAGGACATGCTGAGAGGACTCTGGCAGGACCTGCTGAGAGGACTGTGGCAGGACATGCTGAGAGGACTCTGGCAGGACATGCTGAGAGGACTGTGGCAGGACATGCTGAGAGGACTCTGGCAGGATCTGCTGGGAGGACTGTGGCAGGACATGCTGAGAGGACTCTGGCAGGACATGCTGAGAGGACTGTGGCAGGACATGCTGAGAGGACTCTGGCAGGACATGCTGAGAGGACTCTGGCAGGACCTGCTGAGAGGACTGTGGCAGGACATGCTGAGAGGACTCTGGCAGGACATGCTGAGAGGACTGTGGCAGGACATGCTGAGAGGACTCTGGCAGGACATGCTGAGAGGACTCTAGCAGGATCTGCTGGGAGGACTGTGGCAGGACATGCTGAGAGGACTCTGGCAGGACATGCTGAGAGGACTGTGGCAGGATCTGCTGGGAGGACTGTGGCAGGACATGCTGAGAGGACTCTGGCAGGACATGCTGAGAGGACTGTGGCAGGACATGCTGAGAGGACTCTAGCAGGAGATGCTGAGAGGACTCTGGCAGCACCTGCTGAGAGGACTCTAGCAGGACATGCTGAGAGGACTCTGGCAGGACATGCTGAGAGGACTCTGGCAGCACCTGCTGAGAGGACTCTAGCAGGACCTGCTGAGAGGACTCTAGCAGGACATGCTGAGAGGACTCTAGCAGGACCTCCTGGGAGGAATGTTTCAGGTCTCTGTCCCCACGACCCCATCAGGAATACGTAGACGAAGAAGATGTAGCAATGTCATACCTGATGTGTTTTCTATATTTATATATATGTCCCCTTCTCTCGTCCACTCCACAGGTGTGAGTCTAACTGTTCCGGAAGGTGCTATCAGGAAAGGGCACAATGAAGAGGTGTTTCTGGCAGTGTGTAGAGACGATAAAGACAGACCTAAATTAACAGGTGAGTCCTGGGCCGGTTACTATGACAACTGGAGCCACTACTACACTACCTACACCACTACCACTACTACTACATTATACCACCACCTCTACTACTACTACACTACACCACCACCTCCACTACTACTACATTACACCACCACCTCCACTACTACTACATTACACCACCACCTCCACTACTACTACACTACACCACCACCACA
>OZ024764.1:11882007-11884507 GCA_964016885.1 Eledone cirrhosa | reverse complement strand
AGATGCTCTAGGAATGTAAGCCCCGCAAATACTGGGGGACAACTGTATAAATACCATATTTCCCAGCATCAAAGATGCTTTGTCCTCGAGGACTCACCCTAATTTTGACAACCAAAAATTTGAAAAAAAATAATAAACGACCTTTGGCCTCCAGGACTCATGGTAGATTTTTGAGACTTATTTTAGGAAGAAAGTAGCATCTTTGATGTCGGGAAATACAGTATATTCTTGTACTATCATTTTATCGTTTTACGTCTGCTTCTCCTTGCTTGCAAGGGTGGGATGGTACCTGATTCTGGCTTGATTGCTTCAGCTGGATGCCCTTCCTAACACCAACCTCATTTTTACAGTTTGGGCTGGGTGCTTTTTTGCTGTGGCACCTCCACGACCACTTTACAGTGAGGGCTGGGTGCTTTTTTGCTGTGGCACCTCCATGACCACTTTACAGTGAGGGCTGGGTGCTTTTTTGCTGTGGCACCTCCATGACCACTTTACAGTGAGGGCTGGGTGCTTTTTTGCTGTGGCACCTCCATGACCACTTTACAGTGAGGGCTGGGTGCTTTTTTGCTGTGGCACCTCCATGACCACTTTACAGTGAGGGCTGGGTGCTTTTTTCCTGTGGCACCTCCATGACCACTTTACAGTGAAGGCTGGGTGCTTTTTTGCTGTGGCACCTCCATGACCACTTTACAGTGAGGGCTGGGTGCTTTTTTGCTATGGCACCTCCATGACCACTTTACAGTGAGGGCTGGGTGCTTTTTTGCTGTGGCACCCCCACGACCACTTTGCAGTGGAATTATAGGGACCCAGTCCCTATCATCTCATTTCTACAGATGAGTAAACTGGAGCAATGTGAAATAAAGTGTCTTGCTCAAGGAAACAACACATCACCCGGTCTGAGAATTGAACTCACAACCTTTTGATTATTTATATATAGTGACATAGATATACGTATATATATATATATATATATATATATAGTGACATAGATATATGTGCATATATATATATATAGTGATATAGGTATATGTATATATATAGTGACATAGATATATGTGTATATATATAGTGACATAGATATATGTACATATACATATACATATATATATATATATATATATATATATATATATATAGTGACATAGATATATGTGCATATATATATATATAAATATATATATATATATATACATAGGTATATATGTTCATCTTTCCTCTTTCTACCCTACAGGAAATACCGTTCCGTCACATCTGGAGTGGGAACCAAAACAACCTCCACTGCTCCTTCTCATTGGAACTCCTTGACAGAGCCCAACACAAGATCAGCTGCAAAATTCAGGTCTACCAAAAAGCCATCCTTAGTAACAGACAACTCATTCATGTCTTCACAAATCTCAAAGACGTAAGTTACCCTCCTTCCTTCTTTCTTTCCTGCCACATTAATGTCTGATGGTGAATAAATGTGTGATGACAGGGTGTGACATATATGTATTATTATTATTTCATTTTATGTCCACTTTTCCCTGCTTGCAAGGGTGGGACGGGAACTGATTCTGGCTTGATGTCTACAGCTGGATGCACTTCCTAACGCCAACCTCATTTACGGTGAGTGCTGGGTGCTTTTTTGCCGTGGCACCTCCACGACCACTTTGCAGTGGAATGATGGGGACCCCAGTCCCTATCATCTCATTTCTACAGCTGAGTAAACTGGAGCAATGTGAAATAAAGTGTCTTGCTCAAGGAAACAACACATCACCCGGTCTGAGAATTGAACTCACAACCTTTCGATTGAAAGGCCAATGCTCTAACCACTAAGCCATGTGCCTCCAGACATATATGTATATATATATACTTGGACACTAACATCACAACCTGAGAGGAGATTGGATGGCACATATACCCGCCTCTTAATGAGAGTGCAAAACCTATCCTGGAAACGACATCCCACCTTGTCTAAAATCTATGGCAAACTCCCTCGAGCCTCTGCCCTTCTAAAATCCCGGAGAGCTCAATTTGCTGGCCACTGTCACCGTGCCAGCAATGAAATCATATCCGCTCTCTTGCTCTGGGACCCTGACTCCAGCCTGACTAGGAGTAGGAAGCTGTCATTCCCTGACGTTACCTCTAGGGATACGGGAATCAGTAGACAGGACCTGGGGGCAGCGATGGGGGACAGGGAATTCTGGGGCATGGGAGTGAGATCCGTCATCTCGACAGTAGTCGACGAATGATGATGATGATGATGATGATATATATATAGATATATATTGGTGCTACGCAGTAATACAGAAGACCCGCCTTGCCTAAGTACAAAGCGAAACCTACAGTCAGTAGGCACCTCTTAACCAAAATACACCCCCGTCCCACTAACCCAACCCCATCCACACCACCCCCTTTCAATGTAAGTTATGTTGGTACCACAACATCCAGTCCGAAACAAATGAGGTTGTGTAGGTGTCACGACAAAAGAAACACACAGTCCACGCTGTAATGTGGCCGT
>OZ024764.1:11834507-11877007 GCA_964016885.1 Eledone cirrhosa | reverse complement strand
ACCAATTTGATGAAGCTCTCTGACCTTTTCAAAGGCCACTAAAAAGGTCAAGGGTGTGATAAAAAGAAAGGTGCTCTGGTTCCCTAGTTTCTTTAAAAAAAACGAGGTGGGTGTCTGAAGTGTGAAAAAGAACAAGGGGTAATTTTACTCCTAGTACAAACCAATTTAATCAAGCTCTCTCTGACCTTTTCAAGGGCCACTTAAAAAGGGGAGTTGAAGAGAAAGGTTCCCTGGTTTCTTTAAACAAAAAAATAGGTGGGTGTCTGTGGTGCAAAAAGAGCAAGGGTGAAGGATTCTACCCCCAGTACAAACCAATTTAATCAAGCTCTCTCTGACCTTTTCAAGGGTCACTTAAAAAGGGGAGATGAAGATGTGATGAAGAGGAAGGTGCTGTCGTTCCGTGATTTCTTTTCTTTTTTTTTTTAAAAAAAAACAAGGTGGGTGTACATGGTGCAAACAAGAACAATACATGACTGGGTTTACACTCAACAAAAAAAAAACCTGTAAGTCGGAGAAGGATAAATCGGGAGAGGGCACCTGCCCTTGGTGGTTAGGGCCTCGATCGCGGACATGTGGGGTTTCTCGGTCGGCCCCTATAAGGAGGACAGTTTATCATCATGTATACTATGTATACACTTTTTTATCTCATCAGTTTTTTTGTTTTTTTTTGTTATTCTACCCCCCCCCCCCCCCACACCTCATCCAATTTCTATGTAAAACCCCCACACTGTGTAACATGTCTTTGTAAATGTCCCCTTTCATCCAAGGCCCCTGTGGCAAATAAAAAAAAAATCATTATTATTATTAATACTAATTTTGTTATTTTTTATTGTTGTTGTTATTGTTGTTATTAATACAATTGATGTTATTGTTGTTACTGTTAAAGTACCAGTCATGCACTGGGGGCCGATTTAATCGACTTTCTCCTCCCCCAAAATTACTGGCCCTGCGCCTATATAAGAAACCATTACTGTTGTTGTTACTGTTGTTGTTGAGTTCAAATCCCGCCGAGGTTGACTTTGCCTTTCATCCTTACGGGGTCGATAGAATAAAGTACCAGTCACGTACTGGGTCGATTTGATCGACTTTCCCCTCCCCCCCAAATTACTGGCCTTGCGCCTATAGTAGAAACCTTCATTTTTGGCAGTATCGGTAGAGGGTTGGACGCCATGCTTTCTAGCATAGAGTTACGTCCCTTTACGGTCAGTTCAAATCCCGCCGAGGTTAACTTTGCCTTTCATCCTTACGGGGTCGATAAAATAAAGTACCAGTAATACACTGGGATAATTGCTGGCCTTGTGCCAAAAGTAGAAACAGTTATGAGATAAAATAAAGTACCAGTAATACACTGGGGTAATTGCTGGCCTTGTGCCAAAAGTAGAAACAGTTATGAGATAAAATAAAGTACCAGTAATACACTGGGATAATTGCTGGCCTTGTGCCAAAAGTAGAAACAGTTATGAGATAAAATAAAGTACCAGTAATACACTGGGGGTAATTGCTGGCCTTGTGCCAAAAGTAGAAACAGTTATGAGATAAAATAAAGTACCAGTAATACACTGGGATAATTGCTGGCCTTGTGCCAAAAGTAGAAACAGTTATGAGATAAAATAAAGTACCAGTAATACACTGGGATAATTGCTGGCCTTGTGCCAAAAGTAGAAACAGTTATGAGATAAAATAAAGTACCAGTAATACACTGGGATAATTGCTGGCCTTGTGACAAAAGTAGAAACAGTTATGAGATAAAATAAAGTACCAGTAATACACTGGGATAATTGCTGGCCTTGTGCCTAAAGTAGAAACAGTTATGAGATAAAATAAAGTACCAGTAATACACTGGGATAATTGCTGGCCTTGTGCCTAAAGTAGAAACAGTTATGAGATAAAATAAAGTACCAGTAATACACTGGGATAATTGCTGGCCTTGTGCCTAAAGTAGAAACAGTTATGAGATAAAATAAAGTACCAGTAATACACTGGGGGTAATTGCTGGCCTTGTGCCAAAAGTAGAAACAGTTATGAGATAAAATAAAGTACCAGTAATACACTGGGGGTAATTGCTGGCCTTGTGCCAAAAGTAGAAATAATTATTTACTGGGGTTTGGACCTTGAGAGGCTAGCCCCAGTAAATAATACACCTAGGCACCAGCCTGGTAAATATACAGTAATGCATTGGGGGTCAGTTGAATCGACTTTACCCTCCCCAAAAGTTGTTGGCCTTGAGCCCAAAGCAGAAAGAAGGAGGACCCTTCAACTGTATCAAATACATGACAACCACCCTGGTGTTGGTATCACTTAGTAAAGTGGTTTTTGTAAGGGCATCCCTCCAAATAAGGGGTCAGGAGGACTCTCCTGCTGTATCAAAGACATGGCAACCTCATTAGTGCCGGTGTCCTGATATAGATGCACTCAGTAATAGTGCTGTAGCATGGCCAGGTTTGTTAGGTGGTGCCGTAGCATGGTCAGGCTGTTTAAATGGTGCTGTATCATGGCCAGGTTTGTTCGGTGGTGCCGCAGCATGGTCAGGCTGTTTAAATGGTGCTGTATCATGGTCAGGCTGTTTAAATGGTGCTGCAGCATGACCAGGTTCATTAGATGGTGCTGCAGCATGACCAGGTTCATTAGAAGGTGCTGTAGCATGGTCAGGCTGTTTAAATGGTGCTGCAGCATGACCAGGTTCATTAGATGGTGCTGTAGCATGGTCAGGCTGTTTAAATGGTGCTGCAGCATGACCAGGTTCGGTAGATGGTGCTGTAGCATGGTCAGGCTGTTTAAATGGTGCTGCAGCATGACCAGGTTCGGTAGATGGTGATCATATAGCATGGCCAAGCTGTTTACATAATGCTGTATCATGGCCAGGTTTGTTAGATGGTGTTGTAGCATGGTGATGCTGTAGCATGACCAGGCTTGTAAGATTGTGCTGTAGCATGGCCAGACTGTTTAGGTAGATTGTGCTGTAGTGTGGCCTGTCTGTTTTTGCTGTGTTGAAGCATGGCCTGGCCAAGCTTGTAAGATAGCGATGTAACATGGCCTGGCCAAGCTTGTAAGATAGCGATGTAACATGGCCTGGTTGTTTAGACGGAGCCCCGTTATACGGCTTGGATTCTTGGAACTTGTCTTTCTAAGTTTCGCGCATGCGCATTCAATTCCATCCAAACCAAGAAGAAAAAAAATGGCCGTCACTTTGTAGAATTTTTCCAGCTCTACAAAAACTCTTGCAAAATGGTTTCAAAAGAGACAGTTGCAGTTTTCTGAAAGGTAACGTAGATTTATATATTATGTTGAGATATTTTGGTAAATCTTTCCTCCTTAGTTCCCTCCATAATCAACCATTTTAACAGTCTTTCTCTTCCGTATTTCTAATGAAATACACAGACCACGTGTTCCAATTCATGTTGAAAATAAACAATAAAATGTAGGGATTTAATAATAAATTTCAACATGTTTCTTTTTTATTCACAGGAAATATATTTAGTGTAGGTTTTTAAAACTCTTCCTAGTTTTCCCTGTAGCAGCTCTGTTGTCTTTAACTAATATTTACGATGTATTTAAATGTTTCTTTCAATATTGAGATCAAAGACCGTAAATTGTTGATTCGATTCTTCAACAGTGTTAAATATTTTCTGAATCTATTGTAAATTAATTTTGTATTCTGGAGCAGATTCTAAGGGTGTATGTCTCTCCTGTGAGGTATTCCCGGGGGTTTTAACGATAGGGTTCACAGACCAATTACTCCATACCCGCCCACATTCCAGAGAGGGTCGTGGAAGCAGACTCCAAAAACACTTCTACCAGCGGGTCCAAGAGCTGTTATACACCCTGATATAATGTATACTATATGTGTGTGTATATATATATATATATATAGAGAGAGAGAGAAATAGATATGTTTGCATATGTATATATATATAGATAGATATGTATGTATATATATATATAGATATGTATGTATATATATATAGATATGTGTGTATATATATATATATAGATATGTGTGTATATATATATAGATATGTATGTATATATATATAGATATGTGTGTATATATATAGATAGATATGTGTGTATAGAGAGAGAGATAGGTATGTATATATATATATAGAGAGAGATAGGTATGTATGAGTATATATATATATAGAGAGAGAGATAGGTATGTGTATATATATAGAGAGAGAGAGATAGGTATGTGTATATATATATATATATAGAGAGAGAGATAGGTATATATATATATATAGAGAGAGAGAGAGATAGGTATATATGTATATATATATAGAGAGAGAGAGGGAGATAGGTATGTATATATATATATATATAGAGAGAGAGGGAGATAGGTATGTATATATATATAGAGAGAGAGAGGTATATATATATATATATATATATATTGGCCTTAGATAATTGTTGTGAAATATTATCTAAAAGTGTTATAAATTAATTTCAGTTTTTAAAGCACTTTAACCCTCGGTACGTTCGTTGTACGGGGGGTGCTTCCGATATGATGTTTGTCAGATGTCAAAAGGGTCGGGAGTCTAATTCCTCACCAACACTGCCCCTCCATATACACTAACAGCTATATATAAACTGGTCTTAAATAACTCGGTGGGTGAGGCCATTAGAACGTGGAAGCTTAGTTTATGTTGGTGTATTCGTCATTAGAGGTAGGTGGGTTCCGTTCCTGGACTGGGTGATGTTCTTGAGAAAACATTTTATTTCACGTTGCTCCAGTATACTCAGCTGTAGCTGGGGGAGTTAACCCTGCGACGGACTGGCGCCCTGTCCAGGGGGTAGTCTTAGATGTTTTATGCCATGGAAACCGGGGTAAGGACCGGCGTGATGAGCCCCGAGCTGGGGACAGACTTTAGATATCATCAACCATTTGAACAGCCTTTTTTTTCTCAGACACCACCCCTCGGGGTACTGTATTTCTAATGGAATACACAGCCCATGTTCCTCAATATTGGAAAATGTTGAATAATTATTTCTACTTTAGGCACAAGGCTAATAATTTGGGGTGTGGGGGAAGTCGATTAAATCAACCTCAGTACATTACTGGTACTTTCTTTATCGACCGCGTAAGGGTGAAAGGCAAAGCTAACCTCGACGAGATTTGAACTCAGACCGTAACTCTGTCCCGTGAAACATATTGTCCGACGCTCTACCGATACTGCCAATCCACCTCCGTGAAGGAATTTAATAATAAAACCACCTGGCTATCGTTAACCTGTTGTGTGTGGGTCACTTAATCTGGGTGGAGATCACCTTTGTTGTTCTTCCTCTACCAGATCCAACCGGAACTCGTCTCCACCTCCTCTGCTATAGTCTTTAGTACGTTGGTCCTGTTCCACCCAGTTACTCAGAGATATTTCATGAGATTGTAGGCAGTTATTTCTACCAACCCTCTCCCTTAATTACAGGTACAGTCACACACTGTTGTGTATAGAATTAAATATATGACAGGGAAACCTTCTTTTTACAATTTTCTCTCTCCTGTATGTCTGTCATTCTCGTAATCATAGCTGAAGTATTGATCAGTGTTAACAGATCGATATCGATTAACGACATGACAGCCTTCCCGCTCCGTAAGGGTAGGCCCTTCGGTTACGATGTCATACGTTATGACATTTTCCCAAGAGGCCAGCCCATGCTTTGCTGCCCCTCATGCCAGGAGGGCAAACTGTCAAAGTATCGGCCACTCTTTGATATGTTTGTGATTGGGATTTTGGCAGTGGAGACTTCCAGTGTTCTTGTCCCCCGCCCAACTATATCCCCGGTTAACGGAGGGGAGTTAGCTACCCACAAGTGTGAACCCCGTGAGGTGCAGTTGCTGTTTCAGTATGTCCCCCTTGCCATCCTCCCTAGCTCTGGAACCAGGAGACAGACTCACCCTTAAGTTTCATCTATGATGGTGACATGTAGAATATATTTATTTAAGCACTATTGTTATTTTAATAAAAAAAATGAAAAACCTGTGTGTTTGTTTTTTAATAATAAAATTCAACATGTTTCTTTTTTATTCACAGGAAATATATTTAGTGTATTTTGTTTTAAAACTCTTCCTAGTTTTCCCTGTAGCAGCTCTGTTGTCTTCAGCAAATATTTCGGTGGATTTAAATGTTTCTTTCAAGATTGAGACCAAAGACCGTAAATTGTTGATTCAATTCTTCAACAGTGTTAAATATTTTCGTAAAATATTATCCCGTAAAGCGAATGAGAATACAAGTCTCCCCCCTGGACAGACCGCCAGTCCATCACAGGGTTAACCCTCCACCTATTACTGGTACTCATGTTCAGCTGAATTATACTGGCCGTAAAAACAAAAACAGTTGTAAATTCATTTCAGTTTTTCGATCACTCTCTTCCTCTGTATGTCCATCATTGGTTAACTGTCGATCAGTGTTTGTAAAGATCGATATCGACTAACTTATGAGTTTATTTCGCCATCATTAAGTCCCAGGTTCGATCACACCCCATGTGAAACTGGGCAGACAGAAACCGCTCTACCGATACTGCCAATCCACCTCCGTGAAGGAATTTAATAATAAAACCACCTGACTATCGTTAACCTGTTGTGTGTGGGTCACTTAATCTGGATGGAGATCACCTTTGTTGTTCTTCCTCTACCAGATCCAGCCGGAACTCGTCTCCACCTCCTCTGCTATAGTCTTTAGTACTTTGGTCCTGTTCCACCCAGTTACTCAGAGATATTTCATGAGATTGTAGGCAGTTATTTCTACCAACCCTCTCCCTTAATTACAGGTACTGTCATACACTGTTGTGTATATAATTAAATGTATGGCAGGGAAACCTTCTTTTTAAAATTTTCTCTCCTGTATGTCTGTCATTCTCGTAATCATAGCTGAAGTATTGATCAGTGTTGACAGATCGATATCAATTAACGGCATGACAGCCTTCCCGCTCCGTAAGTTGTGACATTTTCCCAAGAGGCCAGCCCAGGCTTTGCTGCCCCTCATGCCAAGAGGGCAAACTGTCAAAGTATCGGCCACTCTTTGATATGTTTGTGATTGAGAGTTTGGCAGTGGAGACTTCCAGTGTTCTTGCTCCCCTCCCGACTATACCCCCACACACGGTTAACGGAGGGGAGTTAGCTACCCACTAGTGTGAGCCCCGTGAGGTGCAGTGGCTGTTTCAGTATGTCCCCCTTGCCATCCTCCCTAGCTCCGGAACCAGACTCACCCTTAAGTTTCATCTATGGTGGTGACATGTAGAATATATTTATTTAAGCTATTGTTATTTTAATAAAAAAAATGAAAAACCTATGTGTTTGTTTTTTAATAATAAAATTCAACATGTTTCTTTTTTATTCACAGGAAATATATTTAGTGTATTTTGTTTTAAAACTCTTCCTAGTTTTCCCTGTAGCAGCTCTGTTGTCTTCAGCAAATATTTCGGTGGATTTAAATGTTTCTTTCAAGATTGAGACCAAAGACCGTAAATTGTTGATTCAATTCTTCAACAGTGCTAAATATTTTCGTAAAATATCCCGTAAAGCGAATGAGAATACAAGTCTCCCCCCTGGACAGACCGCCAGTCCATCACAGGGTTAACCCTCCACCTATTACTGGTACTCATGTTCAGCTGAATTATACTGGCCGTAAAAACAAAAACAGTTGTAAATTCATTTCAGTTTCTCGATCACTCTCTTCCTCTGTATGTCCATCATTGGTTATCTGTCGATCAGTGTTTGTTAAGATCGATATGGACTAACTTATGAGTTTATTTCGCCATCATTAAGTCCCAGGTTCGATCACACCCCATGTGAAACTGGGTTGACAGAAACTATATAGAAGTCTGTCAACTGTAATTCAAATGGCCAGTCTTATAACACTGAATCTCCCTGAGAATTACGTATGTTCATAATTATAGATTAACTTCTAGTGCTGTAAACATGGCCAGCCTGTTTAGATGGTGCTATAGCATGGCCAGGGTGTTTCGATGTTGCTGTTGCATGGCCAGGTTGTTTAGACGGTGCTGTAGCATGTCCAGGTTGCGTTGCATGGCCAGGTTGTTTAAACGGTGCTGTAGCAAGGCCAGGTTGTTTAGATGGTGCTGTAGCATGGCCAGGTTTCGTTGCATGGCCAGGTTGTTTAGATGCTGCTATAGCATGGCCATGAAAATTGAAACATACGCACCATGTTTGTGAATTTCGCGCTTGCGCATTCAACTCCATCCAAAACAAGAAAAAAAAAGATGGCCGTCAGTTTGTAGAATGTTACAAGCTTTACAGAAACTCTCGCTAAATGGTTTAGCAATGGACAATAGCAGCTTTCTGAAAGGTAACGTAGATTTTTATATTATGTTGAGATATTTTTGTAAATCTTTCCCTCTTAGTCTCCTTCGTATGATCTACTATTTACACCTGCCTAGTTCTTCTCTTGTTAACGTATTCTTAATGAGATACACACTCACCTGTTTCATACATTGCGAATATAATACAATTTAATTCATATTATTTTTATTAATAAGTAGTGTAGTTTAAACATTGTTCCTACTTCTTCCTGTGGTAGTTCCTTGGTCTTTATCAAATCCTTCTGTCGACTATTTATCCCTATCACTGTCTGGTTGTCTTCACTAACAGCAATCGAACGTGGTAGTTTCGACTGTTGACTTTCCAAAAGCTGTCACCTCTTGCAATCTCTCCGAGGTACACACAATAAGTCCAGCTGTTCACCTCTATGTTTTAAACTCTCTTTCTCCCATTTGACTTTGTCGATGGGGGAAATATTTTATTCCGTCTTGTAATGTCATACATTTAATTCTATACACAGTGTATGATGGGAAACTTCATTATTTCTTCCCATAGTGGTGACAGTGACTTACGATCATAATGTGATGAGTTCCATTCCTGGATCGTGTTGTGATCTTGAGAAAAACACTTCATTCCAGGTGGCTCCAGTGTACTTAGCTGAGTCTGAGTACCAGCAGTATCTTGAGTTTTAACCCTGCCATAGACTGGCGTCCTAACCAATCATTTTAAAGTTTTGTTTTCGTTTTAATAGTCCAAGAACAGTGTTGATTATTTTGTCAGACACTGGACCATTTGTTGGTAAATACCTCCATCCAGTACGTTGGTGTCTCTACTCTATCATTCTAATAGTTTACCTATTGTCTCTGAGACGAGGCCAGCCCATCTATAAGTTCATTGCTGTTGAATCCAGGTTTGTTGCTCTTCATTGTATGATTTGCTCCACTGCCGGCCCCGAATAGTCCCACTTAGCAATCAATCTTTACGAATAAGTCCAGCTGTTCAACATCTGTTTTATCTTCTTGTCTCTCCCATTAGACTTTGTCGATGGGTGAAATGTGATCTTCTTGCCTTGCTCCTCGTTAGAACGCAATTCAGACAAGCCGGGGTCAATATCCCGTTAAAACAATGATATATGTACGTAACACATACATATAAATAGCTTTTATTGTTGTTTCAATTAATTATGAACATCAATAATAAATAACAACTTCGTAAAATAGAATTCAATGTGTTTTTATTGACAAAAATGTATTTAAATACAAGAGAAATATTGTTTAATTCTTCTCTTGTGTTCCTTCTTTACAGATGTCCAGCCAACAAGTGTTCTGTAGAATGAAATAAGTTTGTAATAAAACAATTGTATCATATACTTTATTGTGTTGTTTATTTATTCCTGGTATGAAGGTAAATATATTTTAAACAGCCTCATCAAGGTTTCGAATCCAGCAGTCGCTCCAAAAATGGTTGTCCAATAAACAATGTAGACGGTGTCTTCAATGGTTCGAATCTAAGGAAAGAAAAGTAAGTACCATCAAGGGAATGAAGAGTAAGTATCAATAAACAATATAGAAATATCATTGAGGGTTCGAATCCAACAGTCGTCTAAGAACGTAATTACCATCAAGGGTGATAAGTATCAAAAATGTAATAAGAACCTTCAAGTATGTAAAGAAAGTATCTCAGGTTCGAATCCAACTGTCTTCCAAGAATGTAGAAACCATCTAATAATGTAAAGAAAGTATCAAAGGTTCGAATCCAACTGTCTTCCAAGAATGTAAGTGAAATTGTGGGTTCTAAGAATCTAAGTCTCTCTATATAGAAACTAAGTTGAAGGTTCGAATCCAACTGTCTTCCAAGAATGTAAGTGAAATTGTGGGTTTTAAGAAACTAAGTTGAAGGTTCGAATCCAACTGTCTTCCAAGAATCTAAGTGAAATTGTGGGTTTTAAGAAACTAAGTTGAAGGTTCGAATCCAACTGTCTTCCAAGAATGTAAGTGAGATTGTGGGTTCTAAGAATCTAAGTCTCTCTATATAGAAACTAAGTTAAGAAGGTTCAAATCCAACTGTCTTCCAAGAATGTAAGTGACATTGTGGGTTCTAAGAATCTAAACAGTCTATATAGAAACTAAGTTAAGAAGGTTCAAATCCAACTGTCTTCCAAGAATGTAATTACCCTCCAAGGTTCTTCTTGAAATCTCTTCTAATATTCAAATGAGCCTTCTAATATGTAAATGACCTTCAAAAATGTAATTAAGATTCTCTCTAATATATTTCTAAAAAAAAATTTCTTCTAATATGCAAATGAGCTTCTAATATGTAAATGAAGCTTTAAGAGTAATTAAGTTTCTTTCTATATATATTAAGATTCTTTCTAATATAATTCTTCTAATATGTAAATGAACTTCAAAGCTCATTTGCATATTAGATGAAATTTTGAAAAAGAATTCTTCACGGTGGTCAGGGACGGGCCTTGCATCTATGTGCCGGCCCCGAATAGTCCCAGGCCGATGCAGTCGTACGCCACTACGAATCGAACGCCAGCCAGGGGGACTGGTAGTCTGAGACGCAGATCGCACGCCACCGCGAAGGCCGCAATTCTACTGAGTTAAATAGTGGTACTTATGGCTACTTTGGAAAAATTTTGATCAAAAAAAAATTAATATATGCAAACGGAACAAAGGGAAGTAATTCTGGATTCAAATATTTTTTTCATAAGACAATTATTAATGCATTGGTGGTGCTACGAAGACGGGGTTTTCGATGTCTGCCAACGGATTGTTTAGGGAGTTTGATTATGGGGGTTTATCGAAGTTCGATGGTGACCCTTTCTACAATTCAGAATCTACAAGATGTTGCGATAGAGACGCAAGTTAGACATGTCTTTCAACCGCGAGAGGGTAGCCAGCTTTGTTTACATTCGAGCGATAACCATAGAAGATTATACAGGTTAGACATGTCTTTTAACTGCTTTTTTGGCGACCTTAGTACATACACTACATGCCTTTCGTCCCCTAAGCGAGCGTTAGCCACAGAGAAGATCTTACAAGCCAGAGAGGACATTGAGCCTTCGAGAGGGGGAGGAAATTTAACTTGGGTGTTCTCAGTCCTGGAAGGAGACTGAGGTGTGATACACACAACACTTCCACTGAAATATGTACTACCTGTACAGTCACCAAAGGAGGCAGGAACTGACATATGTACTGTCTGTACAGTCACCCAACGATCCATAAGACAATAAACATCGGTTTTCGATTGACAACCATAACTACACCTCGTAACAACACATATAGCACCAGCAACACATTAACAATTTTCTAATAAAAAATATATTCACACCTGAATTACTTCCATTTATTCCGTTTACATATATTTTAACAACGAATAATTAAAAATATAGATACAAATGTGACTTAATACGTACCTTGATGGACTCCGGGTTTAAGGGTGTGGCCACAGGGGAGGGGTAAAGTGTGCCATTGACAGATGACCCCAGTTCTTGGGATGCTAAGAGACAGGCCTAACCTTTTATAAGCCGCCGTATGGAGGGACAGCTACCACAATATACTGTATATCAGGGGCATTAAAATACAGACCCATTGTTATATTACATGTAACTGTGGGCCATGTGGGGGAACAGTTAACACTGTATAACAGGGACATTAAAAGAGAGGCCCACCCATAGATGTAACTGTGGGATGTAGAGAGGAGCCAGCTACCACAATATACTGTATATGAGGGACATTAAAAGACAGAGACAAACAGACCTTATATTAGATGTAACGGCTGATGTATGGAGGGACAGCTACCGCAATATACTCTGTATCTGGGACGTTAAAAGACAAACGCACCCTTATATTAGAAGGGACAGCTACCACAATATACTGTATATCAGGTGTTAAAAGACAGACCCATGTAAAGTTATAACTATAGACCGTATGGAGGGGTAGCTATTACAATATACTGTATGTATATAAGAGACGATAAAAGACAGACCCCTCCTTACATTAGATGCAACAGGGACAGCTACCACAATACACTGTATATCAGGGACGTTAAAATACAACTTCATTCTTTTATCACAGAGAAAGAGTATTGCTGTGTATCACCTCCAGCTTCTGGACTGTAAGAAGATGGAGGTATTCCACCAGCCTGCACCTCAGGAAGAGTACCACCCTCACCATATCACGATTGGCGAGACAGAACTGAAAACAGTCCGTCATTTCACCTACCTGGGGTGCACCATCACATCGGGTGCCAAGATCGACAGGGAAGTCAGCAACAGACTGGCAAAGGTGAATTTGGTAGACTGTACTAACGTGTGGAAGATTAAACACGAAGCTGAACTCCTAAATACGCTGGGCAGGCCACGTCTCTAGGATAAAGGATCAATCTCAACTCCCTATAGGCGTTCGTGACAGGTGGACCAAGTAACAAGAAGCTGTGCTGGAGTGTAACGAGAAAAAGGTTCGTAGGTAATGGCTATTTCCAGTTGAGGTGGGCTGCATGGAATTTTCGGCTCAGTGGAATGACAGGACGAGAGAAGAAGGCCTCCTGTTGGCTTTGTAGCAGGAGAGGGGGGTAAGCTGCAAGCTAGGTGGCGATAATGGGTAGTAATTTGGCCACCACTGCTGACCCACCAGCGGGGGGGTTTACGGTTGATGGTTAAAAGTCCCAATGAACGAAGGACACGGCTGGGTGATATCAGCACCTGCTGGCCAAGGCTATGTCCTCCGAAGGAGAATGACTGTGGGGCACCTGAGGACGTAATTATGTCTATATATATATCATCATCATAGTTTAACGTCTATCTTCCACGCTAGCATGGGTTATACGGGTTTGTCCGATTGAGAGACAAGTTGGGCCGGGTGACCGTGTCTCGCTCGTATATATAAACTTTATTGGCATATTGCAATCGTATCAATATCGACCATCTCAGAGTACAATCAAAATGACAGGGACCCGATCCTACCTCGATATCTCATCAGATATGCGAGTTTATATGCGCATAATAAACACCGCCTGTAACTTTCATCAGAATCTTACCTAACATGTGTGTAGGTGGTGGGGATAGAGTAACTGGACTGTGGACCCTATCGTTAAAACACCCGAGAAAATCTCATCGGAGACACGCACCCCTAGAATCTGCTCAAGAATACAAAATTAATTTACAACACTTTCTCCAGCCGAAACCTGGTGCAGTCTGCGCATAACCCAGGTTCTGCTGCACGTCGGGTCACTCTCCGACAGGTTTGCTGTCGTACCCTTGGCAATGGAGACTTCTGGTGTCCTTGGCTCTCGGGCTACCTCCCTCTTCACCACCATAGGTGCAGAGCTGGCTACCTGTAGCAGTGGAGACTTCTGGTGTCCTTTGCCCTAGGGCTACCTGTAACAGTGGAGAACTCTGGTGTCCTTGGCCCTAGGGCTACCACCATAGGTGCAGAGCTGGCTACCTGTAACAGTGGAGACTTCTGGCTACCTGTAGCGGTGGAGACTTCTGGTGTCCTTGGCCCTAGGGTTACCCCCCTCTTCACCACCATAGGTGCAGAGCTGGCTACCTGTAGCAGTGGAGACTACTGGTGTCCTTGGCCCTCGGGCTACCTGTAGCAGTGGAGACTTCTGGTGTCCTCAGCCCTAGGGCTACCTCCCTACTCACCACCATAGGTGCAGAGCTGACTACCTGTAGCAGTGGAGACCTAGGGCTACCTGTAACTGTGGAGACCTCTGGTGTCCTTGGCCCTAGGGCTACCTGTAGCAGTGGAGACTTCTGGTGTCCTCAGCCCTAGGGCTACCTCCCTACTCACCACCATAGGTGCAGAGCTAACTAACTGTAGCGGTGGAGACTTCTGGTGTCCTTTGCCCGAGGGTTACCGGTAGCAGTGGAGACTTCTGGTGTCCTTTGCCCTAGGGCTACCTGTAGCAGTGGTGACTTCTGGTGCCCTTTGCCCTAAGGCTACCTCTCTACTCACCACCATAGGTGCAGAGCTGGCTACCTGTAACAGTGGAGACCTCTGGTGTCCTTGGCCCTAGGGCTACCTCCCTCTTCACCACCATAGGTGCAGAGCTGGCTACCTGTAGCAGTGGAGACTTCTGGTGTCCTTGGCCCTAGGGCTACCTCCCTACTCACCACCATAGGTGCAGAGCTGGCTACCTGTAGCAGTGGAGACTTCTGGTGTCCTTGGCCCTAGGGCTACCTCCCTCTTCACCACCATAGGTGCAGAGCTGGCTACCTGTAGCAGTGGAGACTTCTGGTGTCCTTGGCCCTAGGGCTACCTCCCTCTTCACCACCATAGGTGCAGACCTGACTACCTGTAGCAGAGGAGACTTCTGGTGTCCTTGGCCCTAGGGCTACATCCCTACTCACCACCATAGGTGCAGAGCTGGCTACCTGTAGCAGTGGAGACTTCTGGTGTCCTTGGCCCTAGGGCTACATCCCTACTCACCACCATAGGTGCAGAGCTGGCTACCTGTAGCAGTGGAGACTTCTGGTGTCCTTGGCCCTCGGGCTACCTGTAGCAGTGGAGACTTCTGGTGTCCTTTGCCCTAGGGCTACCCCCCTCTTCACCACCATAGATGACGAGCTGGCTACTTGTAGCAGTGGAGACTTCTGGTGTCCTTGGCCCTAGGGCTACCTCCCTACTCACCACCATAGGTGCAGAGCTGGCTACCTGTAGCAGTGGAGACTTCTGGTGTCCTTGGCCCTAGGGCTACCCCCCTCTTCACCACCATAGATGACGAGCTGGCTACTTGTAGCAGTGGAGACTTCTGGTGTCCTTGGCCCTAGGGCTACCTCCCTACTCACCACCATAGGTGCAGAGCTGGCTACCTGTAGCAGTGGAGACTTCTGGTGTCCTTGGCCCTAGGGCTACCTCCCTCTTCACCACCATAGGTGCAGAGCTGGCTACCTGTAGCAGTGGAGATTTCTGGTGTCCTTGGCCCTAGGGCTACCTCCCTCTTTACCACCATAGGTGACGAGCTGGCTACCTGTAGCAGTGGAGACTTCTGGTGTCCTTGGCCCTAGGGCTACCTCCCTCTTCACCACCATAGGTGCAGACCTGACTACCTGTAGCAGAGGAGACTTCTGGTGTCCTTGGCCCTAGGGCTACATCCCTACTCACCACCATAGGTGCAGAGCTGGCTACCTGTAGCAGTGGAGACTTCTGGTGTCCTTGGCCCTCGGGCTACCTGTAGCAGTGGAGACTTCTGGTGTCCTTTGCCCTAGGGCTACCTCCCTACTCACCACCATAGGTGCAGAGCTGGCTACCTGTAGCAGTGGAGACTTCTGGTGTCCTTGGCCCTAGGGCTACCCCCCTCTTCACCACCATAGATGACGAGCTGGCTACTTGTAGCAGTGGAGACTTCTGGTGTCCTTGGCCCTAAGGCTACCTCTCTACTCACCACCATAGGTGCAGAGCTGGCTACCTGTAACAGTGGAGACCTCTGGTGTCCTTGGCCCTAGGGCTACCTCCCTCTTCACCACCATAGGTGCAGAGCTGGCTACCTGTAGCAGTGGAGACTTCTGGTGTCCTTGGCCCTAGGGCTACCTCCCTACTCACCACCATAGGTGCAGAGCTGGCTACCTGTAGCAGTGGAGACTTCTGGTGTCCTTGGCCCTAGGGCTACCTCCCTACTCACCACCATAGGTGCAGAGCTGGCTACCTGTAGCAGTGGAGACTTCTGGTGCCCTTGGCCCTCGGGCTACCTGTAGCAGTGGAGACTTCTGGTGACCACGACCCCAGGGCTACCTGTAGCAGTGGAGACTTCTGGTGTCCTTGGCCCTAGGGCTACCTCTCTACTCACCACCATAGGTGACGAGCTGGCTACTTGTAGCAGTGGAGACTTCTGGTGTCCTTTGCCCTAGGGCTACCTGTAGCAGTGGAGACTTCTGGTGACCACGACCCCAGGGCTACCTGTAGCAGTGGAGACTTCTTGTGTCCTTGGCCCTAGGGCTACCTCCCTACTCACCACCATAGGTGAAGAGCTGGCTACCTGTAGCAGTGGAGACTTCTGGTGTCCTTGGCCCTAGGGCTACCTCCCTACTCACCACCATAGGTGCAGAGCTGGCTACCTGTAGCAGTGGAGACTTCTGGTGTCCTTGGCCCTAGGGCTACCTCCCTACTCACCACCATAGGTGCAGAGCTGGCTACCTGTAGCAGTGGAGACTTCTGGTGTCCTTGGCCCTAGGGCTACCTCCCTCTTCACCACCATAGGTGACGAGCTGGCTACCTGTAGCAGTGGAGACTTCTGGTGTCCTTGGCCCTAGGGCTACCTCCCTCTTCACCACCATAGGTGTAGAGCTGGCTACCTGTAGCAGTGGAGACTTCTGGTGTCCTTGGCCCTAGGGCTACCTCCCTCTTCACCACCATAGGTGCAGACCTGACTACCTGTAGCAGTGGAGACTTCTGGTGTCCTTGGCCCTAGGGCTACCTCCCTACTCACCACCATAGGTGCAGAGCTGGCTACCTGTAGCAGTGGAGACTTCTGGTGTCCTTGGCCCTAGGGCTACCTCCCTACTCACCACCATAGGTGCAGAGCTGGCTACCTGTAGCAGTGGAGACTTCTGGTGTCCTTGGCCCTAGGGCTACCTCCCTCTTCACCACCATAGGTGACGAGCTGGCTACCTGTAGCAGTGGAGACTTCTGGTGTCCTTGGCCCTAGGGCTACCTCCCTCTTCACCACCATAGGTGCAGAGCTGGCTACCTGTAGCAGTGGAGACTTCTGGTGTCCTTGGCCCTAGGGCTACCTCCCTACTCACCACCATAGGTGCAGAGCTGGCTACCTGTAGCAGTGGAGACTTCTGGTGTCCTTGGCCCTAGGGCTACCTCCCTCTTCACCACCATAGGTGACGAGCTGGCTACCTGTAGCAGTGGAGACTTCTGGTGTCCTTGGCCCTAGGGCTACCTCCCTACTCACCACCATAGGCGCTGAGCTGGCTACCTGTAGCAGTGGAGACTTCTGGTGTCCTTTGCCCTAGGGCTACCTGTAGCAGTGGAGACTTCTGGTGTCCTTGGCCCTAGGGCTACCTCTCTACTCACCACCATAGGTGACGAGCTGGCAACCTGTAGCAGTGGAGACTTCTGGTGTCCTTTGCCCTAGGCTACCTGTAGCAGTGGAGACTTCTGGTGACCACGACCCCAGGGCTACCTGTAGCAGTGGAGACTTCTTGTGTCCTTGGCCCTAGGGCTACCTCCCTACTCACCACCATAGGTGAAGAGCTGGCTACCTGTAGCAGTGGAGACTTCTGGTGTCCTTGGCCCTAGGGCTACCTCCCTACTCACCACCATAGGTGCAGAGCTGGCTACCTGTAGCAGTGGAGACTTCTGGTGTCCTTGGCCCTAGGGCTACCTCCCTACTCACCACCATAGGTGCAGAGCTGGCTACCTGTAGCAGTGGAGACTTCTGGTGTCCTTGGCCCTAGGGCTACCTCCCTCTTCACCACCATAGGTGACGAGCTGGCTACCTGTAGCAGTGGAGACTTCTGGTGTCCTTGGCCCTAGGGCTACCTCCCTCTTCACCACCATAGATGACGAGCTGGCTACTTGTAGCAGTGGAGACTTCTGGTGTCCTTGGCCCTAGGGCTACCTCCCTACTCACCACCATAGGTGCAGAGCTGGCTACCTGTAGCAGTGGAGACTTCTGGTGTCCTTGGCCCTAGGGCTACCTCCCTCTTCACCACCATAGGTGCAGAGCTGGCTACCTGTAGCAGTGGGGATTTCTGGTGTCCTTGGCCCTAGGGCTACCTCCCTCTTTACCACCATAGGTGACGAGCTGGCTACCTGTAGCAGTGGAGACTTCTGGTGTCCTTGGCCCTAGGGCTACCTCCCTCTTCACCACCATAGGTGACGAGCTGGCTACCTGTAGCAGTGGAGACTTCTGGTGTCCTTGGCCCTAGGGCTACCTCCCTCTTCACCACCATAGGTGACGAGCTGGCTACCTGTAGCAGTGGAGACTTCTGGTGTCCTTGGCCCTAGGGCTACCTCCCTCTTCACCACCATAGGTGCAGACCTGACTACCTGTAGCAGTGGAGACTTCTGGTGTCCTTGGCCCTAGGGCTACCTCCCTACTCACCACCATAGGTGCAGAGCTGGCTACCTGTAGCAGTGGAGACTTCTGGTGTCCTTGGCCCTCGGGCTACCTGTAGCAGTGGAGACTTCTGGTGTCCTTTGCCCTAGGGCTACCTCCCTACTCACCACCATAGGTGCAGAGCTGGCTACCTGTAGCAGTGGAGACTTCTGGTGTCCTTGGCCCTAGGGCTACCTCCCTACTCACCACCATAGGTGCAGAGCTGGCTACCTGTAGCAGTGGAGACTTCTGGTGCCCTTGGCCCTCGGGCTACCTGTAGCAGTGGAGACTTCTGGTGACCACGACCCCAGGGCTACCTGTAGCAGTGGAGACTTCTGGTGTCCTTGGCCCTAGGGCTACCTCCCTACTCACCACCATAGGCGCTGAGCTGGCTACCTGTAGCAGTGGAGACTTCTGGTGTCCTTTGCCCTAGGGCTACCTGTAGCAGTGGAGACTTCTGGTGTCCTTGGCCCTAGGGCTACCTCTCTACTCACCACCATAGGTGACGAGCTGGCAACCTGTAGCAGTGGAGACTTCTGGTGTCCTTTGCCCTAGGGCTACCTGTAGCAGTGGAGACTTCTGGTGACCACGACCCCAGGGCTACCTGTAGCAGTGGAGACTTCTTGTGTCCTTGGCCCTAGGGCTACCTCCCTACTCACCACCATAGGTGAAGAGCTGGCTACCTGTAGCAGTGGAGACTTCTGGTGTCCTTGGCCCTAGGGCTACCTCCCTACTCACCACCATAGGTGCAGAGCTGGCTACCTGTAGCAGTGGAGACTTCTGGTGTCCTTGGCCCTAGGGCTACCTCCCTCTTCACCACCATAGGTGACGAGCTGGCTACCTGTAGCAGTGGAGACTTCTGGTGTCCTTGGCCCTAGGGCTACCTCCCTCTTCACCACCATAGGTGCAGAGCTGGCTACCTGTAGCAGTGGAGACTTCTGGTGTCCTTGGCCCTAGGGCTACCTCCCTCTTCACCACCATAGGTGACGAGCTGGCTACCTGTAGCAGTGGAGACTTCTGGTGTCCTTGGCCCTAGGGCTACCTCCCTCTTCACCACCATAGGTGACGAGCTGGCTACCTGTAGCAGTGGAGACTTCTGGTGTCCTTGGCCCTAGGGCTACCTCCCTCTTCACCACCATAGGTGACGAGCTGGCTACCTGTAGCAGTGGAGACTTCTGGTGTCCTTGGCCCTAGGGCTACCTCCCTCTTCACCACCATAGGTGACGAGCTGGCTACCTGTAGCAGTGGAGACTTCTGGTGTCCTTGGCCCTAGGGCTACCTCCCTCTTCACCACCATAGGTGACGAGCTGGCTACCTGTAGCAGTGGAGATTTCTGGTGTCCTTGGCCCTAGGGCTACCTCCCTCTTCACCACCATAGGTGACGAGCTGGCTACCTGTAGCAGTGGAGATTTCTGGTGTCCTTGGCCCTAGGGCTACCTGTAGCAGTGGAGACTTCTGGTGTCCTTGGCCCTAGGGCTACCTCCCTCTTCACCACCATAGATGACGAGCTGGCTACTTGTAGCAGTGGAGACTTCTGGTGTCCTTGGCCCTAGGGCTACCTCCCTACTCACCACCATAGGTGCAGAGCTGGCTACCTGTAGCAGTGGAGACTTCTGGTGTCCTTGGCCCTAGGGCTACCTCCCTCTTCACCACCATAGGTGCAGAGCTGGCTACCTGTAGCAGTGGAGATTTCTGGTGTCCTTGGCCCTAGGGCTACCTCCCTCTTTACCACCATAGGTGACGAGCTGGCTACCTGTAGCAGTGGAGACTTCTGGTGTCCTTGGCCCTAGGGCTACCTCCCTCTTCACCACCATAGGTGACGAGCTGGCTACCTGTAGCAGTGGAGACTTCTGGTGTCCTTGGCCCTAGGGCTACCTCCCTCTTCACCACCATAGGTGCAGACCTGACTACCTGTAGCAGTGGAGACTTCTGGTGTCCTTGGCCCTAGGGCTACCTCCCTACTCACCACCATAGGTGCAGAGCTGGCTACCTGTAGCAGTGGAGACTTCTGGTGTCCTTGGCCCTAGGGCTACCTCCCTCTTCACCACCATAGGTGACGAGCTGGCTACCTGTAGCAGTGGAGACTTCTGGTGTCCTTGGCCCTAGGGCTACCTCCCTACTCACCACCATAGGCGCTGAGCTGGCTACCTGTAGCAGTGGAGACTTCTGGTGTCCTTTGCCCTAGGGCTACCTGTAGCAGTGGAGACTTCTGGTGTCCTTGGCCCTAGGGCTACCTCTCTACTCACCACCATAGGTGACGAGCTGGCAACCTGTAGCAGTGGAGACTTCTGGTGTCCTTTGCCCTAGGCTACCTGTAGCAGTGGAGACTTCTGGTGACCACGACCCCAGGGCTACCTGTAGCAGTGGAGACTTCTTGTGTCCTTGGCCCTAGGGCTACCTCCCTATTCACCACCATAGGTGAAGAGCTGGCTACCTGTAGCAGTGGAGACTTCTGGTGTCCTTGGCCCTAGGGCTACCTCCCTACTCACCACCATAGGTGCAGAGCTGGCTACCTGTAGCAGTGGAGACTTCTGGTGTCCTTGGCCCTAGGGCTACCTCCCTACTCACCACCATAGGTGCAGAGCTGGCTACCTGTAGCAGTGGAGACTTCTGGTGTCCTTGGCCCTAGGGCTACCTCCCTCTTCACCACCATAGGTGACGAGCTGGCTACCTGTAGCAGTGGAGACTTCTGGTGTCCTTGGCCCTAGGGCTACCTCCCTCTTCACCACCATAGGTGCAGAGCTGGCTACCTGTAGCAGTGGAGACTTCTGGTGTCCTTGGCCCTAGGGCTACCTCCCTCTTCACCACCATAGATGACGAGCTGGCTACTTGTAGCAGTGGAGACTTCTGGTGTCCTTGGCCCTAGGGCTACCTCCCTACTCACCACCATAGGTGCAGAGCTGGCTACCTGTAGCAGTGGAGACTTCTGGTGTCCTTGGCCCTAGGGCTACCTCCCTCTTCACCACCATAGGTGCAGAGCTGGCTACCTGTAGCAGTGGGGATTTCTGGTGTCCTTGGCCCTAGGGCTACCTCCCTCTTTACCACCATAGGTGACGAGCTGGCTACCTGTAGCAGTGGAGACTTCTGGTGTCCTTGGCCCTAGGGCTACCTCCCTCTTCACCACCATAGGTGACGAGCTGGCTACCTGTAGCAGTGGAGACTTCTGGTGTCCTTGGCCCTAGGGCTACCTCCCTCTTCACCACCATAGGTGACGAGCTGGCTACCTGTAGCAGTGGAGACTTCTGGTGTCCTTGGCCCTAGGGCTACCTCCCTCTTCACCACCATAGGTGCAGACCTGACTACCTGTAGCAGTGGAGACTTCTGGTGTCCTTGGCCCTAGGGCTACCTCCCTACTCACCACCATAGGTGCAGAGCTGGCTACCTGTAGCAGTGGAGACTTCTGGTGTCCTTGGCCCTCGGGCTACCTGTAGCAGTGGAGACTTCTGGTGTCCTTTGCCCTAGGGCTACCTCCCTACTCACCACCATAGGTGCAGAGCTGGCTACCTGTAGCAGTGGAGACTTCTGGTGTCCTTGGCCCTAGGGCTACCTCCCTACTCACCACCATAGGTGCAGAGCTGGCTACCTGTAGCAGTGGAGACTTCTGGTGCCCTTGGCCCTCGGGCTACCTGTAGCAGTGGAGACTTCTGGTGACCACGACCCCAGGGCTACCTGTAGCAGTGGAGACTTCTGGTGTCCTTGGCCCACCTCCCTACTCACCACCATAGGCGCTGAGCTGGCTACCTGTATCAGTGGAGACTTCTGGTGTCCTTTGCCCTAGGGCTACCTGTAGCAGTGGAGACTTCTGGTGTCCTTGGCCCTAGGGCTACCTCTCTACTCACCACCATAGGTGACGAGCTGGCAACCTGTAGCAGTGGAGACTTCTGGTGTCCTTTGCCCTAGGGCTACCTGTAGCAGTGGAGACTTCTGGTGACCACGACCCCAGGGCTACCTGTAGCAGTGGAGACTTCTTGTGTCCTTGGCCCTAGGGCTACCTCCCTACTCACCACCATAGGTGAAGAGCTGGCTACCTGTAGCAGTGGAGACTTCTGGTGTCCTTGGCCCTAGGGCTACCTCCCTACTCACCACCATAGGTGCAGAGCTGGCTACCTGTAGCAGTGGAGACTTCTGGTGTCCTTGGCCCTAGGGCTACCTCCCTCTTCACCACCATAGGTGACGAGCTGGCTACCTGTAGCAGTGGAGACTTCTGGTGTCCTTGGCCCTAGGGCTACCTCCCTCTTCACCACCATAGGTGCAGAGCTGGCTACCTGTAGCAGTGGAGACTTCTGGTGTCCTTGGCCCTAGGGCTACCTCCCTCTTCACCACCATAGGTGACGAGCTGGCTACCTGTAGCAGTGGAGACTTCTGGTGTCCTTGGCCCTAGGGCTACCTCCCTCTTCACCACCATAGGTGACGAGCTGGCTACCTGTAGCAGTGGAGACTTCTGGTGTCCTTGGCCCTAGGGCTACCTCCCTCTTCACCACCATAGGTGACGAGCTGGCTACCTGTAGCAGTGGAGACTTCTGGTGTCCTTGGCCCTAGGGCTACCTCCCTCTTCACCACCATAGGTGACGAGCTGGCTACCTGTAGCAGTGGAGACTTCTGGTGTCCTTGGCCCTAGGGCTACCTCCCTCTTCACCACCATAGGTGACGAGCTGGCTACCTGTAGCAGTGGAGATTTCTGGTGTCCTTGGCCCTAGGGCTACCTCCCTCTTCACCACCATAGGTGACGAGCTGGCTACCTGTAGCAGTGGAGATTTCTGGTGTCCTTGGCCCTAGGGCTACCTGTAGCAGTGGAGACTTCTGGTGTCCTTGGCCCTAGGGCTACCTCCCTCTTCACCACCATAGATGACGAGCTGGCTACTTGTAGCAGTGGAGACTTCTGGTGTCCTTGGCCCTAGGGCTACCTCCCTACTCACCACCATAGGTGCAGAGCTGGCTACCTGTAGCAGTGGAGACTTCTGGTGTCCTTGGCCCTAGGGCTACCTCCCTCTTCACCACCATAGGTGCAGAGCTGGCTACCTGTAGCAGTGGAGATTTCTGGTGTCCTTGGCCCTAGGGCTACCTCCCTCTTTACCACCATAGGTGACGAGCTGGCTACCTGTAGCAGTGGAGACTTCTGGTGTCCTTGGCCCTAGGGCTACCTCCCTCTTCACCACCATAGGTGACGAGCTGGCTACCTGTAGCAGTGGAGACTTCTGGTGTCCTTGGCCCTAGGGCTACCTCCCTCTTCACCACCATAGGTGACGAGCTGGCTACCTGTAGCAGTGGAGACTTCTGGTGTCCTTGGCCCTAGGGCTACCTCCCTCTTCACCACCATAGGTGCAGACCTGACTACCTGTAGCAGTGGAGACTTCTGGTGTCCTTGGCCCTAGGGCTACCTCCCTACTCACCACCATAGGTGCAGAGCTGGCTACCTGTAGCAGTGGAGACTTCTGGTGTCCTTGGCCCTCGGGCTACCTGTAGCAGTGGAGACTTCTGGTGTCCTTTGCCCTAGGGCTACCTCCCTACTCACCACCATAGGTGCAGAGCTGGCTACCTGTAGCAGTGGAGACTTCTGGTGTCCTTGGCCCTAGGGCTACCTCCCTACTCACCACCATAGGTGCAGAGCTGGCTACCTGTAGCAGTGGAGACTTCTGGTGCCCTTGGCCCTCGGGCTACCTGTAGCAGTGGAGACTTCTGGTGTCCTTGGCCCTAGGGCTACCTCCCTACTCACCACCATAGGTGCAGAGCTGGCTACCTGTAGCAGTGGAGACTTCTGGTGTCCTTGGCCCTCGGGCTACCTGTAGCAGTGGAGACTTCTGGTGTCCTTTGCCCTAGGGCTACCTCCCTACTCACCACCATAGGCGCTGAGCTGGCTACCTGTAGCAGTGGAGACTTCTGGTGTCCTTTGCCCTAGGGCTACCTGTAGCAGTGGAGACTTCTGGTGTCCTTGGCCCTAGGGCTACCTCTCTACTCACCACCATAGGTGACGAGCTGGCAACCTGTAGCAGTGGAGACTTCTGGTGTCCTTTGCCCTAGGGCTACCTGTAGCAGTGGAGACTTCTGGTGACCACGACCCCAGGGCTACCTGTAGCAGTGGAGACTTCTTGTGTCCTTGGCCCTAGGGCTACCTCCCTACTCACCACCATAGGTGAAGAGCTGGCTACCTGTAACAGTGGAGACCTCTGGTGTCCTTTGCCCTAGGGCTACCTGTAGCAGTGGAGACTTCTGGTGACCACGACCCCAGGGCTACCTGTAGCAGTGGAGACTTCTGGTGTCCTTGGCCCTAGGGCTACCTCCCTACTCACCACCATAGGAGAAGAGCTGGCTACCTGTAACAGTGGAGACCTCTGGTGTCCTTTGCCCTAGGGTTACCTGTAGCAGTGGAGACTTCTGGTCTCCTTTGCCCTAGGGATACCTGTAGCTGTGGAGACTTCCGTTGTCCTTCGCCCTAGGGCTACCTCTCCACTCACCACCATAGGTGCAGAGCTGGCTACCTGTAGCAGTGGAGACTTCTGGTGTCCTTGGCCGTAGGGCTACCTCCCTACTCACCACCATAGGTGCAGAACTGGCTACCTGTAGCAGTGGAGACTTCTGGCGTCCTTTGCCCTAGGGCTACCTGTAACAGTGGAGACTTCTGGTGTCCTTGGCCCCAGGGCTACCCCCCTCTTCACCACCATAGGTGACGAGCTGGCTACCTGTAGCAGTGGAGACTTCTGGTGTCCTCGGCCCTAGGGCTACCTCCCTACTCACCACCACAGATACAGAGTTGGCCAGCCGCAGGTGTGAGCCTCACGAGTTGGAATGGCTTTTCCCGCGCGTCTCCCTTGCCGTCCTCCGGGGAAACGCTCCTCCATTCTGACCCCCGGGGCTGCGGGGAGGCCATCAATATGACTGACTTGTCATTTTATCAGTCAACTGTTGCTATCGTTAGATATTTACGGTCTTTGATCTCAATCTTGAACGAAGTATTTAAATACAGGTAACAGAGCTGCTACAGGGAAAACTAGGAAGAGTTTTAAAAAAACTACACTAGATATATTTTTTGTGAATAAAAAGAAACATGTTGAATTTTATTATTAAATCCCTACATTTTATTGTTTATTTTCAACACTGGAAGCAGTAATCCCACTTCTATATGCAGGGGATCTCGTCGTTTGATGTTGATCCGGGGACAATATCACTCGGCACACACAGAATGACCAGGCAGCCTTCTCTAGGGACAGTACTGCTTGCTGTATGTGGAGAGGGGTCTAGAAAAGTTGTCCTAAACAACAGTATACAGTATGAGGGACGTTAAAAGGCAGGCCCATTCTTTTATCACAGAGAAAGTGTCTTGCTGCGTATCACTTCCAGCTCTCTAGACTGGAAGTAAGTTTGAAGAAGATGGAGGTATTCCCCCAGCTTGTCTCTTACACCATCCAGTGGTCAACGGGCATGTTTTCATGTGGCCGGAAATCAACAAAGAATAAAAGGTAAACACCCACTTTCAATGGACTGAAAACCACATGCTGGAACCTCAGGACCTTGCTAGACAGGGTCACCCTGAGTATGTTGACATTGCTGTTCTCAGTGAAGTCCACTTCCTAGAGCAAAGCCACCTACAAAACCATAGCAACAGACATACCCGCTACTGGTCAAGTCCACCTACAAGAGCATAGCAACAGATACACCCTCTACTGGTCAAGGCCACCTACAAGACCATGGCACAAGATACACCCTTACTGGTCAAGGCCACCTACAAGACCATGGCACAAGATACACCCTTACTGGTCAAGGCCACCTACAAGACCATATCACAAGATACACCCTCTACTGAAAGTGGTAGAGAGAATATTAGCGCAACTAATTAGAGAAATGGTCAAATTAGATGAGATGCAGTTTGGTTTTGTGACTGGGAAAAGTACAACAGATGCCCTCTACTTAGTGTGACAACTACGAGAGGTTCTTAGAGAAGGCCTTTGATAGGGTACCCCAATCTGTCATCTGGTGGTCCCTAATGAAACTAGGTGTAGAGGAATGGCTCGTGAGGAGAGTGCAAGCTTTGCACAGAGGTGCTGTCTGTAAGTGAGGAATTCCAGATACAAGTAGTAGTAGATCAGGGTTCGGTCCTCAGCAAACTCTTGTTCATTATAGTCCTCCAAGCCATAACTGAGGAGTTTAAGACTGGCTGTTCATGGGAACTTCTCTATGCTGACAATCTGGTTCTTATAGCAGAATCAGTAGAGGAGCTAGAAAATAAATCCTGGCTATGAAAACAGCAGTTGGAATCAAGAGGACTGAGAGTGAACCTAGCTAAGACAAAAGTGTTGATAAGTAGCAAAGGAACTGGCACAAACTCTATAAAATGTACACAATGCAGATCTTGGGTACACAAGAAATGTAGTGGGATAGCAGGCAAACTAACAGGTAAGGAGAAATACGTATGCAGTAGATGTACAGGGAAATTTGACAGTAGAAGTCGCAGTGATAGACACATTTTTCAAATGCAGGTGGGTTCTATAGAAGTGGTTGATAGCTTCCGGTACCTAGGTGATCAGAATTGCACGGGAGGAGGGTGTTCCGAGGACATAGTATCTAGAATAAGGACAGGTTCGAAGAAGTTTAGGGAGCTGCTTCCTCTGTTAACAAAGAAGGGTTTCTCCCTGCGTACGAGAGGCCGGTTTCGAAGAGAAATGAAGCAAGCATTCTCCGTTGGATGTGTAATGTCAATGTGCGTGAACGACCAAGCATGGATGAGTTGAGAGAGGAACTGGGTATAAGAGGGATAAGTTGGAGTGTAGGGGAGAGAAGACTGAGATAGTATGGACATGTGATGTACATGGAGGATGAGCGCTGGGTAAAGAAGTGGCAAGAAATCCCAGTGGAAGGAAGAGGCAGTAGAGGAAGACCACGAAAAACATAGACGGAGGTGGTGAGAGCTGTCCTCAGATCGCTGAAACTCACGGAGGAGATGAAGAAGGACCGTGACAAGTGGAGAGATGCTGTGCTGAATAGGACCCATTCCACCCTTGCAAGCAGGGAAAAGCGGACGTAAAATGATGATGATGATATATATATACATATACACACACATATATATACATACATATACACATATATATATAAATATATACATACATATACACATATATTAGGACCACACGGACACTGCCCACAACAGGACAACCCGTCTAACGTGGAAGAACGGACGTAACACGGTGATAATATATATACTTACATATATATATATATATATGCAGGATCGAAGTCAATTGCAGCATATATAAAAACTTGGCATTTTGCAATCGTATTAGAATCGATCATCTCAGGGTACAATCAAAATGATAGGGGCCCGACTCTACCTCGACATCTCATCAGATATGCGAGTTTATATGTGTAAAAATACATTAACACCGCCTGTAACTGTAATTACGGACTTACCTAACATATATATATGTAGGGGGGCGGGGATCAGGTAATTGGGTTGTGGACCCTATCGTTAAAACCCCCGGGAATACCTCACAGGAGAGACACACACCCTTAGAATCTGCTCTGGAATACAAAATTAATTTACAACAGTTTCAGAAAATATTTAACACTGTTGAAGGATCGAATCAACAATTTACGGTCTTTGATCTCAATATTGAAAGAAACATTTAAATACATCGTAAATATTAGTTAAAGACAACAGAGCTGCTACAGGGAAAACTAGGAAGAGTTTTAAAACAAAATACACTAAATATATTTCCTGTGAATAAAAAAGAAACATGTTGAAATGTATTATTAAATCCCTACATTTTATTGTTTATTTTCAACATGAATTGGAACACATGGTCTGGGTATTTCATTAGAAATACAGTAACAAGAGACTTCCCCTGGATAGGACGCCAGTCGATTGCAAGGTTAAAGTCTGTCTCAAACCCGGAGCCTCATGAGACCGGTACTTATCAAAGTCAGTTAATCAGCTGAAAATACAAGACCCTCACCTGGACAAGACACCGATCTATGGCAGGGTTACACCCCAAGATACTACTGGTACTCATGTTAAACTAAGTATACTGGAGCCACGTGAAATGAAGTGTTTTGCTCAAAAACACAACACAACCCAGGAATGGAACTTATCACATTATGATCGTAAGTCCAACACTGTCACCACTATGGGGAGAAATACTGAAGGTTGACACGGTGTGTGACAAGATTGACTTAATTACAGGTACAGGCTTCCAGACAGTTTCTGTCTACTAAATTTCACTCACAGGGCATGGGTCAACTGGAGGTTATGATGACACATGCCCAAGATGTCACCCTCTCACCTAATGGGGAAAAGTGAATCGATATCGATCTGTTAACACTGATCAACACTTCAGCTATGATTACGAGAATGCCAGACATACAGGAGAGAGAAAGTTATTTAAAAAGTAGATTTCCAGGGTAAAGTCCCCACCCCACAGGATGGAGGGAGAGGGTTGGTAGAAATATCTGCCTACAATCTGATGAAATATCTCTGTGTAACTGGGTGGAACAGGACCAAAGTACTAAAGACTATAGCAGAGGAGGTGGAGAGGAGTTCCAGCTGGATCTGGTAGAGGAAGAACAACAAAGGTGATCTCCATCCAGATTAAGTGACCCACACACAACAGGTTAACGATAGCCAAGTGTCTCAACAACAACAAGCTGTCTTCTCTTTCGAAAACACCTGTAGAGCCACCCACAAGGACGGAAGTCACAGGAAGAAGGACAACAACAGACCATTTCCCCTGTAATTAAGGTCTTACCTAATATATATGTGTAGGGGTGGGGATTGAATAACTGCACTGTGAACCCTATCGTTAAAACCCCCGGGAATACCTCACAGGAGAGACACACACCCTTAGAATCTGCTCCAGAATACAAAATTAATTTACAATAGATTCAGAAAATATTTAACACTGTTGAAGAATCGAATCAACAATTTACGGTCTTTGATCTCAATATTGAAAGAACCATTTAAATACATCGTAAATATTAGTTAAAGACAACAGAGCTGCTACAGGGAAAACTAGGAAGAGTTTTAAAAACCTACACTAAATATATTTCCTGTGAATAAAAAAGAAACATGTTGAAATTTATTATTAAATCTCTACATTTTATTGTTTATTTTCAACATGAATTGGAACACGTGGTCTGTGTATTTCATTAGAAATACGGAAGAGAAAGACTGTTAAAATGGTTGATTATGGAGGGAACTAAGGAGGAAAGATTTACCAAAATATCTCAACATAATATATAAATCTACGTTACCTTTCAGAAAACTGCAACTGTCTCTTTTGAAACCATTTTGAAAGAGTTTTTGTAGAGCTGGAAAAATTCTACAAAGTGACGGCCATTTTTTTCTTCTTGGTTCGGATGGAATTGAATGCGCATGCGCGAAACTTAGAAAGACAAGTTCCAAGAATCCAAGCCGTATAACGGGGCTCCGTCTAAACAGCCAGGCCATGCTACAGTTCAATTTAAGAAGTTTGGCCATGCTACAGCAACACCTAAGCAGCCAGGCCATACTACAGCAGCTTCTAACAAATCTGGCCATGCTACAGCACCATCTAAACAGTCGTGGCCATGCTACAGCATTATCTAACAAACCTGGCCATACTACAACTCCCACTGTCATCACCTCCATCTCTCCGTATGGTGAGCAAATAGGGGTCCCACGTGCTGGACTCCCCCCCACAGCCCCGGCGGACAGAATGGAGAAGGTGTTTCCCCGGAGGATGGTAAGGGAGATGCGCTGGAAGAGCCATTCCAACTCGAGAGGCTCACACTTGTGGCTGGCCGGCTCAGCGCCAATGGTGGTGAGTAGGGAGGTAGCTCTAGGGCCAAGGGCACGACCGCGAACATGTCGGAGGGCGGCCAGTAGCTACAGTCCATCCTACAGGCTTCCAGACTGTTTCTGTCTACTAAATTTCACTCACAGGGAATGGGTCAACTGGAGGTTATGATGGCACTAGCTGAAAATATCACCCTCTCACCTAATGGGGAAAAGTTAATCGATATCGATCTGTGAACACTGATCAAAACTTCAGCTATGATTCCAGCAGTTGGAATCAAGAGGACCGAGAGTGAACCTAGCTAAGACAAAAGTGTTGATAAGTAGCAAAGGAACTGGCATAAACTCTATAAAATGTACACAATGCAGATCTCGGGTACACAAGAGATGTAGTGGGATAGCAGGCAAACTAACAGGTAGGGAAAACTACGTATGCAGTAGATGTATAGGGAAAGTTGACAGTAGTAATCGCTGTGATAGACACATTTTTCAAATGCAGGTAGGTTCTAAAGAAGTGCTTGATAGCTTCCGGTACCTAGGTGATCAGATTAGCAAGAGAGAGAGAGAGGGGTGGGGTTCCGAGGCCATAGTATCTAGAATAAGGACGGCTAGGAAGAAGTTTAGGGTGCTGCTTCCTCTGTTGACAAAGAAGGGTTTCTCCCTGCGTACGAAAGGCCGGTTATATAATGCCTGTGTGAGATGCGCGATGCTGCATGGTAGTGAGACATGGGCAGCAACTACAGAGGATATGAGACGGCTGGAGAGAAATGAAGCAAGCATGCTCCGTTGGATGTGCAATGTCAATGTGCGTGAATGACCAAGCATGGATGACTTGAGAGAGAAACTGTGTATAAGAGGAATAAGTTGTAGCGTGCGGGAGAGTAGACTGCGATGGTATGGACATGTGATGCTCATGGAGGATGACCGCTGGGTAAAGAAGTGCCAAGTAATCCCAGTGGAAGGAAGACGCACTAGAGGAAGACCACGAAAAGCATGGGCAGAGGTGGTGAGATCAGACCTCAGATCGCTGAAGCTCACGGAGATGATGAAGGACCGTGACAATTGGAGAGATGCTGTGCGGAATAGGACCCGTCCCACCCTTGCAAGCAGGAAAAAGCGGACGTAAAATGATGATGATGATATACATATACACACATATATATATATACATACACACACATATATACATAAGGACCCCATAGCCAATAATAAATTTAAAAGCATATTACTTGATGCTTTCAACAGTACGGAAGATCAATTAGATTCGTAAAATATAGAGGAACAGTGGGAATTCCTGAAAGCAAACCTGCTGATGGTGGCAGACGAAGTCTGTGGCTGGAGCAGGCCTATAGGCAGGAGGAGAGAAACATGGTGGTGGAAAAGTAAGGTGGAGGAGTCAATTAAGGCCAAAAAGCAGGCTTGGAAAGTATGGCGAGATGGGGGAAGTAGAGAAGACTATCAAGTGGCCAGGAGGGAAGCTAGGATAAAAGTGTACTTCGCAAGAAGGGAAGCAGAGGAAAGAAAGTTCAAGCATGTTCTACAACGCGAGGACCAAAAACGTAAGGTGTTCAGGATTGCTAGGCAATGTGTCAAGGAAAAACGTGATATTGTCGGGGAGAAGTGTGTCCTTAATGATGACGGTGAAGGTTGCTTGGAAGTGTCACTACGAAAGGCTACTAAATGGGAGAAAGACAGTCTCCCCCACATCGACCCAATAGAGGGACTAGCAGTGTTAGTCGAAGGTAGTATAATAAGTAAGGCAATCAAAGATATGAAGACGAGTAAAGCAGCTGGTTCCTTCGGAAATAGTTGCTGAAATGCTGAAAGCTTCTGGAACGGTGAGACACACCATGGTCACCCGGATAGTAAACCAAGTCATACAGAATGGGGTTGTTCCGAAGGACTGGCGTAGCAGCATCATCATTAACTGCTACAAGGGTAAAGGAGATGCCCTAGATAGGGGTAACTATAGAGGCATTAAATTAATCGACCAGGTCATGAAGGTCACAGAAAAAGTAATAGCGCAACTAATCAGAGAGAGAATTGATCTAGATGAAATGCAGTTCGGGTTTGTGTCAGGTAAAAGTACCACAGACGCTCTTTTCATTGTACGACAACTACAGTTGAAGTACCTAGCTAAAAGTAAACCCCTATACTTAGCTTTTGTCGACTTGGAGAAAGCCTTCGACAGAGTCCCCCGTTCCATTATCTGGTGGGCTCTTAGAAAACTAGGTGTTGATGAATGGCTTGTGAGAGCTATACTAGCTATGTATAAAGAAACAGTCAGCAAGGTTAGAATTAACAACGAATATAGTGAAGAGTTTAGCGTAAAAGTTGGTGTTCATCAGGGCTCCGTCCTTAGCCCCCTCCTATTTATTATTGCCCTTCAGGCTATAACAGTGGAGTTCAAGACCGGCTGCCCATGGGAACTCCTATACGCAGATGATCTAACGCTCATAGCTGAATCAATGGCCGAACTACAGAAGAAATTCCAAACATGGAAGCATGGCCTAGAATCAAAAGGCCTTAAAATTAACCTGTCTAAGACTAAAGTTCTAGTTTGTAGGAAGGAAAATAGGGCACCGGTTCCATCCGGGAAATGGCCATACTCAGTGTGTAGGAAAGGAGTAGGTAGAAACTCCATTTTATGTCCCAAATGCAAAGTATGGGTGCATAAAAGATGTAGTGGGATCACAGGTAAGCTAACTAAGAACATAGATTTTATATGTGGCCGGTGCTCTGGTGCAATCAGTAGCAGCAAATGCCCACGGAATACTAGCTCATTCATTGCACAGATGGTTCTATAGAAATAGTGGACACCTTCCGTTAGTTGGGTGACAAAATCAGCAGTGGTGGAGGGTGCTCTGAAAGCACAGTAGCTAGAGTCAGAACTGGATGGAAAAAGTTCAGAGAGCTTATACCACTATTAGCCGCTAAATGGTTCTCTCTAAAAATGAAAGGCAGGCTGTATGATGCCTGCATACGAACAGCAATGTTGCATGGCAGTGAGACCTGGGCATTGTGTGCAGAGGATATTCGCAGACTGGAGAGGAACGAAGCTTGCATGCTCCGCTGGATGTGTAATAGTAATATACGTGAACGGCAAAGCATAAACGAACTAAGGGAAAAATTAGAAATAAGAGGGATCAGATGTTGTTTACTCGAGAGAAGACTACGTTGGTATGGTCACGTGAAGCGCATGAAAGACGACAGCTGTATAAAAAAGTGCAGGGCAATAAAAATAGACGGTAGCCACGGAGTAGGCAGACCCAGGAAAACCTGGGACGACTTGATAAATTCCGACCTGACACACTTACACCTCTCCAAGACAATGTCACTGAACCGAGATCTTTGGCGCTACACAGTAATACAGAAGACCCGCCTTACCTAAGTACAAAGTGAAACCTACTACAGTCAGTAGGCACCTCTAACAAAAATACACCCCCATCCACACCACCCCCTTTCAATGTAAAGTTATGTTGGGACCAGAGCATCCAGTCCGAAACAAATGAGGTCGTGTAGGTGGCACGACAAAAAAAACACACAGTCCACGCTGTAATGTGGCCGTGTAGGTAACACGGTAAAAACCTCCCAGCCCCACACTGTAAACGTGGTTGGTGTTAGGAAGGGCATCCAGCCGTAGAAAACCCGCCAGACAACCACTCTTGCCTCAAGCGGGTAAAACTCCCGTCCAAACCCATGCAAGCGTGGAAGATGGACGTTAAACGATGATGATGATGATGATGATATATATACACACACATATATATATATATATATATATATATATATATACACATACATATATATACACACATATATATATATATACATATATTATGCCCACACTGTAAAATGGACGTGTAGGCGCTACAGAAAAAAGCACACAGCACTCGCTGTAAATGAGGTTGGTGTTAGGAAGGGTATCCAAATGTAGAAATCAAGCCAGAATCAGTTCCCTTATGAGCAAGACAAGGTCAGCCGACTGGACACTGCCCACAACAGGACAACCCGTCTAACCCATGCTAGCGTGGAAGAACGGACGTAAAACGGTGATGATGATATAAATATTTACATATATATACATATATGTGTGTGTGTGTGTGTCTGTGTGTGTACATATATATATATATATATGCAGGATCGAAGTCAATTGCAGCATATATAAAAACTTGGCATTTTGCAATCGTATTAGTATCGATCATCTCAGGATACAATCAAAATGATAGGGGCCCGACTCTACCTCGACATCTCATCAGATATGCGAGTTTATGTGTAAAAATACATTAACACCGCCTGTAACTGTAATTACGGACTTACCTAACATATATATATGTAGGGGGCGGGAAAAGCGTAATTGGGCTGTGGACCCTATCGTTAAATCACCCGGGAATACCTCACAGGAGAGACACACACCCTTAGAATCTGCTCTGGAATACAAAATTAATTTACAACAGTTTCAGAAAATATTTAACACTGTTGAAGGATCGAATCAACAATTTACGGTCTTTGATCTCAATATTGAAAGAAACATTTAAATACATCGTAAATATTAGTTAAAGACAACAGAGCTGCTACAGGGAAAACTAGGAAGAGTTTTAAAACAAAATACACTAAATATATTTCCTGTGAATAAAAAAGAAACATGTTGAAATGTATTATTAAATCCCTACATTTTATTGTTTATTTTCAACATGAATTGGAACACATGGTCTGGGTATTTCATTAGAAATACAGTAACAAGAGACTTCCCGTGGATAGGACGCCAGTCGATTGCAAGGTTAAAGTCTGTCTCAAACCCGGAGCCTCATGAGACCGGTACTTATCAAAGTCAGTTAATCAGCTGAAAATACAAGACCCTCACCTGGACAAGACACCGATCTATGGCAGGGTTACACCCCAAGATACTACTGGTACTCATGTTAAACTAAGTATACTGGAGCCACGTGAAATGAAGTGTTTTGCTCAAGAACACAACACAACCCAGGAATGGAACTTATCACATTATGATCGTAAGTCCAATACTGTCACCACTATGGGGAGAAATACTGAAGGTTGACACGGTGTGACAAGATTGACTTAATTACAGGTACAGGCTTCCAGACAGTTTCTGTCTACTAAATTTCACTCACAGGGCATGGGTCAACTGGAGGTTATGATGACACATGCCCAAGATGTCACCCTCTCACCTAATGGGGAAAAGTTAATCGATATCGATCTGTTAACACTGATCAACACTTCAGCTATGATTACGAGGATGACAGATATACAGGAGAGAGAAAGTTATTTAAAAAGTAGATTTCCAGGGTAAAGTCCCCACCCCACAGGATGGAGGGAGAGGGTTGGTAGAAATATCTGCCTACAATCTGATGAAATATCTCTGTGTAACTGGGTGGAACAGGACCAAAGTACTAAAGACTATAGCAGAGGAGGTGGAGAGGAGTTCCAGCTGGATCTGGTAGAGGAAGAACAACAAAGGTGATCTCCATCCAGATTAAGTGACCCACACACAACAGGTTAACGATAGCCAAGTGTCTCAACAACAACAAGCTGTCTTCTCTTTCGAAAACACCTGTAGAGCCACCCACAAGGACGGAAGTGACAGGAAGAAGGACCACAACAGACCATTTCCCCTGTAATTAAGGTCTTACCTAATATATATGTGTAGGGGTGGGGATTGAATAACTGCACTGTGAACCCTATCGTTAAAACCCCCGGGAATACCTCACAGGAGAGACACACACCCTTAGAATCTGCTCCAGAATACAAAATTAATTTACAATAGATTCAGAAAATATTTAACACTGTTGAAGAATCGAACCAACAATTTACGGTCTTTGATCTCAATATTGAAAGAACCATTTAAATACATCGTAAATATTTGTTAAAGACAACAGAGCTGCTACAGGGAAAACTAGGAAGAGTTTTAAAAACCTACACTAAATATATTTCCTGTGAATAAAAAAGAAACATGTTGAAATTTATTATTAAATCTCTACATTTTATTGTTTATTTTCAACATGAATTGGAACACGTGGTCTGTGTATTTCATTAGAAATACGGAAGAGAAAGACTGTTAAAATGGTTGATTATGGAGGGAACTAAGGAGGAAAGATTTACCAAAATATCTCAACATAATATATAAATCTACGTTACCTTTCAGAAAACTGCAACTGTCTCTTTTGAAACCATTTTGAAAGAGTTTGTGTAGAGCTGGAAAAATTCTACAAAGTGACGGCCATTTTTTTCTTCTTGGTTCGGATGGAATTGAATGCGCATGCGCGAAACTTAGAAAGACAAGTTCCAAGAATCCAAGCCGTATAACGGGGCTCCGTCTAAACAGCCAGGCCATGCTACAGTTCAATTTAAGAAGTTTGGCCATGCTACAGCAACACCTAAGCAGCCAGGCCATACTACAGCAGCTTCTAACAAATCTGGCCATGCTACAGCACCATCTAAACAGTCGTGGCCATGCTACAGCATTATCTAACAAACCTGGCCATACTACAACTCCCACTGTCATCACCTCCATCTCTCCGTATGGTGAGCAAATAGGGGTCCCACGTGCTGGACTCCCCCCCACAGCCCCGGCGGACAGAATGGAGAAGGTGTTTCCCCGGAGGATGGTAAGGGAGATGCGCTGGAAGAGCCATTCCAACTCGAGAGGCTCACACTTGTGGCTGGCCGGCTCAGCGCCAATGGTGGTGAGTAGGGAGGTAGCTCTAGGGCCAAGGGCACGACCGCGAACATGTCGGAGGGCGGCCAGTAGCTACAGTCCATCCTACAGGCTTCCAGACTGTTTCTGTCTACTAAATTTCACTCACAGGGAATGGGTCAACTGGAGGTTATGATGGCACTAGCTGAAAATATCACCCTCTCACCTAATGGGGAAAAGTTAATCGATATCGATCTGTGAACACTGATCAAAACTTCAGCTATGATTCCAGCAGTTGGAATCAAGAGGACCGAGAGTGAACCTAGCTAAGACAAAAGTGTTGATAAGTAGCAAAGGAACTGGCATAAACTCTATAAAATGTACACAATGCAGATCTCGGGTACACAAGAGATGTAGTGGGATAGCAGGCAAACTAACAGGTAGGGAAAACTACGTATGCAGTAGATGTATAGGGAAAGTTGACAGTAGTAATCGCTGTGATAGACACATTTTTCAAATGCAGGTAGGTTCTAAAGAAGTGCTTGATAGCTTCCGGTACCTAGGTGATCAGATTAGCAAGAGAGAGAGAGAGGGGTGGGGTTCCGAGGCCATAGTATCTAGAATAAGGACGGCTAGGAAGAAGTTTAGGGTGCTGCTTCCTCTGTTGACAAAGAAGGGTTTCTCCCTGCGTACGAAAGGCCGGTTATATAATGCCTGTGTGAGATGCGCGATGCTGCATGGTAGTGAGACATGGGCAGCAACTACAGAGGATATGAGACGGCTGGAGAGAAATGAAGCAAGCATGCTCCGTTGGATGTGCAATGTCAATGTGTGTGAATGACCAAGCATGGATGACTTGAGAGAGAAGCTGTGTATAAGAGGAATAAGTTGTAGTGTGCGGGAGAGTAGACTGCGATGGTATGGACATGTGATGCTCATGGAGGATGACCGCTGGGTAAAGAAGTGCCAAGTAATCCCAGTGGAAGGAAGACGCACTAGAGGAAGACCACGAAAAGCATGGGCAGAGGTGGTGAGAGCAGACCTCAGATCGCTGAAGCTCACGGAGGAGATGATGAAGGACCGTGACAATTGGAGAGATGCTGTGCTGAATAGGACCCGTCCCACCCTTGCAAGCAGGAAAAAGCGGACGTAAAATGATGATGATGATATACATATATATACATATACACACATATATATATATACATACATATACATATACACACACACACATATATACATATATATATAAGGACCCCATAGCCAATAATAAATTTAAAAGCATATTACTTGATGCTTTCGACAGTACGGAAGATCAATTAGATTCGTAAAATATAGAGGAACAGTGGGAATTCCTGAAAGCAAACCTGCTGATGGTGGCAGACGAAGTCTATGGCTGGAGCAGGCCTATAGGCAGGAGGAGAGAAACATGGTGGTGGAAAAGTAAGGTGGAGGAGTCAATTAAGGCCAAAAAGCAGGCTTGGAAAGTATGGCGAGATGGGGGAAGTAGAGAAGACTATCAAGTGGCCAGGAGGGAAGCTAGGATAAAAGAGTACTTCGCAAGAAGGGAAGCAGAGGAAAGAAAGTTCAAGCATGTTCTACAACGCGAGGACCAAAAACGTAAGGTGTTCAGGATTGCTAGGCAATGTGTCAAGGAAAACCGTGATATTGTCGGGGAGAAGTGTGTCCTTAATGATGACGGTGAAGGTTGCTTGGAAGTGTCACTACGAAAGGCTACTAAATGGGAGAAAGACAGTCTCCTCCACATCGACCCAATAGAGGGACCAGCAGTGTTAGTCGAAGGTAGTATAATAAGTAAGGCAATCAAAGATATGAAGACGGGTAAGGCAGCTGGGCCTTCGGAAATAGTTGCTGAAATGCTGAAAGCTTCTGGAACGGTGAGACACACCATGGTCACCCGGATAGTAAACCAAGTCATACAGAATGGGGTTGTTCCGAAGGACTGGCGTAGCATCATCATCATTAACTGCTACAAGGGTAAAGGAGATGCCCTAGATAGGGGTAACTATAGAGGCATTAAATTAATCGACCAGGTCATAGAAAAAGTAATAGCGCAACTAATCAGAGAGCGAATTGATCTAGATGAAATGCAGTTTGGGTTTGTATCAGGTAAAAGTACCACAGACGCTCTTTTCATTGTACGACAACTACAGTTGAAGTACCTAGCTAAAAGTAAACCCCTATACTTAGCTTTTGTCGACTTGGAGAAAGCCTTTGACAGAGTCCCCCGTTCCATTATCTGGTGGGCTCTTAGAAAACTAGGTGTTGATGAATGACTTGTGAGAGCTATACAAGCCATGTATAAAGAAACAGTCAGCAAGGTTAGAATTAACAACGAATATAGTGAAGAGTTTAGCGTAAAAGCTGGCGTCCATCAGGGCTCTGTTCTTAGCCCCCAGATTTTATATGTGGCCGGTGCTCTGGTGCAATCAGTAGCAGCAAGTGCCCACGGAATACTAGCTCATTCATTGCACAGATGGTTCTATAGAAATAGTGGACACCTTCCGTTACTTGGGTGACAAAATCAGCAGTGGTGGAGGGTGCTCTGAAAGCACAGTAGCTAGAGTCAGAACTGGATGGAAAAAGTTCAGAGAGCTTATACCACTATTAGCCGCTAAAGGGTTCTCTCTAAATATGAAAGGCAGGCTGTATGATGCCTGCATACGAACAGCAATGTTACATGGCAGTGAGACCTGGGCATTGTGTGCAGAGGATATTCGCAGACTGGAGAGGAACGAAGCTTGCATGCTCTGTTGGATGTGTAATAGTAATATACGTGAACGGCAAAGTATAAACGAACTAAGGGAAACATTAGAAATAAGAGGGATCAGATGTTGTTTACTCGAGAGAAGACTACGTTGGTATGGTCACGTGAAGCGCATGAAAGACGACAGCTGTATAAAAAAAGTGCAGGGCAATAAAAATAGACGGTAGCCACGGAGTAGGCAGACCCAGAAAAACCTGGGACGACTTGATAAATTCCGACCTGACACACTTACACCTCTCCAAGACAATGTCACTGGACCGAGATCTTTGGCGCTACACAGTAATACAGAAGACCCGCCTTACCTAAGTACAAAGTGAAACCTACTACAGTCAGTAGGCACCTCTAACAAAAATACACCCCCATCCACACCACCCCCTTTCAATGTAAAGTTATGTTGGGACCACAACATCCAGTCCGAAACAAATGAGGTCGTGTAGGTGTCACGACAAAAAAACACACAGTCCACGCTGTAATGTGGCCGTGTAGGTAACACGGTAAAAACCTCCCAGTCCACACTGTAATGTGGCCGTGTAGGTAACACGGTAAAAACCTCCCAGTCCACACTGTAAACGTGGTTGGTGTTAGGAAGGGCATCCAGCCGTAGAAAACCCGCCAGACAGTCCTATGCGAGCAAGACAACCAATCTTGCTTCAAGCGGGTAAAACTCCCGTCCAAACCCATGCAAGCGTGGAAGATGGACGTTAAACGATGATGATGATGATATATATACACATATATATACATATATTATGCCCACACTGTAAAATGGACGTGTAGGCGCTACAGAAAAAAGCACACAGCACTCACTGTAAATGAGGTTGGTGTTAGGAAGGGTATCCAAATGTGTAGAAATCAAGCCAGAATCAGTTCCCTTATGAGCAAGACAAGGTCAGCCGACTGGACACTGCCCACAACAGGACAACCCGTCTAACCCATGCTAGCGTGGAAGAACGGACGTAAAACGGTGATGATGATATAAATATTTACATATATATACATATATGTGTGTTTGTGTCTGTGTGTGTACATATATATATATATGCAGGATCGAAGTCAATTGCAGCATATATAAAAACTTGGCATTTTGCAATCGTATTAGTATCGATCATCTCAGGGTACAATCAAAATGATAGGGGCCCGACTCTACCTCGACATCTCATCAGATATGCGAGTTTATATGTGTAAAAATACATTAACACCGCCTGTAACTCTAATTACGGACTTACCTAACATATATATATGTAGGGGACGGGCATCGGGTAATTGGGCTGTGGACCCTATCGTTAAATCACCCGGGAATACCTCATAGGAGAGACATACACCCTTAGAATCTGCTCTGGAATACAAAATTAATTTACAACAGTTTCAGAAAATATTTAACACTGTTGAAGGATCGAATCAACAATTTACGGTCTTTGATCTCAATATTGAAAGAAACATTTAAATACATCGTAAATATTTGTTAAAGACAACAGAGCTGCTACAGGGAAAACTAGGAAGAGTTTTAAAACAAAATACACTAAATATATTTCCTGTGAATAAAAAAGAAACATGTTGAAATGTATTATTAAATCCCTACATTTTATTGTTTATTTTCAACATGAATTGGAACACATGGTCTGGGTATTTCATTAGAAATACAGTAACAAGAGACTTCCCCTGGATAGGACGCCAGTCGATTGCAAGGTTAAAGTCTGTCTCAAACCCGGAGCCTCATGAGACCGGTACTTATCAAAGTCAGTTAATCAGCTGAAAATACAAGACCCTCACCTGGACAAGACACCAATCTATGGCAGGGTTACACCCCAAGATACTACTGGTACTCATGTTAAGCTAAGTATACTGGAGCCACGTGAAATGAAGTGTTTTGCTCAAGAACACAACACAACCCAGGAATGGAACTTATCACATTATGATCGTAAGTCCAACACTGTCACCACTATGGGGAGAAATACTGAAGGTTGACACGGTGTGTGACAAGATTGACTTAATTACAGGTACAGGCTTCCAGACAGTTTCTGTCTACTAAATTTCACTCACAGGGCATGGGTCAACTGGAGGTTATGATGACACATGCCCAAGATGTCACCCTCTCACCTAATGGGGAAAAGTGAATCGATATCGATCTGTTAACACTGATCAACACTTCAGCTATGATTACGAGAATGCCAGACATACAGGAGAGAGAAAGTTATTTAAAAAGTAGATTTCCAGGGTAAAGTCCCCACCCCACAGGATGGAGGGAGAGGGTTGGTAGAAATATCTGCCTACAATCTGATGAAATATCTCTGTGTAACTGGGTGGAACAGGACCAAAGTACTAAAGACTATAGCAGAGGAGGTGGAGAGGAGTTCCAGCTGGATCTGGTAGAGGAAGAACAACAAAGGTGATCTCCATCCAGATTAAGTGACCCACACACAACAGGTTAACGATAGCCAAGTGTCTCAACAACAACAAGCTGTCTTCTCTTTCGAAAACACCTGTAGAGCCACCCACAAGGACGGAAGTCACAGGAAGAAGGACCACAACAGACCATTTCCCCTGTAATTAAGGTCTTACCTAATATATGTGTAGGGTGGGGATTGAATAACTGCACTGTGAACCCTATCGTTAAAACCCCCGGGAATACCTCACAGGAGAGACACACACCCTTAGAATCTGCTCCAGAATACAAAATTAATTTACAATAGATTCAGAAAATATTTAACACTGTTGAAGAATCGAATCAACAATTTACGGTCTTTGATCTCAATATTGAAAGAAATATTTAAATACATCGTAAATATTTGTTAAAGACAACAGAGCTGCTACAGGGAAAACTAGGAAGAGTTTTAAAAACCTACACTAAATATATTTCCTGTGAATAAAAAAAAAACATGTTGAAATTTATTATTAAATCCCTACATTTTATTGTTTATTTTCAACATGAATTGGAACACGTGGTCTGTGTATTTCATTAGAA
>OZ024764.1:11824507-11827007 GCA_964016885.1 Eledone cirrhosa | reverse complement strand
AAAGTCAACCTCGGTGGAATTTGAACTCAGATCGTAAAGGGACGTAACTCTATGCTTCAAAGCATGGTGTCCGACTGTCTACTGATACTGCCAATCCACCACCCTTGATGAATAAGATATAATACAACCAAACCTTAACAACTACAACTGGAACAACAGTAACAACAGCGCCACAACAACTATGAACATGAATAAGAAAACCACCACCACCACCACAACAACAGCCACAACCACAACCACAACAGCCACAACCACCACACCACTACAACAACCATCACACCACCACCACAAAAACTACAAACATGAATAAGAAAACCACTACCACCACACTACCACCACCACCACCACCACCACCACCACACCCACCATCACCACAACAACCACCACCACCAAACTACCGCCACCACCACACCACCACCACCACACCCACACCACAACCACCACCACCACCACACTACCACACCCACCACCACCACTACCACACCACGACCACCACCCACCACAACCACCACCACCACACCACACCACCACCACGCTACCACACCACCACACCACCACACCACAACCACCACCACCACACCACTACCACCACCACACCCACACCACCACCACCACACCACCACAACCACCACAACCACCACCACCACACCACAACCGCCACACCTACCACAACCACCACCACACCACGACCACCACCACCACACCCACCACCACCACACCTACCACCACGACCACCACCACCACCACCACCACCACCACCACCACAAGCCACACTATATTTTTCTACAACAGTTGTTATGTAAACAGGAAAAGTTTTGATAAAATTCTAGATTCCAGATAGAAGAGGATTAATTGGTGCAGTAATCTTTTAATCTTAATTTCAAACTGGTTCGTTAGTGAGGTTTTTATTGATGTGTGGCTGTGTGTATGTGTATGTGTGTGTGTGTGTGGGGGGGGGGGGTCCTGTGTGCGTGGGGTCTATGTGGGGTGTGTGTGTGTGTGTCGGGGTGTGTGTGTGTCGGGGTGTGTGTGTATGTATATGTGTGCATGTATATGTGTGTTTGTGTGTGTGTGTTTGTGTGCGTGTGTAGGGGGGGGTGGGGGGTCTGTGTATGTATATGTCTGTGTGTGTGTGAGACTGTGTGTGTGTGTGTGTGTATGTGCATGTATGTATTACTAGGTACCTGGCTTCGTTTTAAACACATATATACATGTATGTGTGTATATATGTGTGTGTGTGTGTTTTAATAATAATAATAATAATAATAATAATGAAATTATAGTGTACAGTGCTCAGGTGCACTACAACTCATCAAAGGTGTATGTATAGTACACAGAATAATGTACTAATGGCAGGGAAGTGAATAGTGTGAGTCATGATATACATGTGTGTGGAGGGGGGGATATCAGGTGTGGTGTTGGCAAATCACAGGAAGCATGGAGGCCTTAAAGGATGCAGTGTCTCGACAGCTAACAACTGATGCAGGTAGTTTGTTCCATGGAGGTTTTAAAGGATGCAGTGTCTCAACAGCTAACAACTGATGCAGGTAGTTTGTTCCATGGAGGTTTTAAAGGATGCAGTGTCTCAACAGCTAACAACTGATGCAGGGAGTTTGTTCCATGGAGGTTTTAAACAATGCAGTGTCTCGACAGCTAACAACTGATGCAGGTAGTTTGTTCCATGGAGGTTTTAAAGGATGCAGTGTCTCAACAGCTAACAACTGATGCAGGTAGTTTGTTCCATGGAGGTTTTAAAGGATGCAGTGTCTCAACAGCTAACAACTGATGCAGGGAGTTTGTTCCATGGAGGTTTTAAACAATGCAGTGTCTCGACAGCTAACAACTGATGCAGGTAGTTTGTTCTATGGAGGTTTTAAAGGATGCAGTGTCTTGACAGCTAACAACTGATGGAGGGAGTTTGTTCCATGGAGGTTTTAAAGGATGCAGTGTCTCGACAGCTAACAACTGATGCAGGTAGTTTGTTCCATGCTTCAGCAACTCTGAGCGTGAAAAAATGTTTCCGAAATCATGGGAGCTGTGCTGTTTTCTGACTTTGTTGTCATGTCCACGTGTGTTAGACACATGGAAATCAAAAAGGTACTCAGGGTTGTTGTTGGCAAGATGGTTAATAATTTTGTGGGTGTTTACCAAGTCAGTTGCCAGATGTCGGAGCTTCAATGTATCCATGCCCAGGGTAGCAAGGTGTTCAGAGTCTGGTAGATGCCTGATGGAGGGTATTCGCTTGGTTGCACGTTTGTGATAGCCTATCTTGCTTGAAAATATAATAGTATATATAGATTAATATAAATGGTGAAGGGTTAAACCAGCCATATCTGGCCAGAATTATCTCACTTCTTTCTGTTTAAATTGGCTGTAACCGGCCCCTCATACTGATGTTAAGATACTGTTCTCAAAATAAATAATATCATGTGAAAATACAATAGTATATATAGAGTAATGTAAATGTTATGTGAGGTATTATGTGAGGTAAAGCCTTTAC
>OZ024764.1:11807007-11817007 GCA_964016885.1 Eledone cirrhosa | reverse complement strand
ATCTATATGATTTTTATGTAAAACCCCTGCCGTCACGTCTTGTAATGTCCCATTTTTGTACGCCCCTGTGGCAAATAAAAAAAACAACCTATCTATCTATCTATATATCTGTCTATCTCTGATCTGACATATATTAAATATGTAAGGTCAACATATTGTTAAATGTGCCTGTATATGTATATATATATATATATATATATATATACACACACACATATACATACACACTCACACACACACGCACATATATATATATATATATATATATATATATATATATATATACACATACATATACATACATACACACACATATATATATATATATGGAGGCACATGGCTTAGTGGTTAGAGCATTGGCCTTGCAATCGAAAGGTTGTGAGTTCAATTCTCAGACCGGGTGATGTGTTGTTTCCTTGAGCAAGACACTTTATTTCACATTGCTCCAGTTTACTCAGCTGTAGAAATGAGATGGTAGCGACTCGGGTCCCTATTATTCCACTGCAAAGTGGTCGTGGAGGTGCCACGGCAAAAAAGCACCCAGCACTCACTGTAAATGAGGTTGGTGTTAGGAAGGGCATCCAGCTGTAGAAATCAAGCCAAATCAGTTCCTGTATGAGCAAGGCATGGTCAGCCGACCAGACACTGCGCACAACAGGACAACCCGTCTAACCCATGCTAGCTTGGAAGAACGGACGAAAAACGGTGATGATGATGATATAATCTAGCTGTCGAAACGGCCAGAGCTCAGCCGTTGGGGTCCTGACTCTTTTCCTATTACCCACTCTACTACCCTAAGTATTGAGTACTCTGGTGCGTTATGGTCCACCTGGTATCTTACTACATTTTCTTTGTTATATATATATATATATATATATCCAAAGAGAGCTCGATAAGGATAAATATATATCAAATATATAAGAACCGTAGAGCAAATATTTATTAATATAACAGATTAAAGTTTAAGCAAAGAATCGCTGCTTTCACCCTTAACGGTAGAAGATCCCGTTAAGGGTGAAAGCAGCGATTCTTTGCTTAAACTTTAATCTGTTATTTTAATTAATATATATATATATATATAACGAAGGAAATGTGGTAAGGAACCAGGTGGACCATAACGCACCAAAGTACTCAATACTTGGGGTAGTAGAGTGGGTAATAGGAACCTGTTTCGACGGCTAATTCTGGACTAAAAAAAAACGTTGGGGTCTTACTGGTTCCTATATATATATATATATATATATATATTGTACCCTCAGATATATATTAACCTTATTCATTATTCTCCGATTATGTAGAGAAAAAATTCTGTCGTTCTATCTAGCTGCTAAATTTTTTTTGGTGGCGAACATAGACAACAAGTCTACGATTTCCCGCCTTCACTTTACACCAGCGTATTTATGGGTCACTTTCACGACCTTTCAGACCTGTATTAGTTGGAGTGAGGTCATATATTTTATCGTTCCTGGGGTTTTTAACCCTAGGACAGGAAAATGCTTCACTGATGATCTTTGCTTTTCCATTAATATCCATGTGATATCCAATGTTTTGCAAAGTGAAACTGTACAGTTAAGGCCACTCGAATAGGTAAATATTTATATTATATTTTTTAATTTTGATTAATTTTAATTGTAAATTAATTTTGATTTATTTTGAAAAATTGGTTGAATTTTACTTGTTCTGCTTATCTTGATATATATATATATATATATATATCATCTTCTTTGCTCGCTTATTCCTGAGAGGGTTGTTGGGGAGCAGAGTTCTGAAACGCTCCTCACAGCAGGTCCTGTTTAACACTGGATTTGAGGAACTATCAACATGACCCAGAAACATGTTGATTGTTCCTCAAAGCCAGTGTTAAACACACAGGTGATGCTCAGTCACTGACACAGCACAGCTTCTAATCAGGCTAATTTGTTTACAAACGAATCGAACATTATCATTTATGTCCGATATAGCCCATACGTACATATATATATATATATATATATATATATATATATATACATACATATATATATATATATATATATATATATATATATATATATATATATATACATACATATATATATATATATATTACACAGATATGTATATATACATATATATATATATACATATATATATATATTACACAGATATGTATATATACATATATATATATTACACAGATATGTATATATACACATATATATATATATATATATACATATATATATAGAATTTGTTAATTATTGGTTTACAATTAATCGATGTTTAGCAGATTTCTTCGTTAGCCTGAAACGGAATCATAGAAGCCATTCTAATTATATATCTATTCAAAAACTTTCTAATAGAAACTATGAAGATGCTGGTTTATTTAAATGACTTGAAATTTTCAGTGCTTTAATCTTTTCCTATCTTAACCCTTTACCATTTACATTACTCTATATATACTATTGTATTGTCACAGTAAAGGCTTTACCTCACATAATATCTCACATATTTACATTACTCTATATATACTATTGTATTTTCACAGTAAGGGCTTTACCTCACATAATATCTCGCATAACATTTACGTGACTCTATATATACTATTGTATTGTCACAGTAAAGACTTTACCTCACATAATATCTCACATAACATTTACATTACTCTATATATACTATTGTATTTTCACAGTAAAGGCTTTACCTCACATAATATCTCACATAACATTTACATTACTCTATATATACTATTGTATTTTCACAGTAAAGGCTTTACCTCACATAATATCTCACATAACATTTACATTACTCTATATATACTATTGTATTGTCACAGTAAAGACTTTACCTCACATAATATCTCACATAACATTTACATTACTCTATATATACTATTGTATTGTCACAGTAAAGACTTTACCTCACATAATATTAAATCTACAAGACTTTGATATTATTTATTTTGAGTTGGTAAATCATTAATTTTCTTCTGCTTCACTGCATGGGTCCCCTCCCTGGGACTGTTTCCTAGCAACAGTTCTATCTATGAGTGTGATCTAGAATGTTCCATGGAGCATGTTGGAACTTATTCACTAGTTCATCATCATAGTTTAATGTCCATCTTCCACGCTAGCATGGGTAAAACGGATTGACCCTTAGGGAGAGAATCGAGTCTAAGGACCATGTTTTGCTCACCCAGGGCAAATTTTTGCTAGGTTTCTACAGCTGGATGCCCTTCCTAACACCAACCGCATTTCAGTGTGGGCTCGGCACTTGTCGTGTTGCTGACATGACCACATTTCAGTGTGAGCTCAGCACTTTTTGTTGTGTTGATGACATGACCACATTACAGTGGGGGCTGGGTTCTTTTTGTTGTGTTGCTTACATGACCACATTACAGTATGGACTGGGCTCTTTTTGTTGTGTTGCTGACATGACCACATTACAGTATGGACTGGGCTCTTTTTGTTGTGTTGCTGACATGACCACATTACAGTGTGAACTGGGCACTTTTTGTTGTGTTGCTGACACGACCACATTACAGTGTGAACTGGGCACTTTTTGTTGTGTTGCTGACACGACCACATTACAGTGGGGGCTCGGCATTTTTTGTTGTGTTGCTGACATGACCACATTACAGTGTGAACTGGGCACTTTTTGTTGTGTTGCTGACACGACCACATTACAGTGTGAACTGGGCACTTTTTGTTGTGTTGCTGACACGACCACATTACAGTGGGGGCTCGGCATTTTTTGTTGTGTTGCTGACACGACCACATTACAGTGTGGACTTGGCACTTTTTGTTGTGTTGCTGACACGACCACATTACAGTGTGGACTGGGCTCTTTTTGTTGTGTTGCTGACACGACCACATTACAGTGTGGACTGGGCACTTTTTGTTGTGTTGCTGACACGACCACATTACAGTGTGGACTGGGCTCTTTTTGTTGTGTTGCTGACACGACCACATTACAGTGGGGGCTGGGCTCTTTTTGTTGTGTTGCTGACATGACCACATTACAGTGTGAACTGGGCACTTTTTGTTGTGTTGCTGACACGACCACATTACAGTGTGGACTGGGCTCTTTTTGTTGTGTTGCTGACATGACCACATTACAGTGTGAACTGGGCACTTTTTGTTGTGTTGCTGACACGACCACATTACAGTGTGGACTGGGCTCTTTTTGTTGTGTTGCTGACACGACCACATTACAGTGTGGACTGGGCTCTTTTTGTTGTGTTGCTGACACGACCACATTACAGTGTGGACTGGCTCTTTTTGTTGTGTTGCTGACATGACCACATTACAGTGGGGGCTGGGCTCTTTTTGTTGTGTTGCTGACACGACCACATTACAGTGTGGACTGGCTCTTTTTGTTGTGTTGCTGACACGACCACATTACAGTGGGGACTGGGCTCTTTTTGTTGTGTTGCTGACACGACCACATTACAGTGGGGGCTGGGCTCTTTTTGTTGTGTTGCTGACACGACCACATTACAGTGTGGACTGGGCTCTTTTTGTTGTGTTGCTGACATGACCACATTACAGTGTGGACTGGGCTCTTTTTGTTGTGTTGCTGACACGACCACATTACAGTGGGGACTGGGCTCTTTTTGTTGTGTTGCTGACATGACCACATTACAGTGGGGGCTGGGCTCTTTTTGTTGTGTTGCTGACATGACCACATTACAGTGTGGACTGGGCTCTTTTTGTTGTGTTGCTGACATGACCACATTACAGTGTGAACTGGGCTCTTTTTGTTGTGTTGCTGACATGACCACATTACAGTGTGGACTGGGCTCTTTTTGTTGTGTTGCTGACATGACCACATTACAGTGTGGACTGGGCTCTTTTTGTTGTGTTGCTGACATGACCAGATTACAGTGTGGACTGGGCTCTTTTTGTTGTGTTGCTGACATGACCAGATTACAGTGTGGACTGGGCTCTTTTTGTTGTGTTGCTGACATGACCACATTACAGTGTGGACTGGGCTCTTTTTGTTGTGTTGCTGACAAGACCACATTACAGTGTGGACTGGGCACTTTTTGTTGTGTTGCTGACATGACCACATTACAGTGTGGACTGGGCTCTTTTTGTTGTGTTGCTGACACGACCACATTACAGTGTGGACTGGGCTCTTTTTGTTGTGTTGCTGACATGACCACATTACAGTGTGGACTGGGCACTTTTTGTTGTGTTGCTGACCCGACCACATTACAGTGGGGGCTGGGCTCTTTTTGTTGTGTTGCTGACAAGACCACATTACAGTGTGGACTGGGCTCTTTTTGTTGTGTTGCTGACATGACCACATTACAGTGTGGACTGGGCTCTTTTTGTTGTGTTGCTGACATGACCACATTACAGTGTGGACTGGGCTCTTTTTGTTGTGTTGCTGACATGACCACATTACAGTGGGGGCTGGCCTCTTTTTGTTGTGTTGCTGACATGACCACATTACAGTGGGGGCTGGCCTCTTTTTGTTGTGTTGCTGACACGACCACATTACAGTGTGGACTGGGCTCTTTTTGTTGTGTTGCTGACATGACCACATTACAGTGTGGACTGGGCTCTTTTTGTTGTGTTGCTGACAAGACCACATTACAGTGGGGGCTGGGCTCTTTTTGTTGTGTTGCTGACAAGACCAGATTACAGTGTGGACTGGGCTCTTTTTGTTGTGTTGCTGACATGACCACATTACAGTGGGGGCTGGGCTCTTTTTGTTGTGTTGCTGACATGACCACATTACAGTGGGGGCTGGGCTCTTTTTGTTGTGTTGCTGACATGACCACATTACAGTGGGGGCTGGGCTCTTTTTGTTGTGTTGCTGACACGACCAGATTACAGTGTGGACTGGGCTCTTTTTGTTGTGTTGTTGACATGACCACATTACAGTGGGGGCTGGGCTCTTTTTGTTGTGTTGCTGACATGACCACATTACAGTGGGGGCTGGGCTCTTTTTGTTGTGTTGCTGACATGACCACATTACAGTGGGGGCTGGGCTCTTTTTGTTGTGTTGCTGACATGACCACATTACAGTGGGGGCTGGGCTCTTTTTGTTGTGTTGCTGACATGACCACATTACAGTGTGGACTGGGCACTTTTTGTTGTGTTGCTGACATGACCACATTACAGTGGGGGCTGGGCTCTTTTTGTTGTGTTGCTGACATGACCACATTACAGTGTGGACTGGGCTCTTTTTGTTGTGTTGCTGACATGACCACATTACAGTGTGGACTGGGCACTTTTTGTTGTGTTGCTGACATGACCACATTACAGTGTGGACTGGGCTCTTTTTGTTGTGTTGCTGACACGACCACATTACAGTGTGGACTGGGCTCTTTTTGTTGTGTTGCTGACACGACCACATTACAGTGTGGACTGGGCTCTTTTTGTTGTGTTGCTGACACGACCACATTACAGTGGGGGCTGGGCTCTTTTTGTTGTGTTGCTGACACGACCACATTACAGTGGGGGCTGGGCTCTTTTTGTTGTGTTGCTGACAAGACCAGATTACAGTGTGGACTGGGCTCTTTTTGTTGTGTTGCTGACATGACCACATTACAGTGGGGGCTGGGCTCTTTTTGTTGTGTTGCTGACATGACCACATTACAGTGGGGGCTGGGCTCTTTTTGTTGTGTTGCTGACATGACCACATTACAGTGGGGGCTGGGCTCTTTTTGTTGTGTTGCTGACATGACCACATTACAGTGGGGACTGGGCTCTTTTTGTTGTGTTGCTGACACGACCACATTACAGTGGGGGCTGGGCTCTTTTTGTTGTGTTGCTGACAAGACCAGATTACAGTGTGGACTGGGCTCTTTTTGTTGTGTTGCTGACATGACCACATTACAGTGGGGGCTGGGCTCTTTTTGTTGTGTTGCTGACATGACCACATTACAGTGGGGGCTGGGCTCTTTTTGTTGTGTTGCTGACATGACCACATTACAGTGGGGGCTGGGCTCTTTTTGTTGTGTTGCTGACATGACCACATTACAGTGGGGGCTGGGCTCTTTTTGTTGTGTTGCTGACATGACCACATTACAGTGGGGGCTGGGCTCTTTTTGTTGTGTTGCTGACATGACCACATTACAGTGGGGGCTGGGCTCTTTTTGTTGTGTTGCTGACATGACCACATTACAGTGGGGGCTGGGCTCTTTTTGTTGTGTTGCTGACATGACCACATTACAGTGTGGACTGGGCTCTTTTTGTTGTGTTGCTGACATGACCACATTACAGTGGGGGCTGGCCTCTTTTTGTTGTGTTGCTGACATGACCACATTACAGTGGGGGCTGGGCTCTTTTTGTTGTGTTGCTGACATGACCACATTACAGTGGGGGCTGGCCTCTTTTTGTTGTGTTGCTGACACGACCAGATTACAGTGTGGACTGGGCTCTTTTTGTTGTGTTGCTGACATGACCACATTACAGTGTGAACTGGGCACTTTTTGTTGTGTTGCTGACACGACCACATTACAGTGTGAACTGGGCACTTTTTGTTGTGTTGCTGACACGACCACATTACAGTGGGGGCTCGGCATTTTTTGTTGTGTTGCTGACATGACCACATTACAGTGTGAACTGGGCACTTTTTGTTGTGTTGCTGACACGACCACATTACAGTGTGAACTGGGCACTTTTTGTTGTGTTGCTGACACGACCACATTACAGTGGGGGCTCGGCATTTTTTGTTGTGTTGCTGACACGACCACATTACAGTGTGGACTTGGCACTTTTTGTTGTGTTGCTGACACGACCACATTACAGTGTGGACTGGGCTCTTTTTGTTGTGTTGCTGACACGACCACATTACAGTGTGGACTGGGCACTTTTTGTTGTGTTGCTGACACGACCACATTACAGTGTGGACTGGGCTCTTTTTGTTGTGTTGCTGACACGACCACATTACAGTGGGGGCTGGGCTCTTTTTGTTGTGTTGCTGACATGACCACATTACAGTGTGAACTGGGCACTTTTTGTTGTGTTGCTGACACGACCACATTACAGTGTGGACTGGGCTCTTTTTGTTGTGTTGCTGACATGACCACATTACAGTGTGAACTGGGCACTTTTTGTTGTGTTGCTGACACGACCACATTACAGTGTGGACTGGGCTCTTTTTGTTGTGTTGCTGACACGACCACATTACAGTGTGGACTGGGCTCTTTTTGTTGTGTTGCTGACACGACCACATTACAGTGTGGACTGGCTCTTTTTGTTGTGTTGCTGACATGACCACATTACAGTGGGGGCTGGGCTCTTTTTGTTGTGTTGCTGACACGACCACATTACAGTGTGGACTGGCTCTTTTTGTTGTGTTGCTGACACGACCACATTACAGTGGGGACTGGGCTCTTTTTGTTGTGTTGCTGACACGACCACATTACAGTGGGGGCTGGGCTCTTTTTGTTGTGTTGCTGACACGACCACATTACAGTGTGGACTGGGCTCTTTTTGTTGTGTTGCTGACATGACCACATTACAGTGTGGACTGGGCTCTTTTTGTTGTGTTGCTGACACGACCACATTACAGTGGGGACTGGGCTCTTTTTGTTGTGTTGCTGACATGACCACATTACAGTGGGGGCTGGGCTCTTTTTGTTGTGTTGCTGACATGACCACATTACAGTGTGGACTGGGCTCTTTTTGTTGTGTTGCTGACATGACCACATTACAGTGTGAACTGGGCTCTTTTTGTTGTGTTGCTGACATGACCACATTACAGTGTGGACTGGGCTCTTTTTGTTGTGTTGCTGACATGACCACATTACAGTGTGGACTGGGCTCTTTTTGTTGTGTTGCTGACATGACCAGATTACAGTGTGGACTGGGCTCTTTTTGTTGTGTTGCTGACATGACCAGATTACAGTGTGGACTGGGCTCTTTTTGTTGTGTTGCTGACATGACCACATTACAGTGTGGACTGGGCTCTTTTTGTTGTGTTGCTGACAAGACCACATTACAGTGTGGACTGGGCACTTTTTGTTGTGTTGCTGACATGACCACATTACAGTGTGGACTGGGCTCTTTTTGTTGTGTTGCTGACACGACCACATTACAGTGTGGACTGGGCTCTTTTTGTTGTGTTGCTGACATGACCACATTACAGTGTGGACTGGGCACTTTTTGTTGTGTTGCTGACCCGACCACATTACAGTGGGGGCTGGGCTCTTTTTGTTGTGTTGCTGACAAGACCACATTACAGTGTGGACTGGGCTCTTTTTGTTGTGTTGCTGACATGACCACATTACAGTGTGGACTGGGCTCTTTTTGTTGTGTTGCTGACATGACCACATTACAGTGTGGACTGGGCTCTTTTTGTTGTGTTGCTGACATGACCACATTACAGTGGGGGCTGGCCTCTTTTTGTTGTGTTGCTGACATGACCACATTACAGTGGGGGCTGGCCTCTTTTTGTTGTGTTGCTGACACGACCACATTACAGTGTGGACTGGGCTCTTTTTGTTGTGTTGCTGACATGACCACATTACAGTGTGGACTGGGCTCTTTTTGTTGTGTTGCTGACAAGACCACATTACAGTGGGGGCTGGGCTCTTTTTGTTGTGTTGCTGACAAGACCAGATTACAGTGTGGACTGGGCTCTTTTTGTTGTGTTGCTGACATGACCACATTACAGTGGGGGCTGGGCTCTTTTTGTTGTGTTGCTGACATGACCACATTACAGTGGGGGCTGGGCTCTTTTTGTTGTGTTGCTGACATGACCACATTACAGTGGGGGCTGGGCTCTTTTTGTTGTGTTGCTGACACGACCAGATTACAGTGTGGACTGGGCTCTTTTTGTTGTGTTGTTGACATGACCACATTACAGTGGGGGCTGGGCTCTTTTTGTTGTGTTGCTGACATGACCACATTACAGTGGGGGCTGGGCTCTTTTTGTTGTGTTGCTGACATGACCACATTACAGTGGGGGCTGGGCTCTTTTTGTTGTGTTGCTGACATGACCACATTACAGTGGGGGCTGGGCTCTTTTTGTTGTGTTGCTGACATGACCACATTACAGT
>OZ024764.1:11794507-11799507 GCA_964016885.1 Eledone cirrhosa | reverse complement strand
ATATATATATATATGTATATACACATATATATATACATATACACACACACACACATATATATACACACACACATATATATATATATATATAAATATATACACACACACACATATATATATATACATGCATATAAATACACACATATATATATAGATATATATGTATACATATATATATATATATATGTATATACACATATATATATACAGACACACATATATATACACACACACATATATATATATACACACACATATATATATAGATATATATGTATACATATATATATATATATACACATATATATATACACACACATATATATACACACACACATATATATATATATATACACACACACATACATACATATATATACACACATATATATGTATGATTGAAGCTCAGGCATACACATAAATATATTTAAATATAAATGCACCACCACACTTACACACACGCACACACAGACCACACTTACACACACCACACACACACCACACATACACAGACCACACTTACACACACACACACACACAGACACACACCACACACACACTTACACACACAGAGACCACACCACAAACACACACAGACCACACCACACACACAGACACATTTACACACACACACACCACACACACACACACACACACCACACACACACTCACCACACACACACACACACACACACGGTGACCAAGAAAGACAATGCCATGTTAACATTAGAAATGTCAAACCTTATACATTACAGTAATGTTTAATATTATATTTAACACATAATTTACGCTTGTTCGGGGCCCTTGTTCTCTACTAAGTAGTTCTATAGATGGTTTAAACTGGATTACTAGTGTGGTGGTGTGGGGGAGTGGTGTGGTGGTGTGGTTGTGTGGGGGAGTGGTGTGGTGGTGTGGTTGTGTGGGGGATTTGAGTGGTGGTGTGGCGGAGTGGAGTGGTGGAGTGGCGGAGTGGAGTGGTGGAGTGGGGGATTTGAGTGGTGGTGTGGTGGAGTGGGGAAGTGGAGTGGTGGAGTGGGGAAGTGGAGTGGTGGTGTGGGGGATTTGAGTGGTGGTGTGGTGGAGTGGGGGAAGTGGAGTGGTGGTTTGGCGGATTGGAGTGGTGGTGTGGTGGGGTAGTGTGGTGGAGTGGTGGTGTGGGGGAGAAGTGGTGTGGTGGTATGGTGGAGGACTGGAATAGTGGTGTGGTGGAGAAGGGGTGAGGTGGTGTGGTGGAGTGGTGGTGAGGTGGAGTGGTGGTGAGGTGGAGTGGTGGTGTGGTGGTGAGGTGGTGTGGTGGTGAGGTGGTGTGGTGGTGAGGTGGAGAGATGGTGTGGTGGAGAGATGGTGTGGTGTAGTGGTGGTGTAGTGGTGGTGGTGTGGTGGTGGTGGTGTGGTGGAGAGGTGGTGTGGTGGTGGTGTGGTGGTGGTGAGGTGGTGTGGTGGAGAGATGGTGTGGTGGTGGTGGTGTGGTGGTGGTGTGGTGGAGATGTGGAGAGGTGGTGTGGTGGTGTAGTGGTGAGGTGTAGATATGGAGAGGTGGTGTGGTGGAATAGAAGAATGATAGGTTAGAATATAGGAATCGTTTTTAACAGTGTGTATATATATATATATATACATACATACGTATATATGCATATATATATATATATATACATATACATATATATATATATATATATATATATATGTGCGTGTGTGTATATATATATATATATATATATATGTATATATATATATATATGTATATGTACATATATATATATGTATGTGTACATATATATATAAATATGTATATATATATATAAATATGTATATATATATATAAATATGTATATATATATATAAATATGTATATATATATATATATATATATATATATATATATATATATGTACATATGTGTACACACATATATATATATATATATATATATATATATATATATATATATTTAGAGAGAGAGAGAGAGAACTTTCTGAGAGATTTGTAATTCTAGTATGTTGCAGCAGACATAAGTGTGTGTATATATATATATATATATATATATATATATATATATATATATATATATATATATATTTAAACATGTTTCTCAGTGTGTGTATATATGTGTATATTTACACATGTTTCTCAGAGTTTTATGTGACCAACAAGCCAAGAGTAAATAATGATAACAAGATAATATGATAAGATTATATCACACGCCGAAGTATGGAATATATCAAATATATCACACGATATCACATAGCAAACAATAGTTGCTATGTCAATATGGAAGATGGCAGTTAAATGTGTGTATATATATATATATAGTGATGTAATAAACAACATAAGGCAATTATTCCATTTACCAGTGGTTTCTTAAAAGCAAAAAAATGTTGCTTTCAATCCTCAGAATGAAAAGATCCTGGTCTGTTTATTGAATTTGGATTTTAAAAACAAAAATCTCTCTCTCTCTCTCTCTCTCTCTATATATATATATATATATATGATAAAATGGGGAGAAAAATACTGCTGGTAGCACATGGATAACATGTAATAAAATAAGTCCCTCATCAGTGATTTGCCGACGATCATAGATATTTCATTGCATTAAAAATCATATACCTCACGTCGGTGCAATAATAACTAAATTAAGTTATTAGGACAATTAAAACGCGTAAAGCGAGTGAGACAGGAAAACAACAAAGAGTAGAGCTAACCGTAGAAGGAAGGGAACAAGCTTCATAGTTATTCTGTTAGCATAAGCTGGGTGAATATATGAGCGCTTTGAAAAAAGACCTTTCGCGAACGAATGCAATGTAAGAAAGAGAGAAATTGCTTTCGTTGCGAACGGGGTGAAGTGAGGAGAGGAGAAACAGTGAGTGAGTGAGTGGAAGTGTGAGGAAGAGTTAACTGACATGACAGAGGGGGCGAAAGAAAGTAGGAGAAACAGAGAGAATGAGGGAGCAGTAAGAGAGAGAGAGAGAGAAAAAAACAGAATCGCAGTTTAGGTAAATATATGTGATAAAATGGGGAGAAAAATACTGCTGGTAGCACATGGATAACATGTAATAAAATAAGTCCCTCATCAGTGATTTGCCGACGATCATAGATATTTCATTGCATTAAAAGTCATATACCTATATATATATAGGAAATCATATACTTATATATATATAGGAAAATCATATACCTATATATATATATATATAGGAAAATCATATACCTATATATATATAGGAAATCATATACCTATATATATATAGGAAATCATATACCTATATATATATATATATAGGAAAATCATATACCTATATATATATAGGAAATCATATACCTATATATATATAGGAAATCATATACCTATATATATATATATATAGGAAAATCATATACCTATATATATATATAGGAAAATCATATACCTATATATATATAGGAAAATCATATACCTATATATATATAGGAAAAGAGTCAGGACCCCAATGGCTGAGCTCTGGCAATTTCAACACCTAGATCCGTGTGTGTGTGTCTGTGTGGGTGTGTGTGTGTGTGTGGGGGGTGGGGGGTGTATATATATATACATATATATATATATATATGGAGGTACATGGCTTAGTGGTTAGAGCATTGGCCTTGCAATCGAAAGGTTGTGAGTTCAATTCTCAGACCGGGTGATGTGTTGTTTCCTTGAGCAAGACACTTTATTTCACATTGCTCCAGTTTACTCAGCTGTAGAAATGAGATGATAGGGACTGGGGTCCCTATCAATCCACTGCAAAGTGGTCGTGGAGGTGCCACGGCAAAAAAGCACCCAGCACTCACTGTAAATGAGGTTGGTGTTAGGAAGGGCATCCAGCTGTAGACATCAAGCCAGAATCAGTTCCCGTTCCCGTCCCACCCTTGCAAGCAGGGGAAAAGTGTGGACATAAAATGAAATGATGATGAAATGATATATATATATATATATATATATATATATATATATATATATATAGGTTTTAATATAGAAGAGATTTACAGGACTAGAACTGTTTCATTCGTGAGAAATCATCCGGTTACCTCCGATTCAACTCAGAATAACTTACTATATATATAGAGTGAGCACTCGATGTCTGGTTTCCAGTCTGTAAATAGGTGTAGAACTAAGCAGAGTGTAATTATAATAATTGTTTCTACTTTAGGCACAAGCTCATCAATTGAGGGGCAAGGGGAAAGTGGATTAAATCAACACCAGTGTATTACTGGTACTTTATTTTATTCACCCCTTAAGGGATGAAAGGCAAAGTTAACCTCGACGAGATTTGAACTGAGACTGTAAAGGACCGGAACTCTATGCTGCAAAGGCATGGCATCCGATTCTCTACTGATACTGCCAATCCACGAGTGTAATAATAATTTTTTTTCTACTTTCGGCACAAGGCCAGCAATTACCCCAGCGTATTACCGGTACTTTATTTTATCGATCTCGTAAGGATGAAAGGCAAAGTTAACCTCGGCGGATTTGAACTCACAACGTAAAGGGACGTAACTCTATGCTGCAAAGCGTGGTGCCGATTCTCTACCGACACTGCCAATCCACGAGTGTAATAAATAATAAAAATGACGATTTTGTTATGTCTTCATTACATTTATTGAGTAGTGACATGTGTTTCACTATTGATCGGCTCAAGGTTCGATCTGTATCAAAAGCTCATTGGATCATTCTGTCATTACCACATTCTGTCATTACCACATTCTGTCATTACCACAACAGCAGGTCCGACGAGATTTTGATTCCAGAGTCAGGCCAGATCGATACAGATCGAACCTTGAGCCGATCAATAGTGAAACACATGTCACTACTCAATAAATGTAATGAAGACATAACATATCGTCCTTGTATTATTATATATCTCATCATCGTCATCACCACCATCAACAACATCACCATCATCAACAATATCCACAACAACAACAACACAACAACTACATCACCACCACCACCACACCACCACCACCATCATCTACAGTAACCC
>OZ024764.1:11791497-11794307 GCA_964016885.1 Eledone cirrhosa | reverse complement strand
ATTTCTCCTGGTGATAGAAAAAAAATGGATAGTAATGTTGATGATGATGATGAATTACAATACATCATCATCATCATCATCATCATTTAGTGTCTGTTACACTAGTTACTAAAGATTGGATTATATATATATATATATATGTATGTATGTATATATATATACACACACACACATGTATATATGCATATATATTAGTGTATAAATGAAATACGTATAATGTATGTATATACATATATATACACACAAATATATAAATATATACACTATATATACACATACACACACAATATATATATACATATATATATATGTACATATATATACATATATACACATATCTATATACACATATATATATATATATACATATATACACATATCTATATACACATATATATATATATATATATACATATATATGTATATATATATGTATATATATATTTATATATATACATATACATATATATATATATGTATATAAATATATATATGTATATAAATATATATACATATATATATATATATATATATATATATATATATATATATATATATATATAATATATATACATATATATATATATGTATATATATAAATATATATACATATATATATATGTATATATATATATATATATATATGTGTATATAAATATATATACATATATATATATATATATACATATATATATATGTATATACATATATATATATATGTGTATATATATACAATACAGTGGTCTCTATCATGCAACTGGTTATTTGTCATCAGGTAATCCCCCATTTAATGACTGACACACCCCGTTTACATGTTATTGATATCCTTTGATATATATCACATGCACACATATATACATGTCACATGCACACACATATGCAGGTCATACACACACACACACACACACACACACACACACACACACACACATGTACCGATCTCAAGCTGTGGCACGCCACCCATATATGTATATATATTCAAAATAGGAGGCATACAGAATAAAAACAATGGAAAAAACAATGGAAAGACGAACAGTCCCATCTCTTCAGTCAACCTCTGGAAAACACTACAGTTTCAGATCATTAAGAATGATACTGTTCATTCCAGTACTCATTGAGATATAACAAAACAGGTAGAGATAAGTGATACCTTTAGGTAAAATACAGAAATAGAAAGTGCGCGAGGAATTAGCCAAAGGAGGAACAAATATATAGAAAGGAGAGAAATAATAAAACAGAAGAGAAAAATATGGACTGTAGTCCAAAGTGTGGACAAAGAATGACATTGAGGTTTAGAAAAAGTAAGAAGTGAGAACAGAGGAAAACAGTCTTGGCATTGTGATGTCTATTTTATATATAGAGTTAGAGAGGTTTAGGAAGATAGATAGATAGATATTGCTTCTCAATCTTTTGGCTAAGATCAAAGTTTAGTAAGCAGAAATAACAAAGCAAATGACACAGTGCATTGAAAAAATATATTAGTTTAACGCTTGAAATAGCAGGAAAAGAGTCTTAAAGTTTCGGACACTGGACAAAGAAGAATGACACTGAGGCTTAGAAAAGGTAAGAAGTGAGAACAGAGGAAAGCAGCGTGGGCATTGTGATGTCTATTATATGATATATAGAGTTAGAAAGATAGGTAGATATGGCTTCTCAATCTTTTGGCTAAGATCAAAGTTTAGTAAGCAGAAATATGTTAGTTTAACACTTGAAATAACAGGAAGAGTCTTAAAATTTCGGACACTAGACAAAGAAGGACACTCAGGCTTAGAAAAGGTAAGAAGGAAGAAGAGTGGAAAACAGGCCAGGTGGTGTGATGTCTATTATATGATATATAGAGTTGGAGAGGTTTAGGAAGATAGGTAGATATCACTTCTCAATCTTTTGGCTAAGATCAGAGGTTAGCAAGCAGAAATAAAGCAAATGACACAGTACATTGAAGAAATATATTAGTTTAACGCTTGAAATAATAGGAAAAGAGTCTTAACGTTTCAGACACTAGTCCTTCATCAGAAGATACAGAGTGAGATGAGGAAAGAACAGAGAAAAAATTGGGAGAAAACACATGTGTATTCAGTCAGCCATTTTGAAGATTTTCTGTTCAAGGGGTATCTTACGCGTTAGAGAGATTTAGGAAGATATATATATATATATATATATAATTGTTTCTACTTTAGGCACAAGGCCAGCAATTACCCAGTGCATTACTGGTACTTTATTTTTTATCGACCCCGTAAGGATGAAAGGCAAAGTTAACCTCGGCGGGATTTGAACTCAGATCGTAAAGGGATGTAACTATGCTGAAAAGCATGGCGTCCGACCCTCTACCGATACTGCCAATCCACCGCCCTATATATATATATATATAATGTATTTGTTCACATGACAGTGGTAATTTCATTTATAACCAATCAAATTACATTTATAAAAAAAAGCCTTCATGAACCACCTTTTTTTTTCAAGTAAAAAGAAATTCAAACACAAACTGGCGCGAAAGCTGATGTGCTTATTCACGTGACTGCATCAACCAACCAAACTTCACTCATATATGAAAAAAACAACCTGACCCCACCACCACACACACACTTTTTTAAGGCAAATATAATAAGAACTTTGTAACGCGAACTGGTGCGAAATTTATTATACTTATTCACCAACCAACCAGCCAAATTACTTCTCTAAAAACCTAGCATTTCGAGCCACTTTTTTCTATATAAAACAGAAGACCAACCAGATGTGAGAAAAACCACAGACCCTCCATCTCAATTCTACTTTTGAAAAGTAGAAGAACTGCGAAACCGGTAAAGGAA
>OZ024764.1:11786497-11788997 GCA_964016885.1 Eledone cirrhosa | reverse complement strand
AGAAACAATTATTATCATTAAAAAAATAGTCAATTTGGAAGCCGCTACAATTGAGATGGGTAAATCTCCAGGCAACAAAACCAGGCGGTAATGAGATGAGAGGGAAAAGTAGGATGAAACATAAAAGGAGAGGTAAATGTCATCATCATCATCATCATTTTACGTCCCCGTATCCCTGCTTGCAAGGGTGGGACGGGTCCTATTCAACGCAGCATCTCTCCACTTGTCACAGTCCTTCGTCATCTCCTCCGGGTGCTCCAGCAATCTGAGGTCTGCTCTCACCACCTCCGCCCATGTTTTACGTGGTCTTCCTCTACTGCGTCTTCTTTCAACTGGTATTTCTTGGCACTTCTTCACCCAGCGGTCATCCTCCATGCACATCACATGTCCATACCACCTCAGTCTTCTCTCCCGCACACTACAACTTATCCCTCTTAAACACAGTTTCTCTCTCAACACATCACATGTCCATACCATCTCAGTCTTCTCTCCCACACACCACAACCTATCCCTCTTAAACACAGTTTCTCTCTCAACACATCACATGTCCATACCATCTCAGTCTTCTCTCTCACACACCACAACCTATCCCTCTTAAACACAGTTTCTCTCTCAACACATCACATGTCCATACCATCTCAGTCTTCTCTCTCACACACCACAACCTATCCCTCTTAAACACAATTTCTCTCTCAACACATCACATGTCCATACCATCTCAGTCTTCTCTCCCACACACCACAACCTATCCCTCTTAAACACAGTTTCTCTCTCAACACATCACATGTCCATACCATCTCAGTCTTCTCTCTCACACACCACAACCTATCCCTCTTAAACACAGTTTCTCTCTCAACACATCACATGTCCATACCATCTCAGTCTTCTCTCTCACACACCACAACCTATCCCTCTTAAACACAGTTTCTCTCTCAACACATCACATGTCCATACCATCTCAGTCTTCTCTCTCACACACCACAACCTATCCCTCTTAAACACAGTTTCTCTCTCAACACATCACATGTCCATACCATCTCAGTCTTCTCTCCCACACACCACAACCTATCCCTCTTAAACATAGTTTCTCTCTCAACACATCACATGTCCATACCATCTCAGTCTTCTCTCTCACACACCACAACTTATCCCTCTTAAACACAGTTTCTCTCTCAACACATCACATGTCCATACCATCTCAGTCTTCTCTCCCACACACCACAACCTATCCCTCTTAAACACAGTTTCTCTCTCAACACATCACATGTCCATACCATCTCAGTCTTCTCTCTCACACACCACAACTTATCCCTCTTAAACACAATTTCTCTCTCAACACATCACATGTCCATACCATCTCAGTCTCCTCTCCTGCACACCACAACTTATCCCTCTTATACACAGTTTCTCTCTCAACACATCACATGTCCATACCTTCTCAGTCTTCTCTCCCACACACCACAACCTATCCCTCTTATACACAGTTTCTCTCTCAACACATCACATGTCCATACCATCTCAGTCTCCTCTCCTGCACACCACAACTTATCCCTCTTATACACAGTTTCTCTCTCAACACATCACATGTCCATACCATCTCAGTCTTCTCTCCCGCACACCACAACTTATCCCTCTTAAACACAGTTTCTCTCTCAACACATCACATGTCCATACCATCTCAGTCTCCTCTCCTGCACACCACAACTTATCCCTCTTATACACAGTTTCTCCCTCAACACATCACATGTCCATACCATCTCAGTCTTCTCTCCCGCACACCACAACTTATCCCTCTTAAACACAGTTTCTCTCTCAACACATCACATGTCCATACCATCTCAGTCTCCTCTCCTGCACACCACAACTTATCCCGCTTATACACAGTTTCTCTCTCAACACATCACATGTCCATACCATCTCAGTCTTCTCTCCTGCACACCACAACTTATCCCTCTTATACACAGTTTCTCTCTCAACACATCACATGTCCATACCATCTCAGTCTTCTCTCCCGCACACCACAACTTATCCCTCTTATACACAGTTTCTCTCTCAACACATCACATGTCCATACCATCTCAGTCTCCTCTCCTGCACACCACAATTTATCCCTCTTATACACAGTTTTTCTCTCAACACATCACATGTCCATACCATCTCAGTCTTCTCTCCCACACACCACAACTTATCCCTCTTAAACAGTTTCTCTCTCAACACATCACATGTCCATACCATCTCAGTCTTCTCTCCCACACACTACAACTTATCCCTCTTATACACAGTTTCTCTCTCAACACATCACATGTCCATACCATCTCAGTCTTCTCTCCTGCACACCACAACTTATCCCTCTTATACACAGTTTCTCTCTCAACACATCACATGTCCATACCATCTCAGTCTCCTCTCCTGCACACCACAACTTATCCCTCTTATACACAGTTTCTCTCTCAACACATCACATGTCCATACCATCTCAGTCTCCTCTCCCGCACACCAC
>OZ024764.1:11773997-11778997 GCA_964016885.1 Eledone cirrhosa | reverse complement strand
GTCCTGTAATGTCCTGTATTGTCCTGTACTGTCCTGTACTGTCCTGTATTGCCCTGCATTGCCCTGTATTGTCTTGTACTGTCCTCTACTGTCCTGTATTGCCCTGCATTGCCCTGTATTGTCTTGTACTGTCCTGTAATGTCCTGTACTGTCCTGTCCTGTACTGTCCTGTATTGTCCTGTACTGTCCTGTATTGCCCTGTATTGTCCTGTACTGTCCTGTACTGTACTGTCCTGTCCTGTATTGTCCTGTACTGTCCTGTACTGTCCTGTATTGTCCTGTATTGCCCTGTATTGTCCTGTATTGTCCTGTACTGTCCTGTATTGTCATGTACTGTCCTGCATTGTCTTGTACTGTCCTGTATTGTCCTGTACTGTCCTGTATTGTCCTGTACTGTCCTGTATTGTCCTGTACTGTCCTGTATTGTCCTGTACCATCCTGTATTGCCCTGTACTGTCCTGTATTGCCCTGTATTACCCTGTACTGTCCTGTACTGTCCTGTATTGCCCTGTACTGTCCTGTACTGTCCAGTACTGTCCTGTATTGTCCTGTAATGTCCTGTAATGTCCTGTATTGTCCTGTACTGTCCTGTATTGTCCTGTACTGTCCAGTATTGTACTGTACTGTCCTGTATTGTCCCGTATTGTCCTGTACTGTCCTGTATTATCCTGTACTGTCCTGTCCTGTATTGTCCTGTACTGTCCTGTATTATCCTGTACTGTCCTGTATTGTCTTGTACTGTCCTGTACTGTCCTTTACCGTCCTGTATTGTCCTGTACTGTCCTGTATTGTCTTGTACTGTCCTGTATTGTCCTGTACTGTACTGTCCTGTACTGTCCTGTATTATCCTGTACTGTCCTGTCCTGTACTGTCCTGTATTGTCTTGTACTGTCCTGTATTATCCTGTACTGTCCTGTACTGTCCTGTATTGTCTTGTACTGTCCTGTACTGTCCTTTACCGTCCTGTATTGTCCTGTACTGTCCTGTATTGTCTTGTACTGTCCTGTATTGTCCTGTACTGTACTGTCCTGTACTGTCCTGTATTGTCCTGTACTGTCCTGTACTGTCCTGTATTATCCTGTACTGTCCTGTACTGTCCTGTATTGTCTTGTACTGTCCTGTACTGTCCTGTATTGTCCTGTACTGTCCTGTATTGTCTTGTACTGTCCTGTATTGTCCTGTACTGTACTGTCCTGTATTGTCCTGTACTGTCCTGTACTGTCCTGTATTATCCTGTACTGTCCTGTACTGTCCTGTATTGTCTTGTACTGTCCTGTACTGTCCTTTACCGTCCTGTATTGTCCTGTACTGTCCTGTATTGTCTTGTATTGTCCCGTATTGTCCTGTACTGTCCTGTATTATCCTGTACTGTCCTGTCCTGTATTGTCCTGTACTGTCCTGTATTATCCTGTACTGTCCTGTACTGTCCTGTATTGTCTTGTACTGTCCTGTACTGTCCTTTACCGTCCTGTATTGTCCTGTACTGTCCTGTATTGTCTTGTACTGTCCTGTATTGTCCTGTACTGTACTGTCCTGTACTGTCCTGTATTGTCCTGTGATGTCCTGTACTGTCCTGTACTGTCCTGTATTGTCCTGTGATGTCCTGTACTGTCCTTAATGTCTACTTTGTGTAAATCCTTGTGGTTAATAAAGAAAGCATTATTAATATTATTATTATTACTGAGTTCAAATCCCGCCGAGGCGGTGGATTGGCAGTATCGGTAGAGGGTCAGACGCCATGCTTTGCAGCATAGAGTTACATCCCTTTATGATCTGAGTTCAAATCTCGCCGAGGTTAACTTTGCCTTTCATCCTTACGGGGTCGATAAAATAAAGTACCAGTAATACACTGGGGTAATTGCTGCCCTTGTGCCAAAAGTAGAAACAATTATTATTATTAATAATATTATTATTATTATATGTTATAATTGTTATTATTGTTGGTGTTGTTGTTGTTGTTGTTAATATTACTCTTATTTTTATTATTGTTCTGATAACTATTATTACCATTGTTGCTATAAAAAAAAAAAAAAAATAATAATAATAAAGGGCAGTGCCCTAGCATGGCCTCAGCCGGATGGCTGGAGCAGGTAAAAGAGTAAAATATATATTTAAAAAATATAGAAAAAAAACCATTATTATTATTATTGTCAGTATCGGTAGAAGGTTGGATGCCATGCTTAGCAGCATAGAGTTACGGCCCATTACGGCCTGAGTTCAAATCCCGCCGAGGTTAACTTTGCCTTTCGTCCTTACAGGGGTCGATAAAATAAAGTACCAGTAATACACTGGGGTAATTGCTGGCTTTGTGCCAAAAGTAGAAACAGTTATGAGATAAAATAAAGTACCAGTAATACACTGGGGTAATTGCTGGCTTTGTGCCAAAAGTAGAAACAGTTATGAGATAAAATAAAGTACCAGTAATACACTGGGGTAATTGCTGGCCTTGTGCCAAAAGTAGAAACAGTTATGAGATAAAATAAAGTACCAGTAATACACTGGGGTAATTGCTGGCCTTGTGCCAAAAGTAAAAACAATTATGTTTATTGGTAGAATGACAGTATCAGTAGAGGGTCAGACGCCATGTTTTGCAGCATAGAGTTACGGCCCTTTACGGATTGAGTTCAAACACCGCAGAGGTTAACTTTGCCCTTCATCCTTATGGGGTCAATATAATAAAGTACCAGTAATGTACTGGGTTTGATTTAATCAACTTTTTCCTCCCCCAAATTGCTGGACTTGTGCCTAAAGTAGAAATAATTATTATTTTCAGGAGAGAGTCAGACGCCATGTTTTGCAGCATAGAGCTATGGCCCTTTACGGTCTGAGTTCAAAAATAAAGTACCAGTAATGCACTGGGGTCGATTTAATCGACTTTCTCCTCCTCACAAATTGCTGGCCTTGTGCCTATATAAGAAAACCCTTATTATTGTGAAGATAACTATTATCTTTCATTAGAAATATTGTAACGAAAGAAGCTTTGTTAAGTTATGTTCCAAACACCAACAGTGTCTTTCATTAGAAATATGGTAACGAAAGGGTTAAAGTGTTTATATTTATCTAAAAACATTCCATCATAATTTTATGTAAGAACCTTTGTTAAGTTATGTTCCAAACACCAACAGTGTCTTTCATTAGAAATATGGTAATGAAAGGGTTAAAGTGTTTATATTTATCTAAAAACATTCCATCATAATTTTATGTAAGAACCTTTCTTAAGTTATGTTCCAAACACCAACAGTGTCTTTCATTAGAAATATGGTAATGAAAGGGTTAAAGTGTTTATATTTATCTAAAAACCTTCCATCATAATTTTATGTAAGAACCTTTCTTAAGTTATGTTCCAAACACCAACAGTGTCTTTCATTAGAAATATGGTAATGAAAGGGTTAAAGTGGTTATATTTATCTAAAAACCTTCCAACATAATTTTATGTAAGAACCTTTGTTAAGTTATGTTCCAAACACCAACAGTGTCTATCATTAGAAATATGGTAATGAAAGGGTTAAAGTGTTTATTATTTATCTAAAAACCTTCCATCATAATTTTATGTAAGAACCTTTATTAAGTTACATTCCAACCTCAAAACTCTTGATAAATTTTCAAAATTATTTGAAAATCAGAGGGATCGAGTGTCCTGTTGTTAGAAATATGGTAACGAAGTGGTTAATTACAGCTAATTATCAGAGCAAGGTAGTATATCATTGTAAACACTGCCGTCATGCAATGTACAATAGGTAATTGTGAGTAGTAACGAGTATTGCCTAGGGGGGGACCTCTGCTTCTTGTAAACTTTGAAAGCAGCCATATCAATGATGATGTGTTGGTAAACAGCCGTGGTTGGCATATCTATAGGTTGGATGGTGTTTAGGGGTTAGGTATAATGTCACTACCACACCATACCCCCACTGTCACTACCATCAACACGACACCACACCATACCACCACTACTACCAATACCAAACCACCACCACTCCCATCAACACGACACCACACCAAACCACCACCACTACTAGTACCAAAACACCACTACTACTAATACCATCAACACAACACGACACCATACCACTACTACTACCAGTACCAAACCACCACCACTACCACTACTACCAATACCAAATCACCACCACTACCATCAACACCACACCACCACTGTCACTACCATCAACACAACACAACACCACACCACCACTACCATCAACACTACACCATCACTACCATCAACACCACAACACCACACCACCACTACCATCACTACTACCACCACCACTACCATCAACACCACACCATCATTAATATCAATACCACAACACCACACCATCACTACCATCAACACTGCACCACCACTACCATCAACAGCACACCATCACTACTACCACCATCACTACCATCAACACCACACCACCAGTACCATCAACACCACACCATCACTACCATCACCACCACTACCACCATCACTACACCACCACTACCATCAACACCACACCACCACTACCATCAACACCACACCATCAACACCACAACACCACACCATCACTACCATCAACACCACACCACCACTAGCACCATCACTACACCACCACTACCATCAACACCACACCACCACTACCATCAACACCACAACACCACAACCATCAACACCACAACACCACACCACAACTACCATCAACACCACACCACCACTACCATCAACACCACACCATCACTACCACCACTACCATCAACACCACACCACCAACACCACACCATCACTACCATCAACACCACACCACCACTACCATCAACACCACAACACCACAACCATCAACACCACAACACCACACCACAACTACCATCAACACCACACCACCACTACCATCAACACCACACCATCACTACCACCACTACCATCAACACCACACCACCAACACCACACCATCACTACCATCAACACCACACCACCACTACCACCAACACCACACCATCAACACTACACCACCACTACCATCAACACCACAACA
>OZ024764.1:11758997-11761497 GCA_964016885.1 Eledone cirrhosa | reverse complement strand
GAGAAGACTGAGATGGTATGGACATGTGATGTGCATGGAGGATGACTGCTGGGTAAAGAAGTGCCAAGAAATCCCAGTAGAGGTAGACCACGAAAAACATGGCCGGAGGTGGTGAGAGCAGACCCCAGATCACGAAGGACCGTGACAAGTGGAGAGATGCTGTTGCTATGTTGAATAGGACCTGTCTCACCCTTGCAAGCAGGGAAAAGCGGACATAAAATGATGATGTATATATGAATTTATAAGTGTGTGTATATATATATATATATGCCCAAGTACAAAGCGAAACCTACAGTCAGTAGGCACCTCTAACAAAATACACCCCCCGTCTCACTACCCCCACCCCATCCACACCACCCCCTTAAATGTGAAGTTATGTTGGTACCACAACATCCAGTCCAAAACAAATGAGGTCGTGTAGGTGTCATGACAAAAGAAACACACAGTCCACGCTGTAATGTGGCCGTGTAGGTAACACGGTAAAAACCTCCCAGTACACACTGTAAACGTGGTTGGTGTTGGGAAGGGCACCCAGCCGTAGAAAACCCGCCAGACGTGTAGGTGTCACGACAATAAAACACACAGTCCACGCTGTAATGTGGCCGTGTAGGTAACACGGTAAAAACCTCCCAGTCCACACTGTAAACATGGTTGGTGTTAGGAAGGGCATCCAGCCGTAGAAAACCCGCCAGACAGTCCTGAGCAAGACAACCAATCTTGCCTCAAGTGGGACAATTCCCGTCCAGACCCATGCTAGCGTGGAAAATGGACGTTAAACGATGATTATGATGATATATATATATATATATAACAAAGGAAATGTGGTAAGGAACCAGGTGGACCATAACGCACCAAAGTACTCAATACTTGGAGTAGTAGAGTAGGTAATAGGAACGAGTAAGACCCCGACGGCTGAGCTGAAGCCGTTTCGACAGCTAATTCTGGGCTAGCCGAAATGGCTTGAGCTCAGCCGTCGGGGTCTTACTCGTTCCTATATATATATATATATATATATATGTGTGTGTGTGTATGAATATGTGTCTCTGTGAATGTGTCCAAGTGTATGTATATGTGTGTCCGTGTGTGTGTATATATATATATATATATATGTAGGTATATATATAATCGAGAGCGGGAGAGAGCAGGAGAGAGGGAGAGAGAGCGCGGGAGAGAGGGAGAGGGAGAGAGGGAGAGAGAGAACGGAAATCAGTTGAAAATTTTTACTTAAAATATTTGGCATGGAGACAAAAACTGTTCCTGAACATCTCATTTCATTCCGTCATTGCTAATTCCTGACTTCACTGATTTCCTGACTTTTCCAAAGAAATCTTGGAATATTTCGGAAGCTCTCATTGTTTTTGTTGGGGGGGAAGGGGGGGGGGGGGAGAGAGAAAGAAGAATTATTTTTTTTGTTTTTGTAATTTTGGTGTTGCTGCTGCTGCTGTTGTTGTTGTTGTTTTTTTAAAATGGTTTTTGGTTTTCAAGAATGCATGGTTAGAAGATCTTTCATGTCATTGAAGTAGAATTTAGAAACTTTTGACTCGAGTTTTTGACATTTCGGAGGGGATTTCATCAGTCGTACCACTTCACAATCTGTTTTGGTAAAACTAAGCACACTATCTCTCTCTCTCTCTCTCTCTCTCTCTCTCTCTCTCTCACATCCATTATCTCTCTCTCTCTCACATTCATTAACTTTCTCTCTCTCTCACATTCATTATCTCTCTCTCTCTCTCTCTCATTATATCGTCGATAACTATAAATACATACACATGTGTATATATATATATATATGTATATATGTATATGTATATGTGTGAATGTGTGTATATATATATATATATATATGTGTGTGTATGTGTGTGTATATATATATATATATATAGATGTGTGTGTATGTGTGTGTATATATATATATATATATATATATATATATATATATATATATATATATATATATATATATAATTGTTTCTACTTTTGGCACAAGGCCAGCAAATACCCACTGTATTACTGGTACTTTATTTTATCGACCCCGTAAGGATGAAAGGCAAAGTAGACCTCGGCGGGATTTGAACTCAGATCGCAAAGGGACATAACTATGCTAGAAAGCATGGCGTCCGACCCTCTACCGATACTGCCAATTCACCGCCCTATATATATGTGTGTGTTTATGTGCATGTATATATATGTGTGTGTAAATATATGGGTATGTGTGTGTATATATATATATATATATTTTATAAGACAGTTTGTTGTTAAAGATGGGATATGAACCAGTACAACATCTTGGGTGAGATTTGAACCTGTTGGTTAAAGTCTGTTCTTAGCCAAAGGCTCATCAGGGTGGTGTTTATACCTGGTTCCCTTAGTGTTAAGTGACAGAAAGTACTTGACTCTCCCTGGATAGGATGCCAGTCTATCACAGGATTAACTTCCCAGCTACCTCTGGTACTCACTTTCAGCCGAGAATACTGGAGCAACATGAATTAAAGTGTTCTGC
>OZ024764.1:11751497-11753997 GCA_964016885.1 Eledone cirrhosa | reverse complement strand
CAGGTAGACAGACAGACAGGCAGGTAGATTACAGACAGGTAGACAGACAGACAGGCAGGTAGATTACAGACAGGTAGACAGATAGACAGACAGGTAGATTACAGACAGGTAGACAGATAGACAGACAGGTAGATTACAGACAGGTAGACAGGTAGACAGACAGACAGGCAGGTAGATTACAGACAGGTAGACAGACAGACAGACAAGTAGATTAGTGACTGGTAGACAGGTAGATTGACAGACAGGTAGATTACTGACTGGTAGACAGGTAGATTGACTGGTAGACAGACAGACAGACAGGTAGATTACAGACAGGTAGACAGACAGACAGACAAGTAGATTACAGACAGGTAGACAGACAGACAGGCAGGTAGATTACAGACAGGTAGACAGACAGACAGACAAGTAGATTACTGACTGGTAGACAGGTAGATTGACAGACAGGTAGATTACTGACTGGTAGACAGGTAGATTGACTGGTAGACAGACAGACAGACAGACAAGTAGATTACAGACAGGTAGACAGACAGACAGGCAGGTAGATTACAGACAGGTAGACAGACAGGTAGACAGACAGACAGGCAGGTAGATTACAGACAGGTAGACAGACAGACAGACAAGTAGATTACTGACTGGTAGACAGGTAGATTGACAGACAGGTAGATTACTGACTGGTAGACAGGTAGATTGACTGGTAGACAGACAGACAGACAGGTAGATTACAGACAGGTAGACAGACAGACAGACAAGTAGATTACAGACAGGTAGACAGGTAGACAGACAGACAGGCAGGTAGATTACAGACAGGTAGACAGACAGACAGACAAGTAGATTACTGACTGGTAGATAGGTAGATTGACAGACAGGTAGATTGACTGGTAGACAGACAGACAGACAGGTAGATTACAGACAGACAGACAGACAGACAGACAAGTAGATTACAGACAGGTAGACAGACAGACAGACAGGTAGATTACAGACTGGTAGACAGACAGACCGACAAGTAGATTACAGACTGGTAGACAGGTAGACAGACAGACAGGCAGGTAGATTACAGACAGGTAGACAGACAGACAGGTAGATTACAGACTGGTAGACAGGTAGATTGACTGGTAGACAGGTAGATTGACTGGTAGACAGACAGACATACAGGTAGGAAGATTGACAGACATGTAGACAGGTAGGCAACCCCACAGATGCCATGTGAACCCTGTCAGAATTTGACACCACATACACACACACACACACATATACATATATATATATATACACACACATAAATAAGACCGTTATTGGTCCAAGTAGTCTATTCACTATCAATAACTACCCTATATATAGGAAAAAGTAGGACCCCGACGGCAGAGCTCAAACCGTTTCAACGGCTATTTCAGTCCAGAAATAGCCGTTGAAACGGCTTGAGTTCTGCCGTTGGGGGTCATACTTTTTTCCTATTACCCACTCTACTACCCTAAGTATTGAGTACTCTGGTGCGTTATGGTCCACCTGGTTCCTTACCATAACTCCAACTCCTTCGTTATATATATATATATATATATATATATATATATATATATATATATATCCAGGGAGTGTAACTTGGAGTTACTGTCAGTTCACCCGGGTGAGCACTCAATGCTTAGGTTCACTTCAGTGTCGAGGTGTAGAGCTAGACAGTGTAGGAACATCAGACTTTCTCATACGGCATGTATAATCAGTTTTCCGTTACCATTGTAAGGGGTCTGATGAGCAGCGGATGACAGAGTCAGGCTAGATCGATACAGATCGAACCTTGAGCTGATCAGTGGCGAAACACGTGTCACCAACCAATAAACGTAATGAAGGAGTAACCAATTGCCCGTTATTTTATTTCTCTATATATATGATGAAAAATAATTTCATCTAAGATGAAAAATAATTCACTTTGTGAATTATTTTTCATCTTAACATCATATGGAATAAAACAATCTGATTGGTTAGTTCTTCAACTACCTCCAAATAAGGTCATAGAACTAAACGTGATACTAATTTACTACTAATTTTGAATAAAATTATTATTGCTTTTGACAACAGCTGGTGATATGCCTGTAAGTAAATATTCTCTTTATCTGATATTTTGTAACTAACCTTACAATGATCGATATCGAAGTATAGTTACGATGTATTATCATCACCTAGAAACGATCGTAAAGCAGTGAAGTATATTTCTAATGACTTGATTTTTTATTTCATTGTTTTAACTTATATCATGACTGTTTTCCTTTTAATGTTTTATTGTTTTCCGGGATTTATTTTAACCTACAACATTTTAAACATATGGATTACATTGAGTTCTTCATGCAGACTAGACTCCACAACTTACCGTGGATATCTTTGTGTATATATATATATATATATATATATATATATATATGCAAAAGAAACCAAAGAACGCTTACATACTCAAACAGTCTTTATTCACTAACAATGTTTCATCCTCACCTTCTGGCAGGAATCATCAGAG
>OZ024764.1:11728997-11736497 GCA_964016885.1 Eledone cirrhosa | reverse complement strand
CCAATACAATATGACATTGATGTATCAAATGTTGTCGATATTGGCAATACTTCCAGCAGTTATTCCCCTGCCACAACACACCATTTATTCTATTACAGGCTTCAGATATTAAGCCACGGCTAAGCTGGAGCTCCCCTATAACCCTCCTCATCAATCACCCCCCCCCCCCACCACCACCACCGCCACCGCTGTCGCCATTGATACAAAACCACCTGACTCTTGCCTCACAGTTTAAACCCTTTAGCATTTACATTACAAACTTAAACCTACAGTCAGTTGGCACACCTCTTAACCCGATGTACACCCCATCACACACCACACATCCTACTCCATCTTCCCATTTCCGTTCATTGTAAAGTGGTTGTGTAGATGACACAACAAAAAGCTCCCAGTCCACACTGTAAAGTGGTTGTGTAGATGACATAACAAAAAGCACCCAGTCCACACTGTAAAGTGGTCGTGTAGATGACAAAACAAAAAGCACCCAGTCCACACTGTAAAGTGGTCGTGTAGATGACATAACAAAAAGCACCCAGGCCACACTGTAAAGTGGTCGTGTAGATGACAAAACAAAAAGCACCCAGTCCACACTGTAAAGTGGATGTGTAGGTGACATAACAAAAACAACCCAGTCCACACTGTAAAGTGGTCGTGAAGATGACATAACAAAAAGCACCCAGTCCACACTGTAAAGTGGTCGTGAAGATGACATAACAAAAAGCACCCAGTCCACATTGTAAAGTAGGTGTGTAGATGACACGACAAAAAGCTCCCAGTCCACATTGTAAAGTGGTTGTGTAGATGACATAACAAAAAGCACCCAGTCCACACTGTAAAGTGGTCGTGTAGATGACAAAACAAAAAGCACCCAGTCCACAATGAAAGTGGTCTTGCAGGTGACATAACAAAAAGCACCCAGTCCACACTGTAAAGTGGTCGTGTGTAGATGACACAACAAAAAGGTCCCAGTGCACATTGTAAAGTAGTTGTGTAGATGACACAACAAAAAGCTCCCAGTCCACATTGTAAAGTAGTTGTGTAGATGACACAACAAAAAGCTCCCAGTCCACACTGTAAAGTGGATGTGTAGATGACATAACAAAAGGCACCCAGTCCACACTGTAAAGTGGTCGTGTAGGTGACATAACAAAAACAACCCAGTCCACACTGTAAAGTGGTCGTGAAGATGACATAACAAAAAGCACCCAGTCCACACTGTAAAGTGGTCGTGAAGATGACATAACAAAAAGCACCCAGTCCACACTGTAAAGTGGTCGTGTAGATGACATAACAAAACGCACCCAGTCCACACTGTAAAGTGGTCGTGTGTAGGTGACATAACAAAAAGCACCCAGTCCACACTGTAAAGTGGATGTGTAGGTGACATAACAAAAACAACCCAGTCCACACTGTAAAGTGGTCGTGAAGATGACACGACAAAAAGCTCCCAGTCCACATTGTAAAGTGGTTGTGTAGATGACATAACAAAAAGCACCCAGTCCACACTGTAAAGTGGTCGTGTAGATGACAAAACAAAAAGCACCCAGTCCACAATGAAAGTGGTCGTGCAGGTGACATAACAAAAAGCACCCAGTCCACACTGTAAAGTGGTCGTGTGTAGATGACACAACAAAAAGGTCCCAGTCCACATTGTAAAGTAGTTGTGTAGATGACATAACAAAACGCACCCAGTCCACACTGTAAAGTGGTCGTGTGTAGGTGACATAACAAAAAGCACCCAGTCCACACTGTAAAGTGGATGTGTAGGTGACATAACAAAAACAACCCAGTCCACACTGTAAAGTGGTCGTGAAGATGACATAACAAAAAGCACCCAGTCCACACTGTAAAGTGGTCGTGAAGATGACATAACAAAAAGCACCCAGTCCACACTGTAAAGTGGTCGTGTAGGTGACATAACAAAAAGCACCCAGTCCACACTGTAAAGTGGTCGTGTAGGTGACATAACAAAAACAACCCAGTCCACACTGTAAAGTGGTCGTGAAGATGACATAACAAAAAGCACCCAGTCCACACTGTAAAGTGGTTGTGTAGATGACATAACAAAAAGCACCCAGTCCACACTGTAAAGTGGTTGTGTAGGTGACATAACAAAAAGCACCCAGTCCACACTGTAAAGTGTCGTGTAGATGACATAACAAAAAGCACCCAGTCCACACTGTAAAGTGTCGTGTAGATGACATAACAAAAAGCACCCAGTCCACACTGTAAAGTGTCGTGTAGATGACATAACAAAAAGCTCCCAGTCCACACTGTAAAGTGGTCGTGTAGATGATAAAACAAAAAGCACCCAGTCCACACTGTAAAGTGATCGTGTAGATGACATAACAAAAAGCACCCAGTCCACACTGTAAAGTGGTTGTGTAGATGACATAACAAAAAGCACCCAGTCCACACTGTAAAGTGGTCGTGTAGATGACATAACAAAAAGCACCCAGTCCACACTGTAAAGTGGTTGTGTAGGTGACATAACAAAAAGCACCCAGTCCACACTGTAAAGTGTCGTGTAGATGACATAACAAAAAGCACCCAGTCCACACTGTAAAGTGTCGTGTAGATGACATAACAAAAAGCACCCAGTCCACACTGTAAAGTGTCGTGTAGATGACATGACAAAAAGCTCCCAGGCCACACTGTAAAGTGGTCGTGTAGATGATAAAACAAAAAGCACCCAGTCCACACTGTAAAGTGATCGTGTAGATGACATAACAAAAAGCACCCAGTCCACACTGTAAAGTGGTCGTGTAGATGACACAACAAAAAGCACCCAGTCCACACTGTAAAGTGGTCGTGTGGGAAACACGACAAAAAGCACCAGTCCACACTGTAACGTGGTCATGTGGGAGACACAGTAAAAAGCTCCCAGTCCACACTGTAAAATGGTCATGTAGGTGACATGACAAAAAGCACCCAGTCCACACTGTAAAGTAGTCGTGTAGGTGACATTACAAAAGCACCCAGTCCACACTGTAAAGTGGTCGTGTAGGTGACATGACAAAAAGACTCCCAGTCCACACTGTAAAGTGGTCGTGTAGATGACATAACAAAAAGCACCCAGTCCACACTGTAAAGTGGTTGTGTAGGTGACATAACAAAAAGCACCCAGTCCACACTGTAAAGTGTCGTGTAGATGACATGACAAAAAGCTCCCAGTCCACACTGTAAAGTGGTCGTGTAGATGATAAAACAAAAAGCACCCAGTCCACACTGTAAAGTGATCGTGTAGATGACATAACAAAAAGCACCCAGTCCACACTGTAAAGTGGTCGTGTAGATGACACAACAAAAAGCACCCAGTCCACACTGTAAAGTGGTCGTGTGGGAAACACGACAAAAAGCACCAGTCCACACTGTAACGTGGTCATGTGGGAGACACAGTAAAAAGCTCCCAGTCCACACTGTAAAATGGTCATGTAGGTGACATGACAAAAAGCACCCAGTCTACACTGTAAAGTGGTCGTGTAGGTGACATTACAAAAGCACCCAGTCCACACTGTAAAGTGGTCGTGTAGATGACATAACAAAAAGCACCCAGTCCACACTGTAAAGTGGTCGTGTAGATGACATAACAAAAAGCTCCCAGTCCACACTGTAAAATGGTCATGTAGGTGACATGACAAAAAGCACCCAGTCTACACTGTAAAGTGGTCGTGTAGGTGACATTACAAAAGCACCCAGTCCACACTGTAAAGTGGTCGTGTAGATGACATAACAAAAAGCACCCAGTCCACACTGTAAAGTGGTCCTGTAGGTGACATTACAAAAGCACTCAGTCCACACTGTAAAGTGGTCGTGTAGGTGACATTACAAAAAAGACTCCCAGTCCACACTGTAAATGTGGTTGGTGTTAGAAAGGGCATCCAGCCATAGAAAACCTGCCAGAAACAGTTCTGTACGAGGGAGACATGGTCACCCGACCAATCTTGCCTCTAGTGGGACAAACCTGTCCAACCCATGCTAGCGTGTAAGATGGACATTAAACGATGATGATGATGATTACTCTATATATACTATTGTATTTTCACAGTAAAGGCTTTGCCTCACATAATATCTCACATAACATTTACATTACTCTATATATACTATTGTATTTTCACAGTAAAGGCTTTACCTCACATAATACCTCACATAACATTTACATTACTCTATATATACTATTGTATTTTCCCAGTAAAGGCTTTACCTCAGATAATATCTCACATAACATTTACATTACTCTATATATACTATTGTATTTTCACAGTAAAGGCTTTACCTCACATAATATCTCACATAACATTTACATTACTCTATATATACTATTGTATTTTCCCAGTAAAAGCTTTACCTCAGATAATATCTCACATAACATTTACATTACTCTATATATACTATTGTATTTTCACAGTAAAGGCTTTACCTCACATAATACCTCACATAACATTTACATTACTCTATATATACTATTGTATTTTCCCAGTAAAGGCTTTACCTCAGATAATATCTCACATAACATTTACATTACTCTATATATACTATTGTATTTTCACAGTAAAGGCTTTACCTCACATAATATCTCACATAACATTTACATTACTCTATATATACTATTGTATTTTCCCAGTAAAGGCTTTACCTCAGATAATATCTCACATAACATTTACATTACTCTATATATACTATTGTATTTTCACAGTAAAGGCTTTACCTCACATAATATCTCACATAACATTTACATTACTCTATATATACTATTGTATTTTCACAGTAAAGGCTTTACCTCAGATAATATCTCACATAACATTTACATTACTCTATATATACTATTGTATTTTCACAGTAAAGGCTTTACCTCACATAATATTTCACATAACATTTACATTACTCTATATATACTATTGTATTTTCACAGTAAAGGCTTTACCTCACATAATATCTCACATAACATTTACATTACTCTATATATACTATTGTATTTTCACAGTAAAGGCTTTACCTCACATAACATTTACATTACTCTATATATACTATTGTATTTTCACAGTAAAGGCTTTACCTCACATAATATCTCACATAACATTTACATTACTCTATATATACTATTGTATTTTCACAGTAAAGGCTTTACCTCACATAATATCTCCTATAACATTTACATTACTCTATATATACTATTGTATTGTCACAGTAAAGGCTTTACCTCACATAATATCTCACATAACATTTACATTACTCTATATATACTATTGTATTTTCACAGTAAAGGCTTTACCTCACATAATATCGTACATAACATTTACATTACTCTATATATACTATTGTATATTTCACAGTAATATTTTCACATGCAAGGTTTTTAGATAAATATAAACACTTTAACCCTTTCATTACCATATTTCTAATGACAGACACTGTTGGTATTTGGAACATAACTTAACAAAGGTTCTTACATAATATTCAGATGGAAGGTTTTCAGCTAAATATAAACTCTTTAACCCTTTCATTACCATATTTCTAATGAAAGACACTGTTGGTGTTTGGAACACAACTTAACAAAGGTTCTTACATAAAATTATGATGGAAGGTTTTTGGATAAATATAAACACTTTAACCCTTTCATTACCATATTTCTAATGACAGACAATGGTGATGATGATGATGATGATCATAATGAAGCAGATGTCATTCCACTTGTGGTGGCTATTGTTGTTATTGTTATTATTGTTGTTGTTATAGTTGTTACTGTTGTTGTTATTGGGGTGTAGTTGTTGTGGTAGTAGTTGTTGTGGTGGTAGTAGTTGTGATTGGTATAATCGTTATAGTTGCAATGGTTGTTGTTGTTGTTGTTGTTGTTATTGGTATTACAGTTATAGCTGTAGTTCCCTGTCACTGAAATCCATCAAGTAAGCCCTTCTTCAAGACACAATTGCCATGTGTCTTGGGAACAACACCCCCCCCCCCCCCCCACACCCAATACCCCCCCCCCCCACACACACACACCAAAAAAAATATACATATATATATCCAAACATAAAAATGTTTAGGGTTTCAGGCTCAATAAAAGAAATCTATATTGCTTTTATTACTATTACTAATATTATGGTTATTTTGTTGTTTATGTTGTTTATGTTATTATTATTACTATTATTATTATTATTATTATTATTATTACTATTATTGTCTGAAAGTCACATGATTCTGCCAATCAACAATAACAACAATAACAATAACATTGATTTCAACTGTTTAGGAACAAGGCCAGCAATTTAGGGAGAGGGTTAAGTCTGTTAAATAGACCCCCCCCCAGTGTATTACTGGTACTTTGCCTTATCGACCCCGTAATAATGATTTCGACTGTTTAGGCACAAGGCCAGCAATTTAGGGAGAGGGTTAAGTCTGTTAAATCAACCCCCAGTGCATTGCTGGTACTTTATTTTATTGACCCCGTAATAATGATTTCGACTGTTTAGGCACAAGGCCAGCAATTTAGGGAGAGGGTTAAGTCTGTTAAATCGCCCCCAGTGCATTGCTGGTACTTTGCCTTATCGACCTCCGTAATAATGATTTCTACTGTTTAGGCACAAGGCCAGCAATTTAGGGAGAGGGTTAAGTCTGTTAAATCGCCCCCAGTGCATTGCTGGTACTTTGCCTTATCGACCCCCGTAATAATGATTTCTACTGTTTAGGCACAAGGCCAGCAATTTAGGGAGAGGGTTAAGTCTGTTAAATCGCCCCCAGTGCATTGCTGGTACTTTGCCTTATCGACCCCCGTAATAATGATTTCTACTGTTTAGGCACAAGGCCAGCAATTTAGGGAGAGGGTTAAGTCGGTTAAATCGCAGTGTATTACTGGTACTTTATTTTATTGACCCCGTAAGGATGAAAGGTAAAGTTAACCTCGGCGGGATTTGAACTCAGAATGTAAATGGCCGTAACTCTATGCTGCAAAGCATGGCGTCCGACCCTCTACTGATTCTACTGCCAGTAATAATGATTGTTTCTACTTTTTGCACAAGGCCAGCAATTACCCCAGTACATTACTGGTACTTTATTCTATCGATCCCGTAAGGATGAAAGGCAAAGTTAACCTCGGCGGGATTTGTCCCTTTACAATCTGAGTTCAAATCCCTTCGAGGTTAACTTAGCATTTCATCCTTACGGGGTCGATAAAATAAAGTACCAGTCACACACTGGGGTCAATTTAATCGACCCCCACCCCCCAAATTGCTGGCCTTAGGCCTACATAAGAAACCATTATTGGCAGTAATTGGTAGAGCGTCGGACACCGTGCTTTGTGGCACAGAGTTATGGCCCTTTACGTTCCGAGTTCAAATCCGGCCGAGGTTAACTTTGCCTTTCATCCTTACGGGGGCCGATAGAATAAAGTACCAGTAATGCACTGGGGTAATTGCTGGCCTTGTGCCAAAAGTATAAACAATCATTATTATTGGCAGTAGAATCAGTAGAGGCTCGGACGCCATGCTTTGCAGCATAGAGTTA
>OZ024764.1:11718997-11721497 GCA_964016885.1 Eledone cirrhosa | reverse complement strand
CCCACCATCATCACCCCCACCCCCACCATCATCATCACCACCATGACCACCACCACAACATCGGCCGATACTCATTTTCAGTTGAGTATATCGGAGCAACCAAGTCCTGGAATCAAACCCACAACTTTACAATTCCAAGCCCAACACCTTAACCACTCAGCTGCAAGAATGTGACCTATTATTTTCATTGAATACTTAAAGGAGCAGATAAAAGACGAAGTTGACCTTGGTCAGAGTTGAACCCAACACCATAACCACTAGGCCACGTACTGTCCAGTCCAGGAACGAAACCTACAACCTTACAATTGGAAGTCCTACACCCTAACCTCTAGGCCACACACACACTGTCCAGTCCAGGAACGAAACCTACAACCTTACAATTGGAAGTCCTACACCCTAACCACTAGGCCATGTACCATCCAGTCCAGGAATCAAACTCACAACTTTACAATTGGAAGTCCTACACCCTAACCTCTAGGCCACACTCTGCCCAGTCCATGAATCAAACCCACAACCTTACAATAACAAGTCCAACACCCTAACCTCTAGGCCACACTCTGCCCAGTCCATGAATCAAACCCACAACCTTACAATAACAAGTCCAACACCCTAACCTCTAGGCTACACTCTGCCCAGACCAAGAATCAAACCCACAACCTTACAATAACAAGTCCAACACCCTCACCACTAGGCCACACTCTGCCCAGACCAAGAATCAAACCCACAACCTTACAATAACAAGTCCAACACCCTCACCACTAGGCCACACTCTGCCCAGACCAAGAATCAAACCCACAACCTTACAATAACAAGTCCAACACCCTCACCACTAGGCCACACTCTGCCCAGACCAAGAATCAAACCCACAACCTTACAATAACAAGTCCAACACCCTCACCACTAGGCCACACTCTGCCCAGACCAAGAATCAAACCCACAACCTTACAATAACAAGTCCAACACCCTAACCTCTAGGCAACACTCTGCCCAGACCAAGAATCAAACCCACAACCTTACAATAACAAGTCCAACACCCTCACCACTAGGACACATAAAGAGTCAAATAGATTTGAAAAGTGTCTGTTAATGGTGAAAACAATAACAATTAAAATTACAAGAATGTAAATCTTAGCATACGGTACCAATGAAGATATTGTTGATTTAGCAAAGTCATCAAAAAGATTCTACTCACAGAATTAAATGAAAAGAACAGAATGCTATTTAAGTAATTTTCTGCATACGAAAGCAAGCAGCTTGCCAATGTATTAGTGGATTCTAAGACCTTCATTAACTCTTACTATGTGTAGCTCACGATATACATTCGTTTCTGAATTTGTTTAGCAAGATTCTTTATCTGAAAACGTGTGTTGAAACCGATATTGTTATACTTTGGGAGGGTCATGTTGCCAACAAGAAACACACGCACCAGTTGCTTTCACTTCAATTTATTATAAATTAAATTTATAAATTTAGGAATTTATAAATTTCCGGTTGGTTGGTTGGTTGGTTCCACAGCCAGACGATTGTTCATATATTGTCAAAGTTCTTTCGTCACACATTCTGTGACCTCTTCAGTGACTGGGGATTCTTTTCTTTGTTTTTGTGCCTCTCCTTTGTTCTGTCCTACGCCATCTTGTTTTTGTGTGTGTTGTGTGCTTAGTTTGCGCATGTGTTACATCCAACCAACCGGAAATTTATAAATTCCTAAAACATGGGCGGAGGTGGTGAGAGCAGACCTCAGATCACTGAAACTCACGGTGGAGATGACGAAGGAGCGTGATAAGTGGAGAGATGCTGTGCTGAATAGGACCTGTCCCACCCTTGCAAGCAGGGAAAAGCGGACGTAAAATGATGATGATATATATATATATATGTATATAGAAGTAGTTCCACAACAGTTAGTTCACCATACCGAGAACAAATATTTCACCTTATTCAGATCCTCAGCTAGTCTAAACATTTTTTTAGACCATGCTTGCCTCTCCCACCCATCTTTCAACAAATTGCTGGGAAGAAAGCACTTCCCTCTTTACCCTGATTTTCCTTTTTAAATGAAATTTGAAAAAGTTAATCAGGGCATTACCGAAGGGGTAAGTGCTCATCTCCAGCCCTTTCAAATGCGTCCACCACACGATCTCTTTCGCCATGGCCACCAGACAGATAAAAACTGCCCGCCCTTCCTGGCTGAAGCAAGACAGTGGGGAAATCGTCACGATGCATTCAGCTGATAATAATAATTGTTTCTACTTTAGGCACAAGGCCAGCAATTGGGGGAGGGGGGAGTCGATTAAATCGACCCAGTACATTACTGGTACTTTATTTTATCGACCCCGTAAGGATGACAGGCAAAGTTAACCTCGGCGGGATTTGAACTCAGAATGGCAAGGGCCGTAACTCTATGCTGCAAAGCATGGTGTCTGATGCTCAACCAGTACTGCCAATCCACCGCCAACCCTTTTAATAATTGTTTCTACTTTTGGCACAAGGCCAGCAATTACCC
>OZ024764.1:11706497-11713997 GCA_964016885.1 Eledone cirrhosa | reverse complement strand
GTCACAGTAAAGGCTTTACCTCACATAATATCTCACATAACATTTACATTACTCTATATATACTATTGTATTGTCACAGTAAAGGCTTTACCTCACATAACATTTACATTACTCTATATATACTATTGTATTTCCACAGTAAAGGCTTTACCTCACATAATATCCCACATAACATTTACATTACTCTATATATACTATTGTATTGTCACAGTAAAGGCTTTACCTCACATAATATCTCACATAACATTTACATTACTCTATATATACTATTGTATTGTCACAGTAAAGGCTTTACCTCACATAATATCTCACATAACATTTACATTACTCTATATATACTATTGTATTGTCACAGTAAAGGCTTTACCTCACATAATATCTCACATAACATTTACATTACTCTATATATACTATTGTATTGTCACAGTAAAGGCTTTACCTCACATAATATCTCACATAACATTTACATTACTCTATATATACTATTGTATTGTCACAGTAAAGGCTTTACCTCACATAATATCTCACATAACATTTACATTACTCTATATATACTATTGTATTGTCACAGTAAAGGCTTTACCTCACATAATATCTCACATAACATTTACATTACTCTATATATACTATTGTATTGTCACAGTAAAGGCTTTACCTCACATAATATCTCACATAACATTTACATTACTCTATATATACTATTGTATTTCCACAGTAAAGGCTTTACCTCACATAATATCCCACATAACATTTACATTACTCTATATATACTATTGTATTGTCACAGTAAAGGCTTTACCTCACATAATATCTCACATAACATTTACATTACTCTATATATACTATTGTATTTCCACAGTAAAGGCTTTACCTCACATAATATCCCACATAACATTTACATTACTCTATATATACTATTGTATTGTCACAGTAAAGGCTTTACCTCACATAATACCTCACATAACATTTACATTACTCTATATATACTATTGTATTGTCACAGTAAAGGCTTTACCTCACATAATATCTCACATAACATTTACATTACTCTATATATACTATTGTATTATCACAGTAAAGGCTTTACCTCACATAATACCTCACATAACATTTACATAACTCTATATATACTATTGTATTTTCACAGTAAAGGCTTTACCTCACATAATATCTCACATAACATTTACATTACTCTATATATACTATTGTATTTTCACAGTAAAGGCTCTACCTCACATAATACCTCACATAACATTTACATTACTCTATATATACTATTGTATTTTCACAGTAAAGGCTTTACCTCACATAATATCTCCCATAACATTTACATTACTCTATATATACTATTGTATTTTCACAGTAAAGGCTTTACCTCACATAATACCTCACATAACATTTACATTACTCTATATATACTATTGTATTTTCACAGTAAAGGCTTTACCTCACATAATATCTCCCATAACATTTACATTACTCTATATATACTATTGTATTTTCACAGTAAAGGCTTTACCTCACATAATACCTCACATAACATTTACATTACTCTATATATACTATTGTATTTTCACAGTAAAGGCTTTACCTCACATAATACCTCACATAACATTTACATTACTCTATATAAACTATTGTATTTTCACAGTAAAGGCTTTACCTCATAATGTCTCACATAACATTTACATTACTCTATATATACTATTGTATTTTCACAGTAAAGGCTTTACCTCACATAATATCTCACATAACATTTACATTACTCTATATATACTATTGTATTTTCACAGTAAAGGCTTTACCTCACATAATATCTCACATAACATTTACATTACTCTATATATACTATTGTATTTTCACAGTAAAGGCTTTATCTCACATAATATCTCACATAACATTTACATTACTCTATATATACTATTGTATTTTCACAGTAAAGGCTTTACCTCACATAATATCTCACATAACATCTCGTATACGAGAGACGTGTGTTGACGTGTGTGAACAAGCTCGGCTACCGAGTCGGATTTACTTACTCAAAAAGTGAGTTTTGATTAATTTTTTATACTGTAATATACGTTAACCCCTTGCCTTGGTCGTCAAACTTTGAGTTTATTTATTTTCGCCCCTTTTTGGGGCGAATTTTCCAGTTAAAAATTTATTACGGCAAACTAATAGAAATGGACGGAATTTTCACATCTCATCCTAACGTGAAAGCCACGCCCCCTAAGAAAGGTGATACAGAGAAGCTAGAAGCACAAGGCTCTAAGTCTTCCCTCCTCACTTCTGCAAAAGAAACATGGAACACGGAATTAAAAGAAAAATTTGTAGAAATGGGTGAAAACCCAGAAAGTCACATAAACGCAGACAAAAACATCAACGACAATAACAGCAATAGTCACAACACCAACCAAGGAAAAAATAACGATAACACCAAACAAAGTGAACCCACTACTGGTACCTCCTTTGCACAGGCGGTCCGGAAAACACAAACCTGCAAGCAACTGGACATTACAACTCTGAGAGAAAAGATGAAGGAAGCGAAACAGTATGTAACTTTCAAAGAAGGAGGAGACTTCACAATCACCTCCCCACAAGAAATCAAAAGAGACACGACGCTAAGAACGATATCTTTCAGAACAATTTCCAACATAACAAGGAAACCAACTCAATTATCCCAAAAAGAGATTGAGCTGGTCCTAAAAAATGTGTGGAGTGATATATCGTTCATACAAAAAGGGCCACTCTATGGGAATATAACGGTCCTAATGAAGGATCAATTGACGGCCAGGAAATACTCTGTGGCACCAATTGTTTCCAAGATATATACATTTTTCCCCACATATTTAGGGAAAAGAACGCAGAAGATAAGGGTCTCCGGAATCCGGCCAAATGCATGCATTTCCTGGGTACTAACAGGATTTTTAGAAGACGAGGACGGAATCCTCTCAGTAGGAGAAGTCACCACAGACGTTTTCGGCGGTTTGAGCGTGGAGGTTCTGGTCCAAATGAGACCAGAACGAATCGCTAGAATACCACAGAGGGTGTCCCTCGATGGAGAAACATTTATATATATTTCAGCCGAGGGTAGGAGGCCCATATGTTACTACTGTTCAAGCAGGGGTCATCTAAGGGCTGCTTGTCCTCAATTGACAAAAAAAAAAGGCTCTTTTGCCTACACCCCACACACCACCACCGCCACCACCACCACCACCACCACCTCCACCACCACCACAACAACAACAACAAAAACAACAGGGAAAAATAACACAAGACACGGCCCCACCCAAAACAACTCCCAAAACACACACAAATACAACAAAACCCCAAAATACACCACTACCCGACAGCACGGACGAGGACCCAGCGGAAACGGCACCTAGTGACGAAGAGGGGGAACCCTTCCAACCTGTAAAAAGGAAAAAAAGAAAGCACCACTCGAACATAAACGAAACAAACACACAACCACCAACAAAAACAAAACAAACAGAACAAACAAAATCCGCCCCACCCCAAAACATAACACATACAACAAAACGTAAGCACACACAAGAACAACAAACAAACACAACACAAATAAAACAGTATACATACATTAACACAAATAACAAAGAACTAGTAAAAACAATACACAAAGACCCTTTGGTGGAAACTGAAGGGCAATTCTTTGCAAGCGCGGCCAACAAACCGCATTTAAAAATGATAAGACTCCCAATGGACACCTATGCAAAACTAAGAGAGAACTTTCCTGAGGACGTGGGGAAAACATGTACTCGACCCTATAACCGCGTCCTCTTGAAACGTTTCCCCACCCACACCTCACCAAACACCCCCACTCCACCACAGAACAACACCCCACCAAACAACCCCTCCAATACGCCCATGGATATTGTGCAACCTGCTCCTCAGGAGCCGAACAGGTAGGTCCTTCCTCTTTTAACCAACATGGCTGATATAAGAGTTGGGTTTCTGAATGTACGTGGCCTGGGACTGTCTTGGAAACAAGGCAAACTTTTAAACGATCTCAGGTCACATAGAATGGATGTAATGGCTATTTGCGAGTCCAGGATCAGCAGCGAGCACCAACTGGCGCCCCTCTTCGACGACTTTGAGATCTTCGCATCTCTCTGTCAACCGGGGGGTGGGGGTGGAGTTGTCGTTCTGCTGCGAAAACACCTGGGCCTCGCCATACAGAAGGTGCACCTGGACCCGGAGGGTCGACTGGTGGTTTTAGACGTCGGCAGTAGTGAAAGTGGAGCCCTTAGACTAATAGCTGTGTACGCCCCTTTTTGGGCAGCGCGGCCGGAATACTTCCAACGTCTGGAAACTTTTCTGGGAACGTCCCGCTCCTTGCTTTTAGTGGGGGACTGGAATGGTATCCTGGATGCACGTTGGGACTATGTAGGGGCATGTGCCAATAGAGGGGGGTGTAAAAGCCTCAAAAGGTTAATCGGCCGATTTGACCTGGCCGATAGATATCGACTAGATTTTCCGACTGTACCACTATGGACGTGGACCAATCGCAGTGGAACATCTAGGTCGTACCTAGATAGGGTCCTAGTTAGAGAGAACGATAGGGACACATTTAGCTGTCCAAAAATGTTCATGGTTGACTATTCGGATCACAAGTTAGTGACCTGCATAGCCAACCTTGATAGAACCCATAGACAGGGACCCGGTTACTGGAAGCTGAACTTGTCCTTACCGAGAAGCAAAGCTTACAGTAAACGGATTAGCACGTTAGTTAAGCAGAATTTGACAGGGGCAATTGTCAACAACAGGTGGTGGAGCTCTCTTAAGAGAGCAATTAGAATAGAATCGATAGGTTTTAGTCAGGAATTAGCAAGGGATAGGAACAAGACGGAAAGGGAATTAGTAGATAGAGTAGAAGAGGCGATTAGGAGTGGCAATGTAGCCGGCGTGCTGGCATCAAGAATGGCCTTAGACCAGTTCTTTGAGGTGAAGCATGAAGGCTGCGTTGTCAGGAGTAAAATACGTGCTCTGGGTAATGAGGGAGCCAAAGCTGTAAGCTGGGCCCGAGTGACAGAGGCAAAAAGTGGGAACAAGTCCACGATTCGGTCTTTGAAGGACCAGGATGGGCGTGTGATCCTTGAACCTGGGCAGATGTGTGCGGCCTTTCAGCGGCACTTTGCACGACTGTTCGAGAGGGGCGGCGCGCCGGGTGAGACTATGGATTTCAATCCATACCTCGACGGTCTGCCGCGCCTCTCGGACGCGGAGGCGAAGTCCTGCGAAAGGACGATTTCAGCTGCTGAGATAGGGGCGGCGCTGAGCCAATGCGGCAAACGCAAATCCCCGGGTCTCGATGGTCTACCATACGAGCTATATGTAGCGATGCCGGACTTGTTCTCCGATATCCTCGAAGCGGTCTACTGCAACTGGCAGCAGAACGGGAGAATTCCCAGTTCTGTGACCAAGGGCGTAGTTACGCTGGTGAGGAAGGATGAGAACAAGGGGGATGACATAAGTAACTTCAGGCCCATAACTCTGCTAAATACAGAGTTAAAGATTTTGGCCAAGGTGTTAGCGAAGAGGTTGGCGCTTGTCGTTGGAAACCTGGTGGGAGAAGCGCAGACATGCGCAATCCCGTCCAGGTCCATTCACGACAATCTCCACCTTATGCGATACATCATAGAGAGGGTAGGGAATGAACCCGGCTTTGGTGGGGCCCTGATCAACTTGGATCAATCTAAAGCTTTCGATAGGGTTGACCATCGTTACCTGGATGCGGTGCTCGCGGCGGCAGGCTTCGGACCCGTTTTCAGGGGTTGGATTGCTGCGATGCACAGCAGCAACGTCTGCTCAAGGGTCAAGGTGAACGGCCACCTCTCGGAGCCGTTCCAAATCATGCGATCCATCCGACAGGGATGCCCTCTCTCCTCCCTACTGTATGTGCTGGCTCTTGAGCCACTACTGCGGAAGTTGGAGCGGTTGCAGGGCATCCCTTTGGAACCGGGATTGCAGAAAGCGGCGTCGGCCTACGCCGATGACGTGACAGTAATGGTGTCGAAAACCTCGCAAATCGGTGAGATCGGCACCTTACTGGAGGAATATGAAAGGTTTACAGGAGCCAAGCTGAACCGGGACAAGTCCGTCGGTTTGCAACTCGGAACATGGAGAGGCAAACCGATGCCCTCCAACGACGTCGTCGGACGCTGGACGGAGGGCCCGGTGAAGCTGCTTGGGGTCTGGTTCGGACCAGACCTCCAGGTGGAGAAAAACTGGAACGAGGTAACGGCCAGGGTGTTTGCACTCACCCAGAAGTGGGCCCAGTGCAAACTATCCCTGAAAGGTCGAGCGGAGGTGGCGAATACTTATATAGCATCCGTCATCTACTACCGCTTGACCGTCGTGCCTTGCCCAGTGAAAAGACTCGCCAAAATGGAGTGCGCGCTGTTCCAATTTCTTTGGAACAAGCGGACCCCTTTGGTGAGGAGATCCATCTGCTGTCAACACCCTTCGAAAGGAGGGCTGGGGATGCCGTGGCTACAGATGCGTAAACACGCATTAAGGCTACGGCACCTCCAGGTATTCCTCACCGGTCAACCGGTGTGGGCCCCGTTTGTGAGGCGAGCCTTTCCCAGACTCGTCTCGCTCACCGAGCTGCAATCCTGGGTCAAGCAAAGACCGAGAAAAGTGGGCGACTGGCACATTGAATGTGCCCAGGCGCTCACGGCCCTCTGGAAAGCGGACCCGGCAATCAGTGGAGACTCCACCTCGACATTCTATAGAGGGTTGGTACGCAGCAGGTGCGACGATGCTCTCGGAGAAGCTCTAGGCATGGAGGAAGATGAACTGGCCAGTCTGTTCGGTAGGACGTTTGGCCCTGGACCGATGGACAACTTCCAAAAGTCCCTGGCTTGGCAGTGCTACCGAGGGGCTCTACCCGTTCGAGACAAGCTCCACAGGCATGGGAGCCTGGGTAGAGATCCTTTGAATAAGATCTGTCCGAGATGCGTGCATGATGACGAAACCGTTGCGCACGCATTCGTACACTGCCCAGGCATTGCTGACCTGTGGGGCTATGTGGAACGACTACTGTCGAGGGTGGGACCAATCCGGTTGACCACCGAGTCCATTGTCACGATCAAACCGCCTCCCCCTTTCAAAAACGAAGGAGAGGCGGTTTTTCTCTGTGTGGTAGCCATGGCTAAAGAAGTTGTATGGTGGACGAGGCTGAAAGGGCTGAGGTCAGACACCTTTCTCTCCGGCCAACAACTGGTCCCCTTTTTCAAATACCATTTTAAAAGAAGGATCAGAATGGAGAGAGAGGTGCTCTACCCCAGCAAGTTTTATGAAAGGTGGGTGAAAGTAGGGAGAATGGCCAGAGTGAATGGGTCTTCTCTCTATATCAGCCTGTAGGTGAAAGAAGAGGAAAAAGCGGAGACGAGGGAAGCACCTACTCTTTGTGCTCCTGAGGAGAAGGGTTACACATTTTTTCCGGGGTGTGTGCGACCCATGTTAATGCCCCCTCCC
>OZ024764.1:11696497-11698997 GCA_964016885.1 Eledone cirrhosa | reverse complement strand
GTATGTATATGTCCGTGTATATATATATATATAAATATACACACAAAATATATATATATGTATATGTCCATGTATATATATATATACACACACATATATACACATACAGACATACACCACATGCCTGAAGTCATGTAAAATAACTAAGAATGGAAGGCAGACATTGAATGTAAGACAGAGAGAGGGAGGGAGGAGAGAGAAAGAATTGAGGAATATTTTGGTTAAAAATGAACCAGAAAAATAACTCCATGTTTTTATATATCAACTCTCCCCTTGGCTGTCTTCTCACCACCAGTCCCTTTCTTGGGAATATTTTGGTTAAAAAGGAACCATGTTTGGTAAATGTCTTCATATATATTAACTCTTTCCTTTTTCTTTTACTCCTTTTGACTGCTTTCCCACCTTTTCTCTCTCCCTCTCTCTGTATATGTATGTGTATATATATATATATATATAGGAACGAGTAGGACCCCGACGGCTGAGCTCAAGCCGTTTCGACGGCTAATTCTGGACGTCCAGAATTAGACGTCGAAACGGCTTGAGCTCAGCCGTCGGGGTCCTACTCGTTCCTATTACCCACGCTACTACCCTAAGTATTGAGTACTTTGGTGCGTTATGGTCCACCTGGTTCCTTACCACATTTCTTCCATTATATATATATATATATATATATATATATATATAGGAACAAGTATGACCCCGACGGTAGAGCTCAAGCCGTTTCGACAGCTATTTCTGGACTCAGAAATAACTGTCAAAATGGCTTGAGCTCTGACGTCGGGGTCTTTTGTATTTCCCACTCTACTACCCTAAGTATTGAGTACTCTGGTGCGTTATGGTCCATCTGGTTCCTTACCACAATTCCTTTGTTATATATATATATATATACACATATATATATGGATGTGTTGAGAGAGAAGAAACTGTGTCTGACAGGGATAGAATGTAGTGAGCGAGAGAGGAGACTGCGGTGGTATGGACATGTGATGCACATGGAGGATGACCGATGGGTGAAGAAGTGCCAGGAAATGCCAGTTGAATGAAGACGTGATAGAGGTAGACCACAAAAAAACATGGGGGGAGGTGGTGAGATGCTGTGCTGAATAAGACCCGTCCCACTCTTGCAAGCAGGGAAAAGCGAACGTAAAATGATGATATTATATATATATATATATATATATAGTTATAACAATAAATGTGAAGACTAAAATCCAAAGAGGGCTCGATAAGGATAATATATATATATATATATATATATATATATATATATATATATACATATATATATATATATTACAAAATATATAAAACTATAGAGCAAATATTTATTAAAATAACAGATTAAAGTTTAAGCAAAGAAACACTGCTTTCACCCCCCCCCCCCTCTCTCTCTCTCTCTTTATATATATATATATATATATATCTATATATATATCTATATATACATATATTATATATATATATATATATATGCAGGAGGTGAGTTTTATTGTAGCACAATAAAGCAATGCAAATATCGGATAAGTAGCACTCCACAGTTTATAGGACTGGAGTATAAATAATATAAGATCAAAAGATGGTTAAAAGAGTTCCATGTATGTTGATTTAGCACTTCACAGCTCACAAGTGTTTTTTAAGCTTCATATCATGTCTTCCTATTTTATCTGATGAGAACGCAAATATCATCCCATGATGATATTTGTTTTTGAAATGCGCATAATAAAATACATGGAACTCTTTTAACCATCTTTTGATCTTATTTTATATATATATATATATATATATATATATATATATATATATGTGTATATATATATATATATATATGGGATAACAGATTATTGTTATAGGTAGTCCACTTAGGTGTAGTCCAGTTAGGGTACTCCGAGTAGTGGATGGTATCAACGCTTGGCTAAGTTTAACTCAACAAGGCATTTCCATAGTGATGCTGCGAGTACGCTGTGATTTCTATGTAGTTTACACTTGGAGTAATGATAAAACAAGAAAGAAGAGTGACACGGTTTGCTATACAATAAGGGCTTTATTCACATTGCTGACAATTGTTTCTCTGAACTGGTAGGTCTAGAGATCGCTACCCGCCTGTTTCTGCGTCAATCGATCACCAATACATAGTTGTAACCAGTCAATTCATCAGAGCTAGTGAGAATGAAGGGAATACACAGGCATGGCTTCTTTCTTGATTTATATATCATCATCATCATCATCATCGTTTAACGTCCGTGTTCCACGCTTGCATGGGTTTGGACGGGGGTTTTCCCACTTGAGGCAAGAGTGATTGTGTTGCTCGCATAGGACTGTCTGGCAGGTTTTCTACAGTTGGATGCCCTTCCTAACACCAACCACATTTACAGTGTGGGGCTGGGAGGTTTTTACCGTGTTGCCTACACGGCCACATTACAGCGTGGACTGTGTGTTTTTTTGTTGTGACACCTACACGATCTCATTTGTTTCGGCCTGGATGGTGTGGCACCAGCATAAC
>OZ024764.1:11676497-11681497 GCA_964016885.1 Eledone cirrhosa | reverse complement strand
TTTCTAGTGCATCACATTCCCCCACCCCCGCCCCCGCCCCGTTAACAATTAATTATTACACCGTTACACCAGTCATTAGCTATGACACCAATTTTGTTTTACCTGACTGATTCAGCTCATCCCCCCAACCACCACCACCACCACCCTCACCACCACCACCACCACCACCACCGCCATCACCGAGTATCTCTAACATGAAGCTTCGACTTTAAATGGTTTAGCTGCTATCAACATTTCCTAATTGGATTTATATACACATTAGAAGGTAGGTGGTGGCGCTGGTGGTGGTGGTGGAGGCAGCAGTGTTGGTGGTGGTGGTGATGGTAGTGGTGGTGTTAGTGGTGGTGGTGGTGGTGGTGATAGTGGTGGTGTTGGTGGTGTTAGTTTATATGCTTCAGCCGAAGCTGAAGCATATAGACAATATGCCCCTCATCCCCTCCCACTACAAAGTGGTCATGTAGGTGTCACGACAAAAAAACACCCAGCCCACACAGTAAAGTGGTCATGTAGGTGTCACGACAAAAAGCACCCAGTCCACACTGTAAAGTGGTCATGTAGGTGTCACAACAAAAAAAGCACCCAGTCACACTGTAAAGTGGTCATGTAGGTGTGTCACAACAAAAGCACCCAGTCCACACTGTAAAGTGGTCATGTAGGTGTCACAACAAAAAAAGCACCCAGTCACACTGTAAAGTGGTCATGTAGGTGTGTCACAACAAAAGCACCCAGTCCACACTGTAAAGTGGTCATGTAGGTGTCACAACAAAAAAGCACCCAGTCCACACTGTAAAGTGGTCATGTAGGTGTCACAACAAGAAAGCACCCAGTCCACACTGTAAAGTGGTCATGTAGGTGTCACAACAAAAAAGCACCCAGTCCACACTGTAAAGTGGTCATGTAGGTGGCACAACAAAAGTACCCAGCCCACACTGTAAAGTGGTCATGTAGGTGACACAACAATAAAGCACCCAGCCCACACAGTAAAGTGGTCATGTAGGTGTCACGACAAAAAGTACCCAATCCACACTGTAAAGTGGTCATGTAGGTGTCACGACAAAAAAGCACCCAGTCCACACTGTAAATGAGGTTGGAGTTAGGAAGGGCATCCAGCTGTAGTTGATGTCAATGTAGTAATAAAAATATATGACAAGAAAGATAACTACAGACCATTGTTGAGGAGTTTGCAGTTCCAATACCCATGATATACCGTTCATACCTAATATTATTGGAGCTACAGGTTATATACCAACCCGCTTGGACCAAATTATGACCAAACTTGGATTTTGAAGAAAGAACATAGCTCCTTATTTCATAAGCAACAAATGGCCGAGACATCTGGAGACTTCAGCTTCTGCAAAACATTCTTACGATTCAAACGATGTATGTTTACATAAGGGACAATGACAGTTACCTTTTCTTTACAACCTTGCCACCGGGAAGGTGGCCAGTCAGAAATAAATTCAAAATTAAGGGAAAGAGACAATATACATACAAACATACATATATATATATATATACATATATATATCATCATCATCATCAGCATTGTTTAATGTCTTTAATCTTTCATCTTCCATGCTAGTATACATACATATATATACACACATATATATACATACATACATACATATATATATACATATATATATACCTATTACGTGAATACATACGTACATACAGAGACACATACATATATACATACACATTCATACATACATACATACACATACACACATACACACAGATAGACATACATACATATATATACCTACATATATAATTACGTGAATACATACGTACATACAGAGCATACAGAGACACATACATATATACATACACATTCATACATACATACACACATACACACACATACATACATACATACGTATATATACCTACACATATACATATATACACACACATACACACACAGACATACATACATATATATACCTACACATATACATATATACCTACACATATACATATATACACACATACACACATACATACAGACATACATACATATATATACCTACACATACATATATACCTACACATACATATATACACACGTACACACACATACATACATACAGACATACATACATATATATACCTACACATATACATATATACCTACACATATACATATATACACACACATACAGACATACATATATATATATACCTACATATATACACACATACACACACATACAGACATACATACATATATATATATATACCTACATATGTACATATGTTCGTATATAGAAGGCAGTATGGTGCAATTTGAGGGAAATTTGGCTGCTATTTCTAACAAGTTCTAAACTCCAGGTATGTAGAGGTTTCTGTGATAGTGTGTCTGTGTGTCTGTATGTGTTGATAAAACTGGTAGTGGTGTTAGTGGTGGTGGTGGTGGTGGTGGTGTTGATGGTGTTGGTAGTGGTGGTGGTGTTGGTAGTGGTGGTGGTGTTGGTAGTGGTGGTGGTGTTGGTAGTGGTGGTGGTGTTAGTGGTGGTGTTGATGGTGATGGTGTTTGTAGTGGTGGTGGTGTTAGTGGTGGTGGTGGTGTTTGTAGTGGTGGTGGTGTTAGTGGTGATTGTGTTTGTAGTGGTGGTGGTGTTTGTAGTGGTGGTGGTGTTAGTGGTGGTGTTTGTAGTGGTGGTGGTGTTTGTAGTGGTGGTGGTGTTAGTGGTGATTGTGTTTGTAGTGGTGGTGGTGTTAGTGGTGATGGTGTTGGTAGTGGTGGTGGTGGTGTTGGTAGTGGTGGTGTGAGTTGTGATGATGGTAGTGGTGGTGGTGTTAGTGGTAGTGATGGTGGTGGTGATGGTTGTGATGATGGTGGTGGGGTTGTTGGTGGTGGTGGTGATGGTGGTGGTGGTGGTGATGGTGGTGCTTGTGATGATGGTGGTGATGGTGGTGGTGGTGGTGATGGTGGTGCTTGTGATGATGGTGGTGGTGCCTGTGATGATGGTGGTGGTGGTGGTGTTAGTGCTGGTAACAGTGTTAGTTGTGGTGATGGTGATGGTGGTGGTGCTGATAGTGGTGGTGGTGGTGGTGGTGGTGGTGATGGTGGTGGTGCTGATGGTGGTAATGGTGGTGATGGTGGTGGTCGTGGTGGAGTGGCGGTTTAGGACTGTTGTTGTTGTGGTGGTGCTGGTTGTGGTGGTTGTGGTGGAAAATGACAATACTAAAGAGAGGGGAAGAGAGAAACAGTGAGAGAGAGAGGGGGGAGGGATAGAGAGAGAGAGAGGGGGGAGGGATAGAGAGAGAGGGGGGGAGGGAGAGAGAGGGGGGGGGAGAAGAGCAACAGGAGGTGGTTTTGGAGGTAGAAGAAGAGAAGAGGTGGTAGAGTGGCGGAGGGAGGAGGAAGCAATTAATTTTTGTTGCCAAGCAACGAAATAATAATTGCCCAACACTGCATTTAGCTGTCTCACACATTAATTAGTACGATTATATGCAAAACACCTGCCCCCACCTCCCCAGTCCACCCCACCTCCCGGCTAAATTAAATTAAATTGTGGGACTGCCTGCCACAAATAGACGAGCTGGGCCTCGTCACATCTCGTGTAAAACTGCTTTCACTGGTGTACAAACCTGATGAAATGGGGGAAAGGTGTTGGGAGTGTGGTGTGGTGTGGTGTGGTGTTTTAAAAGGTGGTAGAGGTTCTAGTTTTGGTGGTTGTGGTTGTTGTTTGTTGTAGTGGTGGTGGTAGTGCATGCACAAAAAAGAACTATATATATATAGTGACGAAACATAAGTCAATTGCATGAACTCATAATACTTCTATATACTTCTATATATACTTCTATATACTTCTATATACTGTTATATATATTTCAATGATAGCCATTGAATGGCTATGACCTCATCAAGCAGTTAGTCAGTTCTTAGATATGCCAGCTCTGTGTTTATGGTGTTGATGGTATCAGAGCCTTGGGACATATATATATATATATATATATATATATACACATATACATACATATATATATTGTGTATATATATATATATATATATATATATCACATAAGAAACGGAGACATATCTGAGGACCTTGCGATTTCAGAGTCAGGTTCGATCATCACATCGATCGTGCCTCGAGCTGGTCTACTTTAGGACCAAGGCCAGCAATTACCCCAGTACATTACTGGTACTTTATTTTATCGACCTCGTAAGGATGAAAGGTGAAGTTAACCTCAGCGGGATTTGAACTCAGACTGTAAAGGGACGTAACTATGCTAGAAATCATGGCGTCCAACCCTCTACTGATACTGCCAAATAAATAATGAAGGAATATTACATAATTTATCTACTAAATTTCATAAACAAAAATAATTTCGTAAAAATAAATAATTTAAAATTAACTTCCGGTATATCGTTGCCAACATCACCACTTCAACTACCATATATATAGAAAGAGAGAGTGTGTGATGTCAACACTTCCAGTGGCAATCACTTAAATAAACATACTAATTTTCTGTCACTAATTTTCTCCTAATGCGGTTTATATATAATATCGTCTTTTTTTAATGCATCATGGTTTATGTTACTGATTACATAAGACAGTGTAACAACGTCTTCGTTCAATTTCTATGTATTATATATTGTCAATTACGATTTTATTTCATGTATCATATCTACATGTATATATACTTGCGTATAATAACAATATACACACTACACATGCTAGCAGAAAACCACTCGAGGGTGGTTTTTCTGCTTGTATGTCTAATAAATCTTATTTGTTGCACCATTGATTCTCCGTTTCTTATGTGATATTATACTCTGCTCTGTAAGAGCATCGAATGCTCAAACGGCCTACTGCTTATGGACACTTTAAACATTCCACACCATTTATATATATATACTATTCAAACAGAACTCAAAATGCTAAGTTCTTGTCTTGAATATGTCACTATCTGTAAAACAACTTTTGTATTTTATCTGATGAGAGCGTTCCAAAAGTTTTGGTACCCTTGAAATATATATA
>OZ024764.1:11666497-11671497 GCA_964016885.1 Eledone cirrhosa | reverse complement strand
AGATAAATATAAACACTTTAACCCTTTCATTACCATATTTCTAATGAAAGACACTGTTGGTGTTTGGAACATAACTTAAAGGTTCTTAGATAAATATAAACACTTTAACCCTTTCATTACCATATTTCTAATGTACGACACAATAATTTTCATAACAATTTGTATATTCTGAATTTAAAAATATAACTAAATTTCTCATTATCAAGTTGGTGTTTAATAATAATAATAATGAAATTATTGTGTATAGTGCTCAGGTGCACTACAAATCGTCAAAGGTGCATGTATAGTACATAGAATAATATACAAATGTCAGGGAAGTGAATAGTGTGAGTCATGATATACATGTGTGTGTGGAGGGGGGATATCAGGTGTAGTGTCGGTGAATTTCAGGAAGCATGGAGGTTTTAAAGGATGCAGTGTCTCGACAGCTAACAACTGATGCAGAGAGTTTGTTCCATGGAGGTTTTAAAGGATGCAGTGTCTCGACAGCTAACAACTGATGCAGGTAGTTTGTTCCATGGAGGTTTTAAAGGATGCAGTGTCTCGACAGCTAACAACTGATGCAGGTAGTTTGTTCCATGGAGGTTTTAAAGGATGCAGTGTCTCGACAGCTAACAACTGGTGCAGGTAGTTTGTTCCATGGAGGTTTTAAAGGATGCAGTGTCTCGACAGCTAACAACTGATGCAGGTAGTTTGTTCCATGGAGGTTTTAAAGGATGCAGTGTCTCGACAGCTAACAACTGATGCAGGTAGTTTGTTCCGTGGAGGTTTTAAAGGATGCAGTGTCTCGACAGCTAACAACTGATGCAGGTAGTTTGTTCCATGCTTCAGCAACTCTGAACATAACTTAACAAAGGTTTTTTTATATAAATTAATGATGGTAGGAGACTCTGTGTTATGCCCCAAGCAAAATGGTCAGCTAACATCCATGAGCTCGGCTGGTCTCAATTGGTGATCCAGCCAGATCAAATGGTGACAGTTGCTTCTGACCAGACATGCTAAAGGTGTGCTGCTTGAAAACTCTTCCCCCATGGCTCTCCCAAGAAAAATAAAAGGTCTCTATCCCCTGTATGATATATATAGCACCATACAAGCAAACATAGAAATAATTGTTCACAGGTGAAGCCACAATAAAATCAGAAAGGCATAAAGATAATGTATGTAGGAATAACTGAAAGGTGTTTACACTTTATTCTTTTCACAGTGAAAACTTCTAATTCAAAAATGGCAGCTGTATCTAACTTAAGTTTATCTTAAAATAATCAGAGAGAAGCTGTGTTCTAGCATAAATATTTATTAAATATATTTACATACACACATGCATGTTTATACACATATATAAACACACATAGATAAATAATTATGTTTGAATGAATATACATACATACACATACTCATACATACATATATATATATATATATATATATATATATATATATATATACACACATGCATGTTTATACACATATATAAACACACATACATAAATAATTACGTTTGAATGAATATACATACATACACATACTCATACATACATATATATATATATATATATATATATATATATATATATACACACATGCATGTTTATACACATATATAAACACATACATAAATAATTATGTTTGAATGAATATACATACATACACATACTCATACATACATATATATATATATATATATATATATATATATACACACATGCATGTTTATACACATATATAAACACACATACATAAATAATTACGTTTGAATGAATATACATACATACACATACTCATACATATGTATATATATATATCATCATCATCATTTTACTTCCGCTTTTCCCTGCTTGCAAGGGTACACACACACACACACACATATATATATATATATACACATACATATGTGCATATATATAGAGACACACACATATACATACATACATACACACACTCATACATATGTATATATATATATATTAGTGTGGAAGATAGACGTTAAACGAAAAAAAAAAATATATATATATATACATACACACTCATGTGCATATATATATATATAGAAACACACTACATATACATACATACATTTATACATACACACACATATATATTTACATATGGACATAGAGATATGTGTGTGTATCTGTGCATTAACACACATATATGCATACAAATGAACACATATATATATATATATATGTGGGTGCGCGCAAACAACATACATATACACATATACACATGGACACATACACACACATATATATACATACATACATTTATACATACACACACACATATATATTTACATATGGACATAGAGATATGTGTGTGTATCTGCGCATTAACACACATATATGCATACAAATGAACACATACATATATATATATATGTGGGTGCGCGCAAACAACATACATATACACATATACACATACACACACACACACACATATATATATATAAACACGCACAAAATCATTCTAAAATTACATGATTTATATCATGTGTTAAACCTAAACACATTTCATATGTTGATATGGATAAACGCTGCATATTATTGCTGTTTTGGTGTTGACAGTGATTGTAAGGGGGGGGGGGGGTACTGTTGGTTGGTGTAGTGGGGGATGCTGGCTGTGGTGCAGAGAGGGTGGATAGGATAAGCTTTACGGGGGGATTTTAATGGAAGAGAAAATTAGAATATTATTGAATTAAATATACATTTATATTAACCAGACGCACACATGTATACACACTAGTACAAATATATATACATATATATATACACACACACACACATATACACACAAACACATATATATATATATATACATAGATATATATATATACATAGATATATATATATACACACACACATATATATATATATATATATATATATACACACAAACACATATATATATATATATATATACATATATGATGTGTGGATGGACACACACACATATATGCATCTATATATATATATATATACACACACACACGTGATGTGTATGTGTTTGTATATATATATGTGTGTGTGTATATAAACACACATAAATACATATATATATATACATGCATACATATGCACATGTAAACACACACTCACATTATATATATCTATCTCTCTCTCTCTCTCTATATATATATATATACATATATATATATATATATATATATATATATATATATATATATATATATATATATATATCATAAAACATGTCTATAGAATCACCAGATATAATATATACCGTTTCCTCTCCCAAATTAGCATAATTAACCATATAAAAAATCGATTAGACCAAGCTATAAGAATAAAGGCTTCGAAAATTAATTGTCTAAATTTGAGCTAACTCCTGAAGAGTCCGGTGCTCCAGATGTCCAATGTTATCGGATATCTTAAAATGCGGACGAAACCATGGTAGAGGTAACTAAATATGTTCACTTTTCTCCTAGTTTATTTTACACCTAATTCTGTTTAGTTGACTGTATATCTGGTCGATTTATACACACTGTCGAAATACTCGATAAATACTCCGTCGCAACCGACGCGAACGGCTGCTTTCCGTTATTTGTCTGAGTTTTCTTCTTAGAAGCCTTTATTCTTATAGTAGTTATTCTTTATTGGTCTAATCGATTTTTTATATGGTTAATTATGCTAATTGGGAGAGGAAACTGTATATATTTTATCTGGTGGTTCTATAGACATGTTTTATGATATATAGCTCTGATTATTTAATTTATTAATTCTTCATTGAGCCACAAAGTGACCCGTTGCAAAACACATATATATATATATATATGTAAACCTTTATATATATTTATATATTTATATATATATATATATATGTAAACCTTTATATATATATATATATTTATATATATATATATATATTTATATATATAGATACAAATATGTGTGTGTCCATCCACACATCATCTATATATATATATATATATAACTAGAGCTCAACACCCAATTTATAACCTGATAGGGCCTCTAGCCCCACTTTACACACCCCACACACACGCACGCGCACACCTCCACTTATTCTCTCTCACACATACACACACAAAACCAGTTCTAACACCAGATAACACCTACCCCCCACTTTTACGATTAGACCTATCTTCCCACACTCACACACACACACCCACATACCTACACCTTCATGCTTTCTCCCACACACATATACAGGCACGCATATAAAATTTAAAAAAACACAACAAAAACATAAACAAACCCCTCTTAAAGGGAGACTACTCTTTACCCACCTAATTTTACTTCTTTGATATTAAAGTTAGAACTCTATACTATTTCCGGTCAGCATGGCTTCATTGGAAATTTAGACGCTGGTCTGAGACTTTTACTTCCCTCCGAAGAAGAGATATTATCTCGAAAATTAAGGACATTTAAATAAATTCAAGGTGAAAGACGAATTCTCATCAATATCTTTCACTATTGCATTCTTTTTTCTATGTCCATATCTGCATTGTCTTGGCCTTATTACACATATTCTAACGTTTATATATATATATATATATATATATATAGGAACAAGTAAGACCCCGACGGCTGAGCTCAAGCCGTTTCGACGGATAATTCTGTACTGAATGAAAATTTATTCTGGTAGTTAAATAGCCGAGCTTATCAAGGGGTAATTCCATATATGGTCAAAGAGATAATCACCAGGATTGGTCACATCACAAGTTAGTAGTAAATCTGTGATGGCAAATTGGTGGGGGAAGGGGTAGCTAAACCTGCCGGTAGGAGAAAAAGGGGGAGGGGATGGAGTAGACCCATTCATGCGTTGGTAGTGCCAGCTACAGCTGGGCGTGAGGTCAAAGAGGGTACTGGGGAGGGGGAGGAAGTATATATATATATATATATATATAAATTGAGAGAGCAGAAGCATGTTATACTTAAAACATATCTTTACATATGTTTCAATATAAGATGGACCATATACAATATATATGAGGTAACTAACCATTGCTCTACATATCTTCA
>OZ024764.1:11641497-11656497 GCA_964016885.1 Eledone cirrhosa | reverse complement strand
TAAACAGGATGAGGTGAGAGAATTCTAACCAGATACGGCTGGTTTAAATACTAGAGGGTTATCACCAATATCAGTGGCCAGTTACAACCAGTTCAAACAGGATGAGGTGAGAGAATTCTAACCAGATACGGCTGGTTTAAATACTATAGAGTTATCACCAATATCAGTGGCCAGTTACAGCCAGTTTAAACTGGATGAGGTGAGAGAATTCTGGCCGGATGTGGCTGGTTTAAATGCTGAAGGGTTAAATACAACAAAAACAACTATCACAACAACACCACCACACCACCACCAAAAACATAGCAGCATAACAGTGGAACCTAAAAGACTATATAAAGAATAGAAGAATAAAAGAATGAAAGAATAACCAATTTTGAGAATAAGAGAATAAAAGAGAGAATACAAATTTTTCTTTCATGAAAACACATTGATAGAATTATATAGAAATATATATGGAAACAGTCTCAAAGATATTGAAATGGTAAATCTATGAGAGAATATGACAGTGTATAGTGCTTTGGTAATTATAGAATGGATATGTTATGGTTGGAAGGGGATGTGTGAGGTGTAAGGGGGGAGAGGGTGGTGGGGTGTTAGGGGGGAGGGTAGTGGGGTGTTAGGGGGGGAGGGTAGTGGGGATGTAGCCGGATGAAAAGAGAAATTTTGTTGGTGTTATTCAAAGATAGACCCCCATGCTTTTAAAATGTGTACATATTACATTTATAACTACACATATATATATATATATACTAAATATACATACATACACACACATATATATACTAAATAGACAAACATATATATATATATATATATATATATATATATATATATATATATAAATAAATACATTCATATATAATATATATATATACATTCATATATAATATACATATATATATACTAAATATACATACATACACACACATATATATACTAAATAAACATATATATATATATATATATATATATATATATATATATATATATATACATATATAAATAAATACATTCATATATAATATATATATATATACATATATAAATAAATACATTCATATATAATATAGATATATATACATTCATATATAATATACATAGATATATACTAAATATACATACATACACACACATATATATACTAAATAGACAAACATATATACACATATATATATATATATATATATATATATATATATATATATACATATATAAATAAATACATTCATATATAATATATATATATATATATATATATATATATATATATATACACATTCATATATATAAAGGGTGTCCCAAAAAAATGTAATCATACTTCAACAGAATTCTAATAAATATTGCCTGTACGAGTAATCAAAATGTGTTTACATTTTTGGGGAACAACCTATAATATATATAAAACAAACACATTTACATTCATATCTATAAATATATACACATATCCAAATATGAAACACACACATATATATATATATATACACACACACATATATATATATACACACATATATATACACACACACACACACACATATATATATATACACACATATATATATACACACACACAGACACACACACATACATATATATATATATATATACACACATGAGTAATTAGGGAATGAATGCACCAGAATTGTATATATATTTCAATGTAGAAATACTTGTTCATAGTTTTGAATATATATACCTCTGCATTGAAACAATTGTACAGTTATAAGGCATTCAATCCTTCATTATATATATATATATATATATATATATATATATATATATATATATATATATATAAAGGTTAAACAAGGTTCAATGAATAAATCAAAGAATTAGTTTCACAATAGATTGGAAGCACTCAACAGTATGGTTTTCTGGAGTTATTAATATTCATTCAAAATATTAACAAAAATAGACATTCTTGTGATCAAGTATATTTTATTATACATATTTCAGAGGTACTGAGCTAACTTCAACAGTACGTCCTCATCAGATAAAATAAGATGATGCATGACATACTCTGACATAGTAGATGGTTAAGATCCACTACCATGACTGGATCTTAACCATCTACTATGTCAGGGTATGTCATGCATCATCTTATTTTATCTGATGAGGACGTACTGTTGAAGTTAGCTCAGTACCTCTGAAATATGTATAATAAAATATACTTGATCATAATGAAGTTCTATTTTTGTTAATATTTCGAATGAATATATATATATATATATATATATATATATATATATGTTATTATGCACCTTCTTGAGTCATAATATAGAAATCTATATTTCAAGGGCTATATAAATATATGGATGAGACCCATCCCACCCTTGCAAGCAGGGAAAAGCAGACGCAAAATGATGATGATATATATATATATATATATATATATATATATATATATATATATATATATTTATTGAGTACACGCACACGAGAAGATAAATAACAATGTAGTCAACAGATGTAGGCTGTTATGTAATGTTGCAGAAACATATGTTACATAATTGTTTCTATTTTTTGCACAAGGCCAGCAATTACCCAGTACATTACTGGTACTTTATTTTATCGACCCCGTAAGGATGAAAGGCAAAGTTAACCTCGGCGGGATTTCAACTCAGATCATAAAGGGACGTTACATAATAAGATAGATTACATAAAGTCTTCATCTATCCATTTCTTCTTGCCAAGTTTTTGCTGTTTTTTTCCTGGTAGCATTTATCCATATAATACTCACTCACATATATATACATAATATATATACATATATATATATTATATATTAAAAAAAAGGAAACTAAAAAAAAAGGAAACTAAAAAAAATAAGGAAAAAACAAACAAACAAAAAAAAACAGTCCATGCTGTAATGTGGCCGTGTAGCTAACACGCTAAAAAGCTCCCAGTCCACACTGTAAACGTGGTTGGTGTTAGGAAGGGCATCCAACCGTAGAAAACCTGCCAGATAGTCCTATACGAGCGAGACATGGTCAGCCGACCAATCTTACCTCAAATGGGACAATTCCTGTCTAACCCATGCTAGCGTGGAAGATAGACGTTAAATGATGATGATGATGATGTATATATATATCTCCCATATGAGCAAGACAAGGTCAGCCGACCGGACACTGCCCACAACAGGACAACCCATTTAACCCATGCTAGCCTGGAAGAACGAACGTAAAACGGTGATGATGATGATAATGATGATATATATTTAATTAAAAATTAAATAGCTCTGTTCTATACATAGAGCACTCTTTTTTCCTTTGCTTTTCCTTCGGAATTACCTAACATATATATATAGTGTGTTTGTGTGTATAAATAAATATATAAAATAAATATATAAAACATTTACATTACTCTATATATACTATTGTATTTTCACAGTAAAGGCTTTACCTCACATAATACCTCACATAACATTTACATTACTCTATATATACTATTGTATTTTCACAGTAAAGGCTTTACCTCACATAATACCTCACATAACATTTACATTACTCTATATATACTATTGTATTTTCACAGTAAAGACTTTACCTCACATAACATTTACATTACTCTATATATACTATTGTATTTTCACAGTAAAGGCTTTACCTCACATAATATCTCGTATAACATTTACATTACTCTATATATATACTATTGTATTTTCACAGTAAAGGCTTTACCTCACATAATATCTCATAACATTTACATTACTCTATATATACTATTGTATTTTCACAGTAAAGGCTTTACCTCACATAATATCTCATATAACATTTACATTACTCTATATATATACTATTGTATTTTCACAGTAAAGGCTTTACCTCACATAATATCTCATAACATTTACATTACTCTATATATACTATTGTATTTTCACAGTAAAGACTTTACCTCACATAATATCTCATAACATTTACATTACTCTATATATACTATTGTATTTTCACAGTAAAGGCTTTACCTCACATATCTCACATAACATTTACATTACTCTATATATATTGTATTTTCACAGTAAAGACTTTACCTCACATAATACCTCACATAACATTTACATTACTCTGTATATACTATTGTATTTTCACAGTAAAGGCTTTACCTTACATAATATCTCACATAACATTTACATTACTCTATATATACTATTGTATTTTCACAGTAAAGGCTTTACCTCACATAATATCTCATACAACATTTACATTACTCTATATATACTATTGTATTTTCACAGTAAAGGCTTTATCTTACATAATTATCTCACATAATATCAAATTTAGGTGATTTTTGATATTATTTATTTACTTTAACGTTGGTATGAGCGGCCAGTTATAACCGGTTTGAACAGAAGATGTGAGAGAATTCTGGCCGGATATGGCCGGTTTGAATGCTAAAGGTTTAAACCCAAAGTACATTGAATCAAGACTCTAAATTCCCAAACACAAAACAGTTGCATTAGCAACAGTTACAGTAAATTTGCTTCTCCAGAAGTGAACATCCACTGGGAATTAGGCATTTTATCATAAAACTTAATCCCACATAACCTCTGCTTCTATCAATCTTCTTTTTCTTCTATCATTCTTCTTCTTCTTCATTTTCTTCTTCTTCTTCAATCAGTCTTCTTTTTCTTTTTCTTCTTATCTTTCTTCTTTTTTCTCTTCTTCATCTCTTCTTCAATCAGTCTTCTTTTTCTTTTTCCAGTCATTTTCTTCTTACCTTTCTTCTTCATCTCTTTCTTCTTCTTCTTCTTCTTCTTCAATCATCCTTCTTTTTCTTTTTCCAGTCTTTTTCTTCTTATCTTCTTTTTTCTCTTCATCTCTTTCTTCTTCTTCTTCTTCTTCAATCAATCTTCTTTTTCTTTTTCTTCTTTTTCCTCTTCTCTTTCTTCTTATCTTTCTTCTTTTTCTTCTTCTATCAGTCTCCTTCTTCTCTTCTTCCTCCTCTTCCGATACAACCACTTTAAATATGTCCTTCTCTCCAAATCTTCGTTTAAATCCCAGATTAATCTTTCCGATACGTATCGTAATCCGACCACCAAAATTAAATTTTAAAAATTTCTCCCCCTTCCTCACTCACTCCTCTCTCCCTCCCTACCACCGTCTCTCTCTCCCCCTCCCTCACTCTCACCTCATCTCTCTCACACAAAAGGGGAAAAAAAATCTTAACAAAACGAACAATAATAAATAAATAACTTAAAATGAAAAAACTAAAAATAAATATATATATGAAACAAATATAATAATATATATATATATATATATATATATATATATATATATATATATATATATATTTATATATATATATATTATATATATATATATATATTTTTATTATATATATATATATATATAAAATATAGATATATAAATATATATTTATGAAACAAATATAAAATATATATTTATGAAACAAATATAAAATATATATATAAAGTAAATATAATATATATAATAAATATATATATATAATAAATATATATATATATAAATATATATAAAGTAAATATTATATATATATATATATAAAATATAATATACATACATGTATATTTATGAAACAAATATAAAATACATATATATATATATATATATATATGAAGTAAATATAATATATATATATACATATATCAAATAAATATAAAATATATATATATATCAAATGTGTATAAAATGTGTATAAAATTTATATAATGTGTGTATAACATGTATAAAAATTATTAAGACAAACCACAAAACCAAAAAGCTATAGAAAAATCTCTGAATTAATATATCGACATTTTTGAAAATTTATTTTTAATTTCAATTTAAATTAATTCAATTTAAGAACATTTTATTGTGTGGTTTTACATGGTTTTATGGGGGTTGGCTTTTTTGTATTTTCTATTGCAGTCAACATTATTGTTGGTGATGATGGTGGTGGTGGTGGGGTGGGGGTGACGGGGGTGGGGGGTAAGGTGATGGTGGAGATGGGGCTGGGGTTGTAGTGGTGGTTGAGGTGTTGTTGTTGTTGGTGGTGGTGGTGGTGTTGATGGTGGTGGAGATGGGGCTGGGGTTGTAGTGGTGGTTGAGGTGTTGATGGTGGTGGTGGTGGAGATGGGGCTGGGGTTGTAGTGGTGGTTGAGGTGTTGATGGTGGTGGAGATGGGGCTGGGGTTGTAGTGGTGGTTGAGGTGGTGGTGGTGGTGGGTGATGGTGATGTTATTGTGGTGGTGTTGTTGGCAGCGGTGGTAGTGGTGGAGATGGGGCTGGGGTTGTAGTGGTGGTTGAGGTGTTGGTGGTGGTGGTGGTGGTGGTGGTGTTGATGGAGATGGGGCTGGGGTTGTAGTGGTGGTTGAGGTGTTGGTGGTGGTGGTGGTGGTGGTGTTGATGGTGGTGGTGGTGGAGATGGGGCTGGGGTTGTAGTGGTGGTTGAGGTGTTGGTGGTGGTGGAGATGGGGCTGGGGTTGTAGTGGTGGTTGAGGTGTTGGTGGTGGTGGAGATGGGGCTGGGGTTGTAGTGGTGGTTGAGGTGGTGGTGGTGGTGTTGATGGTGGTGGTGATGGGGCTGGGGTTGTAGTGGTGGTTGAGGTGTTGTTGGTGGTGGTGGTGTTGGTGTTGATGGTGGTGGTGGAGATGGGGCTGGGGTTGTAGTGGTGGTTGAGGTGTTGGTGGTGGTGGTGGTGTTGGTGGTGGTGGTGGTGGTGATGTTATTGGCAGCGGTGGTGGTGGTGGAGATGGGGCTGGGGTTGTAGTGGTGGTTGAGGTGGTGGTGGTGGTGTTGATGGTGGTGGTAGAGATGGGGCTGGGGTTGTAGTGGTGGTTGTGGTGGTGGTGTGATGATGGTGGTGGTGGATGGAGTGGTGGGGTTGGTAGTATTGTTGGTGGTGCTGAGGTGGTGGTGGTGGTGGTGTTGGTGGTGTTGTTGTTGTTGATGGAGTTGTTGTTGACGGGGGTAGGGTGGTAGGGAAGGTGGGTGGTAGGGTGGTAGGGCAGGTGGGGGTGGGGTGGTAGGGCAGTTGGTAGTGGTGTTGATGATGGTGGTGTTGGTGGGAGTGGCTCAGGTACTGGCAGTGGTGGTGGGATGTTGATGGTGGTGTTGTTAATGATAATGATGGTGGTGGTGGTGGTGGTGGTATTGGTGTTGCTGATGGTGTTGAGAAATCGTAGAGGTATTTCCAAGAGGTATATTCTTGTTTTGTAGACCTTCAAAAGGCATATGACCACGTTCTTCAGGACCTGCTGTGGAAGGTCCTGCAGGAGTATGGGACCAATGGTCAGCTTCTTACTACCCTGATGTCTCTATATGAAGGCCCAAGTATTTGCGTTGGGATAAATGATGCTAAATACCCTGATGTCTCTACATGAAGGCCCAAGTATTTGTGTTGGGATAAATGATGCTAAATGCCCTGATGTCTCTACATGAAGGCCCAAGTATTTGTGTTGGGATAAATGATGCTAAATGCCCTGATCTCTCTACATGAAGGCCCAAGTATTTGTGTTGGGATAAATGATGCTAAATGCCCTGATGTCTCTATATGAAGGACCAAGTATTTGTGTTGGGATAAATGATGCTAAATGCCCTGATGTCTCTACATGAAGGCCCAAGTATTTGTGTTGGGATAAATGATGCTAAATGCCCTGATGTCTCTATATGAAGGCCCAAGTATTTGTGTTGGGATAAATGATGCTAAATGCCCTGATGTCTCTACATGAAGGCCCAAGTATTTGTGTTGAGATAAATGATGCTAAATGCCCTGATCTCTCTATATGAAGGCCCAAGTATTTGTGTTGAGATAAATGATGCTAAATGCCTTGATGTCTCTATATGAAGGCCCAAGTATTTGTGTTGAGATAAATGATGCTAAATGCCCTGATCTCTCTATATGAAGGCCCAAGTATTTGTGTTGAGATAAATGATGCTAAATGCCCTGATGTCTCTATATGAAGGCCCAAGTATTTGTGTTGGGATAAATGATGCTAAATGCCCTGATGTCTCTATATGAAGGCCCAAGTATTTGTGTTGGGATAAATGATGCTAAATGCCTTGATGTCTCTACATGAAGGCCCAAGTATTTGTGTTGGGATAAATGATGCTAATGCCCTGATGTCTCTATATGAAGGCCCAAGTATTTGTGTTGGGATAAATGATGCTAATGCCCTGATGTCTCTATATGAGGGCCCAAGTATTTGTGTTGGGATAAATGATGCTAAATGCCCTGATCTCTCTACATGAAGGCCCAAGTATTTGTGTTGGGATAAATGATGCTAAATACCCTGATGTCTCTACATGAAGGCCCAAGTATTTGTGTTGGGATAAATGATGCTAAATACCCTGATGTCTCTACATGAAGGCCCAAGTATTTGTGTTGGGATAAATGATGCTAAATACCCTGATGTCTCTATATGAAGGCCCAAGTATTTGTGTTGGGATAAATGATGCTAAATACCCTGATGTCTCTACATGAAGGCCCAAGTATTTGTGTTGGGATAAATGATGCTAAATACCCTGATGTCTCTACATGAAGGCCCAAGTATTTGTGTTGGGATAAATGATGCTAAATACCCTGATGTCTCTACATGAAGGCCCAAGTATTTGTGTTGGGATAAATGATGCTAAATACCCTGATGTCTCTACATGAAGGCCCAAGTATTTGTGTTGGGATAAATGATGCTAAATACCCTGATGTCTCTACATGAAGGCCCAAGTATTTGTGTTGTGATAAATGATGCTAAATACCCTGATGTCTCTACATGAAGGCCCAAGTATTTGTGTTGGGATAAATGATGCTAAATACCCTGATGTCTCTACATGAAGGCCCAAGTATTTGTGTTGGGATAAATGATGCTAAATACCCTGATGTCTCTACATGAAGGCCCAAGTATTTGTGTTGGGATAAATGATGCTAAATGCCCTGATGTCTCTACATGAAGGCCCAAGTATTTGTGTTGGGATAGATGATGCTAAATACCCTGATGTCTCTACATGAAGGCCCAAGTATTTGTGTTGGGATAAATGATGCTAAATACCCTGATGTCTCTACATGAAGGCCCAAGTATTTGTGTTGGGATAAATGATGCTAAATACCCTGATGTCTCTACATGAAGGCCCAAGTATTTGTGTTGGGATAAATGATGCTAAATGCCCTGATGTCTCTACATGAAGGCCCAAGTATTTGTGTTGGGATAAATGATGCTAAATGCCCTGATGTCTCTACATGAAGGCCCAAGTATTTGTGTTGGGATAAATGATGCTAAATGCCCTGATGTCTCTACATGAAGGCCCAAGTATTTGTGTTGGGATAAATGATGCTAAATGCCCTGATGTCTCTATATGAAGGCCCAAGTATTTGTGTTGGGATAAATGATGCTAAATGCCCTGATGTCTCTATATGAAGGCCCAAGTATTTGTGTTGAGATAAATGATGCTAAATGCCCTGATGTCTCTACATGAAGGCCCAAGTATTTGTGTTGGGATAAATGATGCTAAATGCCCTGATCTCTCTACATGAAGGCCCAAGTATTTGTGTTGGGATAAATGATGCTAAATGCCCTGATGTCTCTACATGAAGGCCCAAGTATTTGTGTTGGGATAAATGATGCTAAATGCCCTGATCTCTCTACATGAAGGCCCAAGTATTTGTGTTGGGATAAATGATGCTAAATACCCTGATGTCTCTACATGAAGGCCCAAGTATTTGTGTTGGGATAAATGATGCTAAATCGAAACCATTCAATGTGGGAGTCAGACTCCACCAACGGTACTTATTGTCTCCTCTTCTGTTCACTATTTACCTGAACAGGGGCAGTGGATTGGCAGTATCGGTAGAGGGTCGGACGCCATGCTCTGCAGCATAGAGTTATGGCTCTTGCCATTCTGAGTTCAAATCCCGCCGAGTTTAACATCTTGACTTTCATCCTTACGGGGTCGATAAAATAAAGTACCAGTAATGCACTGGGGTAATTGCTGGCCTTGTGGCAAAAGTAAAAGCAATTATTTTCTTGAACAGGACTGACATGCGCAGCTGGGTTGGAAGTGGTATCACGACTGGTGGGTGTAAAATCAGTCGGCTGGAATTTGCAGACGACATGGTGTTACTTAACACAACAGAAGGTGATCGCCAACTTGCATTCTATAGGTTTGATACTGAGAACTGCATGGCTGGAAGGAAAACCAGTGCTGCGAAAACCGAGACGCTCGTCCTCTCCAGGAAGCCTGCGCAGTGCACTCTACATGTGAATGGAGTTCCACTGAAGCGGGTAGAGGCGTTCAAGTATTTTGGGACCATGTTCACAAGTGATGGAAAGCAGGAGGCTGAATTAAGTGCAAGAATTGCAGGATTTGGTGCAGTAATGGCCAGCTCCAGCATTCAGTAATCAGAAGAAGGGAGGTAGGTGTAAAAGACAAACTCTCTCTCTTCAATTCAGTAATCAGAAGAAGGGAGGTAGGTGTAAAAAACAAACTCTCTCTCTTCAATTCAGTAATCAGAAGAAGGGAGGCAGGTGTAAAAGCCAAACTTGCTGTCTTCATTTCAGTAATCATCAGAAGGGAGGTAGGTGTAAAAGACAAACTCTCTCTCTTCAGTTCAGTAATCAGAAGAAGGGAGGCAGGTGTAAAAGCCAAACTCTCTATCTTCAATTCAGTAATCAGAAGAAGGGAGGCAGGTGTAAAAGACAAACTCTCTATCTTCAATTCAGTAATCAGAAGAAGGGAGGTAGGTGTAAAAGACAAACTCTCTATCTTCAATTCAGTAATCAGAAGAAGGGAGGAAGGTATAAAAGCCAAACTTGCTGTCTTCATTTCAGTAATCATCAGAAGGGAGGTAGGTGTAAAAGACAAACTCTCTCTCTTCAGTTCAGTAATCAGAAGAAGGGAGGCAGGTGTAAAAGACAAACTCTCTATCTTCAATTCAGTAATCAGAAGAAGGGAGGTAGGTGTAAAAGCCAAACTCGCTGTCTTCATTTCAGTAATCATCAGAAGGGAGGTAGGTGTAAAAGACAAACTCTCTCTCTTCAGTTCAGTAATCAGAAGAAGGGAGGCAGGTGTAAAAGACAAACTCTCTATCTTCAATTCAGTAATCAGAAGAAGGGAGGCAGGTGTAAAAGACAAACTCGCTGTCTTCAATTCAGTAATCAGAAGAAGGGAGGTAGGTGTAAAAGACAAACTCGCTGTCTTCAATTCGGTAATCAGAAGAAGGGAGGTAGGTGTAAAAGCCAAACTATCTTCAATTCAGTAATCAGAAGAAGGGAGGTAGGTGTAAAAGACAAACTCTCTATCTTCAATTCAGTAATCAGAAGAAGGGAGGAAGGTATAAAAGCCAAACTCGCTGTCTTCAATTCGGTAATCAGAAGAAGGGAGGTAGGTGTAAAAGACAAACTATCTTCAATTCAGTAATCAGAAGAAGGGAGGTAGGTGTAAAAGACAAACTCTCTATCTTCAATTCAGTAATCAGAAGAAGGGAGGAAGGTATAAAAGCCAAACTCGCTGTCTTCAATTCGGTAATCAGAAGAAGGGAGGTAGTTGTAAAAGACAAACTCGCTGTCTTCAATTCGGTAATCAAAAGAAGGGAGGTAGGTGTAAAAGCCAAACTCGCTGTCTTCAATTCAGTAATCAGAAGAAGGGAGGTAGGTATAAAAGCCAAACTCGCTGTCTTCAATTCAGTAATCAGAAGAAGGGAGGAAGGTATAAAAGCCAAACTCGCTGTCTTCAATTCAGTTATCAGAAGAAGGGAGGTAGGTGTAAAAGCCAAACTCGCTGTCTTCAATTCAGTAATCAGAAGAAGGGAGGAAGGTATAAAAGCCAAACTCGCTGTCTTCAATTCAGTTATCAGAAGAAGGGAGGTAGGTGTAACAGCCAAACTCGCTGTCTTCAACTCAGTTATCAGAAGAAGGGAGGTAGGTGTAAAAGACAAACTCTCTATCTTCAATTCAGTAATCAGAAGAAGGGAGGTAGGTGTAAAAGACAAACTCTCTATCTTCAATTCAGTAATCAGAAGAAGGGAGGTAGGTGTAAAAGACAAACTCTCTATCTTCAATTCGGTAATCAAAAGAAGGGAGGTAGGTGTAAAAGCCAAACTCGCTGTCTTCAATTCAGTAATCAGAAGAAGGGAGGTAGGTATAAAAGCCAAACTCGCTGTCTTCAATTCAGTAATCAGAAGAAGGGAGGAAGGTATAAAAGCCAAACTCGCTGTCTTCAATTCAGTTATCAGAAGAAGGGAGGTAGGTGTAAAAGCCAAACTCGCTGTCTTCAATTCAGTAATCAGAAGAAGGGAGGAAGGTATAAAAGCCAAACTCGCTGTCTTCAATTCAGTTATCAGAAGAAGGGAGGTAGGTGTAACAGCCAAACTCGCTGTCTTCAACTCAGTTATCAGAAGAAGGGAGGTAGGTGTAAAAGACAAACTCTCTATCTTCAATTCAGTAATCAGAAGAAGGGAGGTAGGTGTAAAAGACAAACTCTCTATCTTCAATTCAGTAATCAGAAGAAGGGAGGTAGGTGTAAAAGACAAACTCTCTATCTTCAATTCTTTATTCAAAAGAAGGGAGGTAGGTGTAAAAGACAAACTCTCTCTCTTCAGTTCAGTTATCAGAAGAAGGGAGGTAGGTGTAAAAGACAAACTCTCTATCTTCAATTCAGTAATCAGAAGAAGGGAGGTAGGTGTAAAAGACAAACTCTCTATCTTCAATTCAGTAATCAGAAGAAGGGAGGTAGGTGTAAAAGACAAACTCTCTATCTTCAATTCAGTTATCAGAAGAAGGGAGGTAGGTGTAAAAGACAAACTCTCTCTCTTCAGTTCAGTAATCAGAAGAAGGGAGGTAGGTGTAAAAGACAAACTCTCTATCTTCAATTCAGTAATCAGAAGAAGGGAGGTAGGTGTAAAAGACAAACTCTCTATCTTCAATTCAGTTATCAGAAGAAGGGAGGTAGGTGTAAAAGACAAACTCTCTCTCTTCAGTTCAGTAATCAGAAGAAGGGAGGTAGGTGTAAAAGACAAACTCTCTATCTTCAATTCAGTAATCAGAAGAAGGGAGGTAGGTGTAAAAGACAAACTCTCTATCTTCAATTCAGTTATCAGAAGAAGGGAGGTAGGTGTAAAAGACAAACTCTCTCTCTTCAGTTCAGTAATCAGAAGAAGGGAGGTAGGTGTAAAAGACAAACTCTCTATCTTCAATTCAGTTATCAGAAGAAGGGAGGTAGGTATAAAAGCCAAACTCGCTGTCTTCAATTCAGTTATCAGAAGAAGGGAGGTAGGTGTAAAAGACAAACTCTCTATCTTCAATTCAGTAATCAGAAGAAGGGAGGTAGGTGTAAAAGCCAAACTCTCTATCTTCAATTCAGTAATCAGAAGAAGGGAGGTAGGTATAAAAGCCAAACTCTCTATCTTCAATTCAGTTATCAGAAGAAGGGAGGTAGGTATAAAAGCCAAACTCGCTGTCTTCAATTCAGTAATCAGAAGAAGGGGGGTAGGTGTAAAAGACAAACTCTCTATCTTCAATTCAGTAATCAGAAGAAGGGAGGTAGGTGTAAAAGCCAAACTCACTGTCTTCAATTCAGTAATGCTGCTAACTCTTACCTATGATCATGAATCTTGATTAATGACTAAAAAAATATGATTGCGAGTAGAAGCAACTGAAATGGGGTTCCTCTGAAGGTTCCTTGAAGAATATATATATGTTGATCCCGAGTAGAATCGGGGTAATCACAGTAAATAAGGTACTCAATACATAAGTAGAGTGATGACGACAGAGGTTAATATAGAAAAAAGCTCCTACAGAACTAGAACTGTTTCATTCGTATAAAATCATTCCTATATATAATCAGGCCTAGGTGGTGTATTAAGAATTTCACTTTACAACAATGTGGTGTATACACATCCAAAACTATATGGTGTGTATATACACATACATCTACATGACAACATATACACACACACATATATATACAGATACACACACACATACATAACTCCATATAAAAATATAAACACACACACACATAACTCCATATGAAAATATATATATATATACACACATACATAACTCCATAAAAAAATATATATATACACACACACACACTGATAACTCCATATAAATATATATATACACATACATAACTACATATAAATATATATATACACACACACATACATAACTACATATAAAAATGTATATATACACACACATACATAACTCCATATAAAATATATACACACACATACATAACTACATATAAAAATATATACACACACACACACACATACATAACTCCATATAAAAATATATATACATACACACACATAACTCCATATAAATATGTATATCATCATCATCATCATCATCACCGTTTTACGTCCGTTCTTCCACGCTAGCATGGGTTAGACGGGTTGTCCTGTTGTGGGCAGTGTCTGGTCGGCTGACCATGCCTTGCTCATACAGGAACTGATCTGGCTTGATTTCTACAGCTGGATGCCCTTCCTAACACCAACCTCATTTACAGTGAGTGCTGGGTGCTTTTTCGTGGCGCCTACACGTCCACTTTACAGTGTGGGCTGGGTGCTTTTTTGCCGTGGCACCTCCACGACCACCTTGCGGTGGGGGGGGGGGGGCATATTGTTTATATGCTTCAGCATGTACCCATGGGAGGTCGGGTACCCTGTATTACTGCGTGACGCCAGAAGTCACGGTCGTGTGTCATTGACTTTGAGAGGTGTAGTTGGGTAAGGTCGGCTTTTATCACCTCATCCCAAGTCATCTTGGGTCTCCCCACTCCGCGGTTTCCATCAACTTCTAGTGCTCTGCACCTTTTTATGCAGCTGTCATCCTTCATACGCATCACATGTCCATACCAGCGTAACCGCCTCTCCTGCACGCAGCATTTGATTCCTCTTATGCTCAGTCTCTCTCTCAATTCATTTATGCTTTGTCGTTCACGTATATTACTGTTACACATCCATCGGAGCATGCAGGCTTCGTTTCTCTCTAATCTACGTAAGTCTTCCACCTTCAGCGCCCAGGTCTCACTACCAT
>OZ024764.1:11621497-11636497 GCA_964016885.1 Eledone cirrhosa | reverse complement strand
TATTTCATAACTAAGTAACTTAACATGGTTCTTATATAAAATTTTAATTTAAATAGGAACTATGTATTAATAAAGAATTTTCAGGGGTTAACCGCTAAAATTAATTTTTTATTTTTTTATTATGATGATAGTAACTTTTAGCTCAGGCTTCCCAACCAAGGAAATATTCTCTTATCCCTTAGACTTTCAGACATGTCAAAGAAAAATGGATACTAAATAATATTGGTGTGTACTAGGTTTTTACCATTTACATTACTCTATATTTATTATTGTATTTTCATGGTAAAAGCTTTCTCTCACATAATTATCCCACATAAAATTGAATCTATGAGATTTTGATATTATTTAACATCAGAATGAGCAGCTAGTTACAGCTGGTTTGAACAGAATGAGGTGAGAGAATTCTGGCCAAATATGGCTGGTTTAGTTGCTAAAGGGTTGAAAGTTTACAATTTATATCAAAATCTGGTTTTATGAAATTAAGTCACCCAGTTTAACTCTTTAACATTTACATTACTCTATATTTTCTATTGTATTTTCACAGTAAAGGCTTTACCTCACATAATATCTCACATAACATTTACATTACTCTATATATACTATTGTATTTTCACAGTAAAGGCTTTACCTCACATAATATCTCACATAACATTTACATTACTCTATATATACTATTGTATATTCACAGTAAAGGCTTTACCTCACATAATATCTCACATAACATTTACATTACTCTATATATACTATTGTATTTTCACAGTAAAGGCTTTACCTCACATAACATTTACATTACTCTATATATACTATTGTATTTTCGTGGTAAAGGCTTTACCTCACATAATTATCTCACATAACATTTACATTACTCTATATATACTATTGTATTTTCACAGTAAAGGCTTTACCTCACATAATATCTCACATAACATTTACATTACTCTATATATACTATTGTATTTTCACAGTAAAGGCTTTACCTCACATAACATTTACATTACTCTATATATACTATTGTATTTTCACAGTAAAGGCTTTACCTTACATAATATCTCACATAACATTTACATTACTCTATATATACTATTGTATATTCACAGTAAAGGCTTTACCTCACATAATATCTCACATAACATTTACATTACTCTATATATACTATTGTATTTTCACAGTAAAGGCTTTACCTCACATAATATCTCACATAACATTTACATTACTCTATATATACTATTGTATTTTCGTGGTAAAGGCTTTACCTCACATAATTATCTCACATAACATTTACATTACTCTATATATACTATTGTATTTTCACAGTAAAGGCTTTACCTCACATAATATCTCACATAACATTTACATTACTCTATATATACTATTGTATTGTCACAGTAAAGGCTTTACCTCACATAATATCGAATCTATGAGATTTTGATGTTATTTATTTTGAGAATTCTGACCGGATATGGCCAGTTTAAATGCTAAAGATTAAACAAACTACAGACAATTTTGAACTTAGCAAAGGGGTATTGAGTACCAACAATATTGACGTGCAAATGTTTGAGAACCCATGGTTGGGAACCACAGGGATGGAAAGTGATTTGGGGGAGATTTGGCTGTTATTTCTAACAGGTTGGATGATTTAAAGTGGAATTTTTAAAGGAGAGTGACAGGTAAATATATATATATATCATCATCGTTTTACGTCCGTTCTTCCATGCTAGCATTGGTTAGACGGGTTGTCCTGTTGTGGGCAGTTTCTGGTCGGCTAACCTTGTCTTGCCCATACGGGAACTGATTCTGGCTTGATTTCTACAGCTGGATGCCCTTCCTAACACCAACTTCATTTACAGTGGAATGATAGGGACCCCAGTACTATCATCACATTTCTACAGCTGGATGCCCTTCCTAACACCAACCTCATTTACAGTGGAATGATAGGGACCCCAGTACTATCATCACATTTCTACAGCTGGATGCCCTTCCTAACACCAACCTCATTTACAGTGGAATGATAGGGACCCCAGTACTATCATCTCATTTCTACAGCTGGATGCCCTTCCTAACACCAACCAGTGAGTGCTGGGTGATTTTTTGCCATGGCGTCTACACGTCCACTTTACAGTGTGGGCTGGCTGATATATATATATATAGAGAGAGAGAGAGACAGAGAATAGTTAAGTATCGTAAGAGAGAAGAAGAAGAGGTTTAAAAGGATAAGCGATACATATAGTTAGTTGCCAATAGCTTGTGCATACGTGCTCAATACTTGTGCCGACAGGGTTAAATATTGGAAGCGTTAATATTTAGCGGGCGAGAAGATAAGCCGAGCGGTTCCAAGTGAAAGGATTACAAAGGAGAATACATACTGTCAGAAAATGTTTATATAAAAGCACCTACGTATGTTTTTTTATATAATAATAATGAAATTATTGTGTAAAGTGCTCAGGTGCACTACAACTCGTCAATATAGTACATAGAATAATACACAAATGTCAGGGAAGTACATGTGTGTATGTGTTAGCTGTTCTGTTGGCGGATCTCGGGAAGCATGGAGGCCTTAAAGGATGCAGTGTCTCGACAGCTAACAACTGATGCAGGTAGTTTGTTCCATGGAGGCCTTAAAGGATGCAGTGTCTCGACAGCTAACAACTGATGCAGGTAGTTTGTTCCATGGAGGCCTTAAAGGATGCAGTGTCTCGACAGCTAACAACTGATGCAGGTAGTTTGTTCCATGGAGGCCTTAAAGGATGCAGTGTCTCGACAGCTAACAACTGATGTAGGTAGTTTGTTCCATGGAGGCCTTAAAGGATGCAGTGTCTCGACAGCTAACAACTGATGCAGGTAGTTTGTTCCATGGAGGCCTTAAAGGATGCAGTGTCTCGACAGCTAACAACTGATGCAGGTAGTTTGTTCCATGGAGGCCTTAAAGGATGCAGTGTCTCGACAGCTAACAACTGATGTAGGTAGTTTGTTCCAAGGAGGTTTTAAAGGATGCAGTGTCTCGACAGCTAACAACTGATGCAGGTAGTTTGTTCCATGGAGGTTTTAAAGGATGCAGTGTTTCGACAGCTAACAACTGATGCAGGTAGTTTGTTCCATGGAGGCCTTAAAGGATGCAGTGTCTCGACAGCTAACAACTGATGCAGGTAGTTTGTTCCATGGAGGCCTTAAAGGATGCAGTGTCTCGACAGCTAACAACTGATGTAGGTAGTTTGTTCCATGGAGGCCTTAAAGGATGCAGTGTCTCAACAGCTAACAACTGATGCAGGTAGTTTGTTCCATGGAGGCCTTAAAGGATGCAGTGTCTCGACAGCTAACAACTGATGCAGGTAGTTTGTTCCATGGAGGCCTTAAAGGATGCAGTGTCTCGACAGCTAACAACTGATGTAGGTAGTTTGTTCCATGGAGGCCTTAAAGGATGCAGTGTCTCGACAGCTAACAACTGATGCAGGTAGTTTGTTCCATGGAGGCCTTAAAGGATGCAGTGTCTCGACAGCTAACAACTGATGCAGGTAGTTTGTTCCATGGAGGCCTTAAAGGATGCAGTGTCTCGACAGCTAACAACTGATGCAGGTAGTTTGTTCCATGGAGGCCTTAAAGGATGCAGTGTCTCGACAGCTAACAACTGATGTAGGTAGTTTGTTCCATGGAGGCCTTAAAGGATGCAGTGTCTCGACAGCTAACAACTGATGCAGGTAGTTTGTTCCATGGAGGCCTTAAAGGATGCAGTGTCTCGACAGCTAACAACTGATGCAGGTAGTTTGTTCCATGGAGGCCTTAAAGGATGCAGTGTCTCGACGGCTAACAACTGATGCAGGTAGTTTGTCTCATGGAGGCCTTAAAGGATGCAGTGTCTCGACAGCTAACAACTGATGTAGGTAGTTTGTTCCATGGAGGCCTTAAAGGATGCAGTGTCTCGACAGCTAACAACTGATGCAGGTAGTTTGTTCCATGGAGGCCTTAAAGGATGCAGTGTCTCGACAGCTAACAACTGATGCAGGTAGTTTGTACCATGGAGGTTTTAAAGGATGCAGTGTCTCGACAGCTAACAACTGATGTAGGTAGTTTGTTCCAAGGAGGTTTTAAAGGATGCAGTGTCTCGACAGCTAACAACTGATGCAGGTAGTTTGTTCCATGGAGGTTTTAAAGGATGCAGTGTCTCGACAGCTAACAACTGATGCAGGTAGTTTGTTCCATGGAGGTTTTAAAGGATGCAGTGTCTCGACAGCTAACAACTGATGTAGGCAGTTTGTTCCAAGGAGGTTTTAAAGGATGCAGTGTCTCGACAGCTAACAACTGATGCAGGTAGTTTGTTCCATGGAGGCCTTAAAGGATGCAGTGTCTCGACAGCTAACAACTGATGCAGGTAGTTTGTTCCATGGAGGCCTTAAAGGATGCAGTGTCTCGACAGCTAACAACTGATGCAGGTAGTTTGTTCCATGGAGGCCTTAAAGGATGCAGTGTCTCGACAGCTAACAACTGATGTAGGTAGTTTGTTCCAAGGAGGTTTTAAAGGATGCAGTGTCTCGACAGCTAACAACTGATGCAGGTAGTTTGTTCCATGGAGGTTTTAAAGGATGCAGTGTCTCGACAGCTAACAACTGATGCAGGTAGTTTGTTCCATGGAGGTTTTAAAGGATGCAGTGTCTCGACAGCTAACAACTGATGTAGGCAGTTTGTTCCAAGGAGGTTTTAAAGGATGCAGTGTCTCGACAGCTAACAACTGATGCAGGTAGTTTGTTCCATGGAGGCCTTAAAGGATGCAGTGTCTCGACAGCTAACAACTGATGCAGGTAGTTTGTTCCATGGAGGCCTTAAAGGATGCAGTGTCTTGACAGCTAACAACTGATGCAGGTAGTTTGTTCCATGGAGGCTTTAAAGGATGCAGTGTCTCGACAGCTAACAACTGATGCAGGTAGTTTGTTCCATGGAGGTTTTAAAGGATGCAGTGTCCCGACAGCTAACAACTGATGCAGGTAGTTTGTTCCATGCTTCAGCAACTCTGAGCGTGAAAAAATGTTTCCGAAAGTCATGGGAACTGTGCTGTTTTCTTACTTTGTGGGCATGTCCACGTGTGTTAACATGTCCTTTGTAATCTTTTCATTTATATTTATATATATATATATAATAACTAGAAATTGATTAACATATATATAAACATGAATAATCACAGGAGACAATTTTTACAAGTGTGTAACCACACAAAAATTATCTCCTGTGATTATTCATGTTTATATATATGTTAATCAATTTCTAGTTATTATAAAAATGCTCTTAGAGCTTAGAGCTTATTAGAATCTTAGAATCTTAGAGCTTATTTTCCGGGTGATATGGCGCATGTCTTTCTGGCATGACACCCATAATTTTGATTTAGATTAAATTCATTTAATTTATCTTAATTTTGGATTAGACGAGTTGTAAGATTTTTCATTCATTTAATTTATTAATTCATTAATTTATTATTTGTGTGACTCGAATTTTCCTGGTCGTCTTTTCGGCTGTGCGAATGATTTTAAGCATTGTCTCTATGTGTTGGTACTTAAACGATAGTTATAGCTCTGGTTTATCCAAACTATTGAGCCCTTTGCCATGCATTTCGAAGATTGTGTTTCGTTATTTCGTGGGCCGAGATTCCGATTCACGATAATTTATTTGTATATATATATATATATATATATATATATACACAATATTAAATAAATGGAAACTATATTTATAAAACCATATTTATTTTATTATATATATTTCAAGGGTACCAAGACAACATTGGTACGCTTTCATCAGATAAAATACAAAGTTTGTTTTATAAATAGAGACATACCCATGAAAATCATACCTTATCGGTTGGAAATTCACTGGATAGTTTTATTTAATTAATATCATTGAATTTATTTAATATCATTGAATATTTACTCCAGTAACTTGTTGAGTGCTCTAAATCAGTTATAAACATTTATATTTGTCGGACTTCCAACAAATTAAATACTCCTTCTACTTATATATATATATATATATATATATATATATATATATATATATATATATATATACACACATATACATATATAGAGAGAGAGAGAGAGAGAGAGAGAGAGAGAGAGAGAGAGAGAGAGAGAGAGAGAGAGAGAGAGAGAGAGAGAGAGAGAGAGAGAGAGAGAGAGAGAGAGAAAGAGAGATAGGTAGATATAAAGATAGGAAGATGGAAATGAGAAACTTAGAGAAAGTTTATGTGTAGATGTGGATGGGTATATATATATATACACATATGTATATATATATATATATGGATAATGTGTGATGTACAACTATGTGCAACTATAAACTGAAACAAATGATATAAATAGTCAATGTATATGTGTATATACATACAAACATATATATATACGTACATACATATACATATATATATATACACACACACAGAGTTATATATACGTGTGTATATTTGTCACTATATACATACAGTGGTATCTACAACTATTAGATTAAGAGAAAGGACATATATATATATATAATGTGGTATATATATATAACATGGTATATATATATATATATATATATATATATATACACAGTTCCAAATTGATTTAACTGCTCAAAAGTCTATTAAATCTTCAATTATAGACAATTGCCTACTTTAATCAACATATACATTGTATATACACATATATACACACATATATATATACACACATATACATACACATCCACAGACACATATATATATATATATATATACACACATACACATTCATATATATATATATATATACATACACACACATCCATATATATACATATGATGGCTGGCCCCTCGTTATCGAGTATGGCCATAAAATATATACATATATATACATATATACATACATATACATAAATATATATGTATGTATATATATATATGCTAGTGTGGAAGATGGACGTTTAACGATGATATATATATATATATATATATATACATACATTTATATATACATATATACATATACACACACATACATACACATACATATATACACATACATACACATACATACATACACATACACATATACACATACATACACATATACACATACATATATACACATATACACATACATATATACACATACATACATACATGTATACACATACATATATACACATACATACATACACATACATATATACACACATATATACACACATATATACACATAAATATATACATACATACATACACATACATACACATACATATATACACATACATACACATATATATATACATATATATACACATACATATATACACATACATATATACACACACATATATATATATATACATACACATACACATACATATATACATATATCTACACATACATATATACACAAATATATACACATAAATATATACACATACATACATACACATACATATATACACATATACACATACCTATATACACATATATACACATATACACATACATATATACACATACATATATACACACACACACACACACACACACACACACACACACATACATACATACACACACATACATACACATACATATATACACATACATATATATACACACACACACATACATACATACATACATTCACATACATATATACACATACATATACACATACACATATACCCACACATACATCCATGGCAGACATGAGAGTAAGTTTACCCCAGTATCCAGTCCTCAGATGTTCCAATTACAGGCAAGTTAGTCAAAGACTTTCTCATTAGTACCGACATAGACAACAGCTTTAATTGAGTTAGTCCCCCCCCCCGTCACCTCCCACACCACCTCCTTATATAGTCATATACACATTCCCTCATGGACACACACACATACATACACATTCACCAATATGTACATAAATGCCCCACACACACACACACACATACATACATACATACATACATACACACATACACATTCACCAATATGTACATAAATGCCCACACACACACACACATACACACTCACCAATATGTACATAAATGCCCACACACACACATACATACACATTCACCAATATGTACATAAATGCCCCACACACACATACATACATACATACATACATACACACATACACATTCACCAATAAGTACATTAAAGGCCCACACACACACACACACATTCACCAATATGTACATAAATGCCCACACACACACACACACACACACACATACACACACATTCACGAATATGTACATAAATGCCCACACACACACACACATACATACATACACTTCACCAATATGTACATAAATGCCCACACACACACATACACACTCACCAATATGTACATAAATGCCCACACACACACACACACACACATACACACTCACCAATATGTACATAAATGCCCACACACACACACACACATACACACTCACCAATATGTACATAAATGCCCACACACACACATACACACTCACCAATATGTACATAAATGCCCACACACACACATACATACACATTCACCAATATGTACATTAAAGGCCCACACACACACATACATACACATTCACTAATATGTACATAAATGCCCCCACACACACACATAAATACATACATACACACATACACATTCACCAATATGTACATTAAAGGCCCACACACACACATACATACACATTCACTAATATGTACATAAATGCCCCCACACACACACATACATACACACATACACATTCACCAATATGTACATAAATGCCCACACACACACACACATACATACATACACTTCACCAATATGTACATAAATGCCCACACACACACATACATACATACATACACACACACATACACATTCACCAATATGTACATAAATGCCCACCTACACACACACACACACATACACATTCACCAATATGTACATAAATGCCCACACACACACACACATGCATACATCCACACCTACACATACATATATATTCACACACACACACACATTCATCAATATGTACATAAATGCCCACCTACACACACATACATACATACACACCTACACATACATATATATACACACACACATACACATTCACCAATATGTACATAAATGCACACACACACACACATACATACATACACACCTACACATACATATATATTCACACACATACACATTCACCAATATGTACATAAATGCCCCCACACACACATACATACATACATACATACACACCTACTCATAAATATATATTCACACATATGTACATAAATACACACACACACACATACACATACACACTCACACCTACTCATACACACATACACATTCACTAATATGTACATAAATGCCCACACACACACATACATACATACACACCCACTCATACATATATATTCACTCATACATATATATGGAGGCACATGTCTTAGTGGTTAGAGCATTGGCCTTGCAATCGAAAGGTTGTGAGTTCAATTCTCAGACCGGCTGATGTGTTGTTTCCTTGAGCAAGACACTTCATTTCACATTGCTCCAGTTTACTCAGCTGTAGAAATGAGATGATAGGGACTGGGGTCCCTATCATTCCACTGCAAAGTGGTCGTGGAGGTGCCACGGCAAAAAAGCACCCAGCACCCACTGTAAATGAGGTTGGTGTTAGGAAGGGCATCCAGCTGTAGAAATCAAGCCAGAATCAGTTCCCGTCCCACCCTTGCAAGCAGGGAAAAGTGGAGATAAAATGAAATGATGAAATGATGACATATGTACATAAATACACACACACACACACATACACATACACATACATACACATTCACACATATGTACATAAATGCCCCCCCCCCACACATACATACATACATACATACATACACACCTACTCACACATACACACATATGTACATAAATGCCCCACACACACACACATACACACCTACTCACACATACACACATATGTACATAAATGCCCACACACACACACATACATACACACCTACTCACACATACACACATGTACATAAATGCCCACACACACACACACATACATACACACCTACTCACACATACACATGTACATAAATGCGCCCCACACACACATACATACATACACAGCTACTCACACATACACACACACACACATACACACCTACTCACACGTGTACATAAATGTCCACACATACACACACACTTTATTTGTACTATACATTAGAGAATGTAGTCCTAGATACACTATGCCTGAATAAAAGACAGGATGGTCACAGTTGGAGCATCTTTGATCATAGGTCTACTGGATCAGGACTGACCTAGGGCTAAACAAGAACTATAGCCACCAATACTAACTACTGTACTGTACATTAGATAATGTAGTCCTAGATACACTATGGTCACAGTTGGAACATCTTTGATCATAGGTCTACTGGATCAGGACTGACCTAGGGCTAAACAACAACTATAGCCACCAATACTAACTACTGTACTGTACATTAGATAATGTAGTCCTAGATACACTATGGTCACAGTTGGAACATCTTCGATCATAGGTCTACTGGATCAGGACTGACCTAGGGCTAAACAACAACTATAGCCACCAATACTAACTACTGTACTGTACATTAGATAATGTAGTCCTAGATACACTATGGTCACAGCTGGAACATCTTTGATCATAGGTCTACTGGATCAGGACTGACCTAGGGCTAAACAACAACTATAGCCACCAATACTAACTACTGTACTGTACATTAGATAATGTAGTCCTAGATACACTATGGTCACAGTTGGAACATCTTTGATCATAGGTCTACTGGATCAGGACTGACCTAGGGCTAAACAAAAACAAACAAAACAACAACTCTACAAAGAGGGTGTATCTCTATGGCAGGAAGGTTTGCTAGAAATAGCAGCCAAATCTCCCTCAACTGACCCCACCCACCTCTATGTCTCTCCCATGTTATGTTATTACTCATCACCCTTGTGTTAATGTTGACATCAACAGGCTATATATAATAATTCCTACACTGCCCCTTCCTCTTCATCCCCTACACAACCCCACCGCCGCCAATACCCCCTCCACCCCATCGTACACACAGCAGCCCCCAAATTTACGACCACAATAAGTACATCGCTTCTGTCTTAGCCCTTTTCTGTCTTGTCTCCACCACCAGGCCCTTATCCCCACCACCAGGCCCTTATCCCCACCACACCACCACCACCATGTCTGCATCTAGCCATGACCCCCTCCTCCGCCTCCACACTGTCATCAGCCTCCCCTCCACTAACTCCTTGTCTCACCCCTATTCTATCCCATCCCACCCCCTACACATCTGTGTTTAGTCTTGACCTTGAGTCTTCAGCCTCTTTTACCCCCCTCCACTAATCCCTCATCTCACCTCCTCCCCATCCCAATACCTCTGTTTAGTCTTAACCCCTCCTCCCCCTTCTTCAGCCTTACTTACCCCTCCTCCCCCCTTATTCAGCCTTACTTACCCCTCCTCCCCTCCACTAACCCTCATCTCCCCACTATTCCACCCTCCAGCAAACCCTGTCTTTGGGCCTCCCTTAACCTCCTCCCCTCCACAAACCTCTACCTGTCCTCACCTCACCACCATCCTACTCCCCCCTCCCCCCTGCCTTGCTTTACAATGAAATACATTTGACCCTTAAGTAATATCAGGAACTCTTTAGACACTGGAGGTAATAAAACACAATGTTCCCCCTATCCTGTTCCCTTCCGTGACTGACAGATACAGTCTGGGAAACCTAGGAGAGTTCACAAGGCATAAAAAAGGGGCCATAACAGAATCTGGAATAGAATTTTGAAAGGGGATTCAGAGGCAATAAAACTTAAAATCCCATTTATCACCATAAGTATAGTGGTTCACAGTGGTATGCTAGAAATAACAGTCACATATCCTTTGATTCACTCCTGAATATCTCTCAAAACAGGGCTGGACGAATGTAGTAATATTTATGTAGTCTGAATATATTAGATAATGTAGTCCTAGATACACTGTGTCTGTATATAAGACTGGATGGTCACAATTGGAACATCTTTGATCATAGGTCTACTGGATCAGGACTGACCTAGGGCTAAACAACAACTATAGCCACTAATACTAACTACTGTACTGTACATTAGATAATGTAGTCCTAGATACACTATGGTCACAATTGGAACATCTTTGATCATAGGTCTACTGGATCAGGACTGACCTAGGGCTAAACAAGAACTATAGCCACCAATACTAACTACTGTACTGTACATTAGATAATGTAGTCCTAGATACACTATGGTCACAGCTGGAACATCTTTGATCATAGGTCTACTGGATCAGGACTGACCTAGGGCTAAACAACAACTATAGCCACTAATACTAACTACTGTCTGTACATTAGAAAATGTAGTCCTAGATACACTATGGTCAAAGTTGGACATATTTGATCATAGGTCTACTGGATCAGGACTGACCTAGGGCTAAACAAGAACTATAGCCACTAATACTAACTACTATACTGTACATTAGATAATGTAGTCCTAGATACACTATGGTCACAGCTGGAACATCTTTGATCATAGGTCTACTGGATCAGGACTAACCTAGGGCTAAACAACAACTATAGCCACTAATACTAACTACTGTACTGTACATTAGATAATGTAGTCCTAGATACACTATGGTCACAGCTGGAACATCTTTGATCATAGGTCTACTGGATCAGGACTGACCTAGGGCTAAACAACAACTATAGCCACTAATACTAACTACTGTACTGTACATTAGATAATGTAGTCCTAGATATACTGTGGTCACAGCTGGAACATCTTTGATCATAGGTCTACTGGATCAGGACTGACCTAGGGCTAAACAACAACTATAGCCACTAATACTAACTACTATACTGTACATTAGATAATGTAGTCCTAGATACACTATGGTCACAGCTGGAACATCTTTGATCATAGGTCTACTGGATCAGGACTGACCTAGGGCTAAACAACAACTATAGCCACTAATACTAACTACTATACTGTACATTAGATAATGTAGTCCTAGATACACTATGGTCACAGCTGGAACATCTTTGATCATAGGTCTACTGGATCAGGACTGACCTAGGGCTAAACAACAACTATAGCCACCAATACTAACTACTATACTGTACATTAGATAATGTAGTCCTAGATACACTATGGTCACAGCTGGAACATCTTTGATCATAGGTCTACTGGATCAGGACTGACCTAGGGCTAAACAACAACTATAGCCACTAATACTAACTACTATACTGTACATTAGATAATGTAGTCCTAGATACACTATGGTCACAGCTGGAACATCTTTGATCATAGGTCTACTGGATCAGGACTGACCTAGGGCTAAACAACAACTATAGCCACCAATACTAACTACTATACTGTACATTAGATAATGTAGTCCTAGATACACTATGGTCACAGCTGGAACATCTTTGATCATAGGTCTACTGGATCAGGACTGACCTAGGGCTAAACAACAACTATAGCCACTAATACTAACTACTGTACTGTACATTAGATAATGTAGTCCTAGATACACTATGGTCACAGTTGGAACATCTTTGATCATAGGTCTACTGGATCAGGACTGACCTAGGGCTAAACAACAACTATAGCCACTAATACTAACTACTGTACTGTACATTAAATAATGTAGTCCTAGATACACTATGGTCACAGCTGGAACATCTTTGATCATAGGTCTACTGGATCAGGACTGACCTAGGGCTAAACAACAACTATAGCCACTAATACTAACTACTGTACTGTACATTAGATAATGTAGTCCTAGATACACTATGGTCAAAGTTGGACATATTTGATCATAGGTCTACTGGATCAGGACTGACCTAGGGCTAAACAACAACTATAGCCACTAATACGAACTACTGTACTGTACATTAGATAATGTAGTCCTAGATACACTATGGTCACAGCTGGAACATCTTTGATCATAGGTCTACTGGATCAGGACTGACCTAGGGCTAAACAAGAACTATAGCCACTAATACTAACTACTATTCTGTACATTAGATAATGTAGTCCTAGATACACTATGGAGCACCCTGATCATAGGTCGCCTGGATCAGGACTGACCTAGGGCTAAACAACAACTATAGCCACTAATACTAACGACTGTACTGTGCATTAGAAAATGTAGTCCTAGATACACTATGGTCACAGCCGGAACAAATCTTTGATCGTAGGTCTACTGGATCATGACTGGCCTAGGGCTAAATAATCATGACGACAACAAGAACTACTTCCAAATATATTAACTAGTATTATATACATTAGAATAGCAACAGATGGTATATACCAGACTCCTTAGCAACAGTAGGTATATACCAGACTCCTTAGCAACAGATGGTATACACCACATTCCTTAGCAACAGATGGTATATACCAGACTCCTTAGCAACAGATGATATATACCAGACTCTTTAGCAACAGTAGATATATACCAGACTGACTCCTTAGCAACAAATGGTATATACCAGACTCCTTAACAACAGATGGCATTCACCAAATTCCTTCGCAACAGATGGTATATACCATATTCCTTAGCAACAGATGGTATATACCAGACTCCTTAGCAACAGTAGATATATACCAGACTGACTCCTTAGCAACAAATGGTATATACCATATTCCTTAGCAACAGATGAATATACCACATTCCTTAGTAGCAGATGAATATATCACCTTCCTTAGTAACAGGTGGATATACCAGATTCCTTAGCAGCAGATGGTATATATAACATTTTTTGGCAACAGATGGTATACACCACTCATTAGCAACAGATGAATATACCAAACTCCTTAGCAACAGATGGTACATATCACATTCCTTTACAACAGATGGTATAAACCACACTCATTAGCAACAGATGGTATAAACCACATTCCTTAGCAACAGATGGTATATATCACATTCCTTTACAACAGATGGTATACACCACTCATTAGCAACAGATGAATATACCAAACTC
>OZ024764.1:11611497-11616497 GCA_964016885.1 Eledone cirrhosa | reverse complement strand
CATGTATGTATCTGTGTATGTATGTATATATGTATGACTGTATATATACATGTATATATATATGTGTGTATATATATACATGTAAGTATCTATGTATTCATGTATGTATGTGTGTATATGTATGAGTGTATATATACATGTATATATATATATGTGTGTGTATATATATACATGTAAGTATCTATGTATTCATGTATGTATGTATGTGTGTGTATGTATGTATATATGTATGAGTGTATATATACATGTATATATATATACATGTGTGTATCTATGTATTCATGTATGTATATATGTGTGTGTATATGTATGTGTGTATATGTATACATCTATGTATTCATGTATGTGTGTGTATGCATGTATATATGTATGAGTGTATATATACATGTATATATATATATATGTGTGTGTATATATATATACATGTACATATATATGTGTGAATATATATACATGTATATATATATATGTGTGTGTATATGTATACATGTATGTATGTATATATGTATGTATGAGTGTATATATACATGTATATAAGTATGTGTGTGTATATATATACATGTATGTATCTATGTATTCATGTATGTATGTGTGTGTATGTATGTATATATGTATGTGTATATATACATGTATATATGTATGTGTGTGTGTGTATACATGTATGTATCTATGTATTCATGTATGTATGTATGTGTATGTATGTATATATGTGTGAGTGTATATATACATGTATATATATGTGTGTGTATATATATATATGTATGTATCTATGTATTCATGTATGTATGTGTGTGTATGTATGTATACATGTATGAGTGTATATATGTATGTGTGTGTATATGTATACATGTATGTATCTATGTATTCATGTATGTGTGTATGTATATATGTATATATGTATTCCTGTATGTATGTATGTGTATGTATGTATGTATATATGTATGAGTGTATATATACATGTATATATATATGTGTGTGTGTGTATATATATACATGTAAGTATCTATGTATTCCTGTATGTATGCATGTGTATTTATGTATGCATGTATGTATGAGTGTATATATACATGTATATATATATGTGTGTGTATATATATACATGTATGTATCTATGTATTCATGTATGTATATGTGTATGTATATGTATGTGTGTATATGTATGTATATATGTATGTGTGTGCATATATATACATGTATCTATGTATTCATGTGTGTATGCATGTGTATATGTATGAGTGTATATATACATGTATATATATATGTGTGTGTGTATATATATACATGTATATATATATGTGTGTGTATATGTATACATGTATGTATATATGTATTCATGTATGTATGTATGTATGTGTGTGTATGTATGTATATATGTATGAGTGTATATATACATGTATATATGTATGTGTGTGTATATATATACATGTGTGTGTATATATATACATGTATGTATCTATGTATTCACGTATGTATGCGTGTGTGTGTATGTATGTATATCTATATGTATGAGTGTATATATACATGTATATATATTTGTGTGTATATATATACATGTATGTATCTATGTATTCATGTATGTCTGTATGTATGTATATATGTATGAGTGTATATATACATGTATATATATATGTGTGTGTGTATATATATATATGTGTGTGTGTATATATATATATGTATGTATGTATGTGTGTGTATGTATGTATATATGTATGCGGTGTGTATATATATGTATCTGTGTGTGTTCATGAATGTATTGATGTATGTATATAGATATATGTATATATATATATATATGTGTATATATATGTATGTGTATATATATATATATATATGGATGTATATGTGTATATATATGTGTATATATATGTATGTATGTATGTAGTTATGAGTCAACAAAAGAGAATCCTCTCTTATTGCTGAGACAAGAATCACTACCACTACTACTACAACCACTACCACCACCTCAACTACAACCATCACCATCATCAACACCACTACTACTACAACCACTACCACCACCTCAACTACAACCATCACCATCATCAACACCACTACTACCACCACCACCACCACTTCTACCACCACCACCACCTCTACTACTACTACTACCACCACCAACAACATCACCACTACCACCACCACTACAACCATCACCATCATCAACACCACTACTACCACCACCACAACTACCTCAACTACAACCATCACCATCATCAACACCACCACTACCACCACCTCTACTACTACTACAACCACTACCACAACTACCTCAACTACAACCATCACCACCACCACCACCACCACTACCACCACCACCACCAGCACTACCAACATCACCACTACTACTACAACCACTACCACCACCACTACTACCTCAACTGCAACCATCACCATCATCTACACTACTACTACTACGACGACGACAACTACCACCACCACTACCAACTACCACCACCACTACTACTACAACCACTACCATCATCACTCCTACTAACAACAACACTACCTCGAACACCACCACCACCACCACTACTACAACCACCACCACTACCACCAACAACATCACTACTACTACCATCATCACCACCACCACTACCACCAACAACACCACCACTACTACCATCATCACCACCACCACTACCACCAACAATACCACCACTACTACCATCATCACCACCACCACTACCACCAACAACACCACCACTACTACCATCATCACCACCAACACCACCACCACTACCATCATCACCACCACCACTACCACCAACAACACCACCACCACTACCATCATCACCACCACTACTACCATCATCACCACCACCACTACCACCAACACCACTACTACTACCATCATCACCACCACCACTACCACCAACAACACCACCACTACTACCATCATCACTACCACCACTACCACCAACAACACCACCACTACTACCATCATCACTACCACCACTACCACCAACAACACCACCACTACTACCATCATCACCACCACCACTACCACCAACAACACCACCACTACTACCATCATCACTACCACCACTACCACCAACAACACCACCACTACCACCAACAACACCACCACCACTACCACCAACAACACCACCACTATTACCATCAACACCACCACTACTACCATCATCACCACCACCACTACCACCAACAACACCACCACTATTACCATCAACACCACCACTACTACCATCATCACCACCACCACTACCACCAACAACACCACCACCACTACCATCATCACCACCACCACTACCACCAACAACACCACCACTACTACCATCATCACCACCAACAACACCACCACCACTACCATCATCACCACCACCACTACCACCAACAACACCACCACCACTACCATCATCACCACCACCACTACCACCAACAACACCACCACTACTACCATCATCACCACCACCACTACCACCAACAACACCACCACTACTACCATCATCACCACCAACAACACCACCACTACTACCATCATCACCACCACCACTACCACCAACAACACCACCACCACTACCATCATCACCACCACCACTACCACCAACAACACCACCACTGTAACCACAACCACCACCACCACTACCACCAACAACACCACCACTACTACCATCATCACCACCACCACTACCACCAACAACATCACCACCACTACCACCAACAACACCACCACTACTACCATCATCACCACCACCACTACCACCAACAACACCACCACCACTACCATCATCACCACCACCACTACCACCAACAACACCACCACTGTAACCACAACCACCACCACCACTACCACCAACAACACCACCACCATTACCACCAACAACACCACCACTACTACCATCATCACCACCACCACTACTACCATCATCACCACCACCACTACCACCAACAACACCACCACCACTACCATCATCACTACCACCACTACCACCACCAACACCACCACTACTACCATCATCACCACCACCACCACTACCACCAACAACACCACCACCACTACCATCATCACTACCACCACTACCACCAACAACACCACCACCACCACCACCACTACCACCAACAACACCACTACTACTACCATTACACAGCAGGTGCTTGAAGAGAAAGCTAACTTATCATTTTTGTGGACATCAACTCACACATGCACACACACATACACACAACCAACACACACACACACACACATACACAACCAACACACACACACAACCAGCACACACACATATACACACAAACACACACATACAACCAACACACACAAACAAACACACACACACACAACCAACACACACACACACACAACCAACTCACACACACATACATATACAAAGCAACACATACACACACTGATAAACCAACACACACACACAGAAAGAAACCAATACACACACACAGTCAAACATACCAACTCACACACACTCACATTCAAATACATATATACACACTTAAATACACTAATATTCCTACATACATAAACACAAACTAAAACACACATATATAAATATACCCACATACAAACCAACACACACACACACATATATATTCACACACACATATATATATGCACACACACACACATATTCACACACGCATATATTGAAACACACACACATATATTCACACACACACACATATATATTCACACACACACACATATACACATAGTCAGTCACACACACACACACACACATATATATACACACACACATATATATATTCAAACACACACACACACAGTCAGTCACACACACACACAGTCAGATACACATACTCACACACATATACACACACACACACAGTCAGTCACACACACATATACACATAGTCAGTCACACACACACACACACATATATATATACACACACACACGCATATATTCAAACACACACACATATATATTCAAACACACATACACACATATTCACACACACACACAGTCAGTCACACACACACACAGTCAGATATACACACACACACAC
>OZ024764.1:11596497-11601497 GCA_964016885.1 Eledone cirrhosa | reverse complement strand
GATACAGATAGATAGATAGATAGAGATATACAGATAGATAGATAGATATATTTCTTTATTTACCATAAAGGCATAAAAAGAAGAGACAAATACAAAGGGGGGTATAGATAGATAGATAGATAGAGAGAGAGAGTGATATATAGAGAGAGATAGACAGAGATATAGAGAAACAGGTAGATAGATAGATGGTGGTGGATGTATTAGATATTGTTGTTGTTAGTGATGAAACTGTGGTTGGTGTTGTAGTGTTATCGTTCATGTTGTTGTTTATGTTGTTTGTTTTTCTCTCTATCTATTTCTCTCATTTTTTTTCACACCAGAGTATCATCCTCATCATTACATTGTCAAGGATACAGACATACAGACACCAACAGCAGCAAATAAACAACCATCAAGACGACTACAATAACCACAACAACCACAAAAACCAACAACACCACCACCACAACAACAACACCAACAATAACCACAAAAACCATAACAACACCAACAACCTAATAAAAACACAAGGCAATAACAACAACTATGAAAACCATAACAGTACCAACAATAACAACCAACAACCACAAAAACTACATGACAAAAACAACCACAACACCAACAATAACAACAACCACAACACCAACAATATCAACCACAACCACAACACCAACAATAACAACAGCAACCACAACAATATCAACAACAACCACAACACCAACACTAACAACAACTACCACAACACCAACAATAACAATAACAACAACAACCACAACAACCATCAATAACAACAACACCAACAACACCAAAACAACCACAACAGCAACAACATCGAAACATGCATACAGACACTTTACAAAGCTACTTCACTGTAAATGTCGCTGATGTCGTGAATATTGACGGAAGAGAGAGAGAGAGAGAGAGAGAGGGGGGGGGGGGGCGAGGAAGAAGAAGAATAAGAAGAAGAATGCAAGAATGGACATCACTAAAAAACAAGCATTATCACGTTTCACAAACATTATCGCTTCATTTAATCCATATTGTTGTCTGCAACAAAAGTGAGTGGAGCTGGTGGTAGTGGTGGGGGGTTATATAAAAATATATCTCCTCCCCCTCTCTCTCTCTCTCTCTCTATACATACATACACACACACACACACACATATATATATATATACATACATGCATGTATATATATAAATATATATATATATATATAGTATATATATATATATGCATGCATGCATGTGTGTGTATATATATATATATATACATACATGTATGTATAAATATATATATATATATATATACATGCATGTATATATATATATATATATACATATATATGCATACATGTGTGTGTATATATATATATATATGCATGTGTGTGTGTGTATACATATATATATATATATACATGCATGCATGTATATATATATATATATTCATATATATATATATATACACACACATGCATGCATATATATATATATACACACACATGCATGCATATATATATATATATATATATACATGCATGTATATATATATACATGCATGTATATATATATATATACATATATATATATATATACATATATATATATATATATTGAAGAGTTAAACAAGATTCAATGAGTACATCAAAGAATGAGTTTTACAGTAGATTGGAAGCACTACCTTGATTAAATCTTAACCATTTAATATCTTAGGGTATGTCATGTATCATTATATCTTGTCTGATGAAGACGTACTGTTGTACATCCGAAATATGTACAATAAAATGTAATTGATCAAAAGAAAATCTATTTTATTAATATTTATATTCTAATACATATATATATATATATACACATATATGTATGCGTGTATGCATACATATATATATATATATGTGTGTGTGTATCATCATCATCATCATTTTACGTCCGCTTTTACCTGCTTGCAAGGGTGGGACGGGTCTTATTCAGCACAGCATCTCTCCACTCGTCACCTCCACCGTGAGCTTGAATGATCTGAGGTCTGTTCTCACCACCTCCACCCAATTTTTTCGTGGTCTACCTCTACCACGTCTTCCTTCAACTGGCATTTCCTGGCACTTCTTCACCCATCGGTCATCGTCCATGCGCATCACACGTCCATACCACCAAAGTCTCCTCTCCCGTACACTACATGCTATCCCTCTCAGACACAGTTTCTCTCTCAACACATTTATGCTGGGTCGTTCACGCACACTGACATTGCACATCCAACGGAGCATGCTTGCCTCATTTCTCTCCAGCCGTCGCATATCCTCTGCAGTTGCTGCCCATATCTCACTACCATACAGCATCGCGTTCCTCACACAGGCATCATACAACCGGCCTTTCGTACGCAGGGAGAAACCCTTCTTCGTCAACAGAGGAAGCAGCTCCCTAAACTTCTTCCAACCCGTCCTTATTCTAGATACTATGGCCTCGGAACACCCTCCTCCCATGCTAATCTGATCTCCTAGGTACCGGAAGCTATCCACCACTTCTATCCACCCTCCTGCATCTGAAAAATGTGTCTATCAATGCGACTTCTACTGTCTAATTTCCCTGTACATCTACTGCATACATATTTCTCCCTACCTGTTAGTTTGCCTGCTATCCCGCTACATCTCTTGTGTACCCAGGATCTGCATTGTGTGCATTTTATAGAATTTATGCCAGTTCCTTTTCTGCATATCAAACATGGCCATTTCCCTGACAGAATCAGGGTTTTGTCCTCTTTTCTACTCATCAACACTTTTGTCTTAGCTAGGTTCACTCTCAGTCCTCTTGCTTCCAACTGCTGTTTCCATAGCCAGAATTTATTCTCTAGCTCTTCTACTGATTCTGCTATAAGAGAAGTTCCCATGGACAGCCAGTCTTAAACTCCTCTGTTATGGCTTGGAGGATTATAATGAACAAGAGTGGGCTGAGGACCGAACCTTGATGTACTCCTACTTGTATCTGGAATTCCTCACTAAACTCCATTCCTACCCTGACTTTACTGAGAGTACCTCTGTACAAAGTTTGCACTGTCCTTACAAGCCATTCCTCAACACCTAGCTTCCTTAGAGACCACCAGATGACAGATCGGGGTACCCTATCAAAGGCCTTCTCTAGGTCAACAAAGGCTAAGTAGAGTGGCTTATTTTTCTCTAATGTATATATATATATATATCCACCACCACCACCACCACCACCACCACCATTAATATTATTATTATTATTAACGCCTGCTTTCCCGTCTAGCAACAGATTATTTCATATCAGGAATCTTGCAAGACAAAAGCAAAGATGTTTCATTTGTATGAAATCAACAGTTATACTTTAGTAGAAGTAATTTCTATATAAAAGACGCATATTCTCTACAAATGTATTGAGTACCCTTTTTAACTGTGGTCACCTCGAAATATACATCAGAAATCCACCCATAAATGTATATATTTATGGGTGGATTTCTGATGGTTCTATAGAAATAGACACTTTCCGTTACCTGGGTGACAAAATCAGCAGTGTAGGTGGGTGCTGTGAAAGTACAGTAGCCAGAGTTAGAATGGGATGGGAAATATTCAGAGAGCTAATACCGCTGTTGGCCACAAGGGGTTTTTCTCTAAAAATGAAAGGTAGATTGTATGATGCTTGTATACGAATGGTGATATTACATGGTAGTGAGACCTGGGTGTTGTGTGCTGAAGACTTGCGTAGGTTAGAAAGAAATGAAGCTTGCATGTTCCAATGGATGTGTAATAGTAATGTATCATCATCATCATCATTTCATTTTACGTCCGTTTTTTTCCCTGCTTGCAAGGGTGGGACGGGAACTGATTCTGGCTTGATTTCTACAGCTGGATGCCCTTCCTAACACCAACCTCATTTACAGTGAGTGCTGGGTGCTTTTTTGCCGTTGCACCTCCACGACCACTTTGCAGTGGAATGATAGGGACCCCTGTCCCTATCATCTCATTTCTACAGCTGAGTAAACTGGAGCAATGTGAAATAAAGTGTCTTGCTCAAGGAAACAACACATCACCCGGTCTGAGAATTGAACTCACAACCTTTCGATTGCAAGGCCAATGCCCTAACCACTAAGCCATGTGCCTCCATGCGAACGGCAAAGCATAAATGAATTAAGAGAGAGACTAAGCAAAAGAGGTATCAAATGTTGTGTTCTGGAGAGGAGATTGCGTTGGTATGGACATGTGATGCGTATGAAGGACGACAGCTGTATAAAAAAGTGCAGAGCAATGAAAATTGATGGAAGCTACGGAGTGGGTAGACCAAGAAAAACCTGGGACGAGGTGATAAAGATTGACCTTGCTCACCTACACCTCTCTAAGACAATGTCACTGGATCAAGACCTTTGGCACCATACAGTTGTACAGAAGACGTGCCTTCCCTTACATATGAACTTAAAACTACAGTCAGCAGACACCTCTTAACCCTTTAGCATTTAAACCGGCCATATCCGGCCAGAATTCTCTCACCTCTTTCTATTCAAACCGGCCATAATAAGCCCCTCATACTGATGTTAAGGCATTGTTCTCAAAATAAATATTATCAAAATCCCATAGATTCGATATTATGTGAAATAATTTTATGAAATAAAGCCTTTACCATGAAAATACAATAGTAAATATAGAGTAATGTAAATGTTATGTGAGATATTATGTGGGGTAAAGCCTTTACCATGAAAATACAATAGTAAATATAGAGTAATGTAAATGTTATGTGAGATATTATGTGGGGTAAAGCCTTTACCATGAAAATACAATAGTAAATATAGAGTAATGTAAATGTTATGTGAGATATTATGTGGGGTAAAGCCTTTACCATGAAAATACAATAGTAAATCTAGAGTAATGTAAATGTTATGTGAGATATTATGTGGGGTAAAGCCTTTACCATGAAAATACAATAGTAAATCTAGAGTAATGTAAATGTTATGTGAGATATTATGTAAGGTAAAGCCTTTACTGTGAAAATACAATAGTAAATATAGAGTAATGTAAAT
>OZ024764.1:11588997-11593997 GCA_964016885.1 Eledone cirrhosa | reverse complement strand
CCACTTTACAGTGTGGACTGGGAGCCTTTTTACCGTGTCTCCTACATGACCACTTTACAGCGTGGACTGGGAGCCTTTTTACCGTGTCTCCTACATGACCACTATACAGCGTGGACTGGGAGCCTTTTTACCGTGTCTCCTACATGACCACTTTACAGCGTGGACTGGGAGCCTTTTTACCGTGTCTCCTACATGACCACTTTACAGCGTGGACTGGGAGCCTTTTTACTGTGTCTCCTACACGACCCCTTTACAGTGTGGACTGGGAGCCTTTTTACTGTGTCTCCTACACGACCCCTTTACAGTGTGGACTGGGAGCCTTTTTACTGTGTCTCCTACATGACCACTATACAGTGTGGACTGGGAGGTTTTTACCGTGTCTCCTACATGACCACTATACAGCGTGGACTGGGAGCCTTTTTACCGTGTCTCCTACATGACCACTTTACAGCGTGGACTGGGAGCCTTTTTACTGTGTCTCCTACACGACCCTTTTACAGTGTGGACTGGGAGCCTTTTTACTGTGTCTCCTACATGACCACTATACAGTGTGGACTGGGAGGTTTTTACCGTGTCTCCTACATGACCACTATACAGCGTGGACTGGGAGCCTTTTTACCGTGTCTCCTACATGACCACTTTACAGTGTGGACTGGGAGCCTTTTTACCGTGTCTCCTACATGACCCCTTAACAGTGTGGACTGGGAGCCTTTTTACTGTGTCTCCTACAAGACCACTTTACAGTGTGGACTGGGAGCCTTTTTACTGTGTCTCCTACACATCCACCTTACAGCGTGGACTGGGAGCCTTTTTACCATGTCTCCTACATGACCACTTTACAGTGTGGACTGGGAGCCTTTTTACTGTGTCTCCTACATGACCACTTTACAGTGTGGACTGGGAGCCTTTTTACTGTGTCTCCTACATGGCCACTTTACAGCGTGGACTGGGAGCCTTTTTACTGTGTCTCCTACATGACCACCTTACAGTGTGGACTGGGAGCCTTTTTACTGTGTCTCCTACATGACCCCTTTACAGTGTGGACTGGGAGCCTTTTTACTGTGTCTCCTACATGACCACTTTACAGCGTGGACTGGGAGCCTTTTTACTGTGTCTCCTACATGACCACCTTACAGTGTGGACTGGGAGCCTTTTTACTGTGTCTCCTACATGACCACTTTACAGCGTGGACTGGGAGCCTTTTTACTGTGTCTCCTACATGACCACTTTACAGCGTGGACTGGGAGCCTTTTTACTGTGTCTCCTACACTACCACCTTACAGTGTAGACTGGAAGCCTTTTTACTGTGTTACCTACAGGGCCACATTACAGTGTGGACTGTGTGTTATTTTGTCGTAACACCTACACGACCTCATTAGTTTGGACTGGATGTTGTGGTACCAACATAACTTTATAGGGTGGTGTTGGCGGGAGTGGGAGGATGGAATAGGGGTAGTGGGTTGGGGGTGTATATTAGGTTTGGAGGGGCCTACTGTCTCTAGGTCAGAATCAGATGTGGAATCATTATTATTATCGGTAGAGCGTCAGACGCCATGCACTGCAGCATAGAGTTATGGCCCTTTACATTCTGAGTTTAAATCCCACCGAGGTTAACTTTGTCTTTCATCCTTACGAGGTTGATAAAATAAAGTACCAGTAATACACTGGTTTATTGCTGGCCTTGTGCCAAAAGTAGAAACAATTATTATTAATATTATACATTACTTTTTGTTTTACCATTGTGTGTATATATATATATATATAATAAACCTTACAACTATATATGTATATATATATGTGTGTGTGTGTATGTATATATATATATATATACTTACACCTCTCCAAGACAATGTCACTGGACCGTGACCTTTGGCGGTACTCAGTAACAGAGAAGACCCGCCTTGCCAGTAGGCATCTCTAACAAACTACACCCCGTCCCGCCACCACCCCCACCCCATCCACACCACCCCGTTCCATGTAAAGTTATGTTGGTGCCGCGCCATCCAGGCCGAAACAAACGAGATCGTGTAGGTGTCATGACAAAAAAACACACAGTCCACGCTGTAATGTGGCCGTGTAGGTAACACGGTAAAAACCTCCCAGACCCACACTGTAAATGTGGTTGGTGTTAGGAAGGGCATCCAACTGTAGAAAACCTGCCAGACAGTCCTATGCGAGCAAGACAATCACTCTTGCCTCAAGTGGGACTACCCCCGTCCAAACCCATGCAAGCGTGGAACACGGACGTTAAACGTTGATGATGATGATGATGATGATGATATATATATATATATATCATCATCATTTTACGTCCGCTTTTCCTTGCTTGCATATTATGTATATATATATTATGTATATGTATATATGTATATATATATATATATATATATATATATATATATATTACAACACCACCACTACCACTGCACCACACCATCACCGTCACCACCACCACACCACCACCACTGCACCACGCCGTCACCACCACCACTGCACCACGCCGTCACCACCACCACACCAAACCACTACCACCACCACCACCACCACCACCACAACGACAACAGCAACAGTATTAGCTTAAAGTTGAGACATACCTATTTTTACAACTGGCTTAGTTTTTCAGTGTCTTGTCAGAGAATTTGACCGATTCTGTAGCTCAGATTTCAGACATTTTTAGCCATAGCACCAATATTGATGTTAAAGACAGATTAACCAAGCTAGGAATGGTAAAACAAGTGTGGCAGCAGAGTGGGCAGGGGTAAAACTACTTGGAAGGATGGTTACAACCTTTACTTAGCAATCACAAGCGGTCGTTCTCCGACAGGTTTGCAGTTGTGCCCGTGGCAGTGGAGACTTCTGGTTTTCTTGGCCTTAGGACTACCTCCCTACTCACCACCATCAATCAGCACAGACTTCTGCTTTTCTTGGCCCTAGGACCTAGGACCACCTCCCTACTCACCACCATCAGCACAGAGTTGGCTACCTGTAGCAAGGGAGACTTCTGGTGTCCTTGGCCCTAGGGCTACCACCTTACTTACCACCATCAGCACAGAATTAGCTACCTGTAGCAAGGGAGACTTCTGGTGTCCTTGGCCCTAGGACCACCTCCCTACAGAGTTGGCTACCTGTAGCAATGGAAACTTCTGGTGTCCTTGGCCGTAGGGCTACCACCGTACTCAACACCTTTGGAAGAGAGTTGGATACCTGCTTTTCCAGTGCATCACCTTCGTCAAAATCTTGTAGATTTGATATTATGTGAGATATTATGTGAGGTAAAGCCTTTACTGTGAAAATACAATAGTATATATAGAGTAATGTAAATGTTATGCGAGATATTATGGGAGGTAAAGCCTTTACTGTGAAAATACAATAGTATATATAGAGTAATGTAAATGTTATGTGAGATATTATGTGAGGTAAAGCCGTTACTGTGAAAATACAATAGTATATATAGAGTAATGTAAATGTTATGCGAGATATTATGGGAGGTAAAGCCTTTACTGTGAAAATACAATAGTATATATAGAGTAATGTAAATGTTATGTGAGATATTATGTAAGGTAAAGCCTTTACTGTGAAAATACAATAGTATATATAGAGTAATGTAAATGTTACGCGAGATATTATGTGAGGTAAAGCCGTTACTGTGAAAATACAATAGTATATATAGAGTAATGTAAATGTTATGCGAGATATTATGGGAGGTAAAGCCTTTACTGTGAAAATACAATAGTATATATAGAGTAATGTAAATGTTACGCGAGATATTATGTGAGGTAAAGCCTTTACTGTGAAAATACAATAGTATATATAGAGTAATGTAAATGTTATGCGAGATATTATGGGAGGTAAAGCCTTTACTGTGAAAATACAATAGTATATATAGAGTAATGTAAATGTTATGTGAGATATTATGTGAGGTAAAGCCGTTACTGTGAAAATACAATAGTATATATAGAGTAATGTAAATGTTATGCGAGATATTATGGGAGGTAAAGCCTTTACTGTGAAAATACAATAGTATATATAGAGTAATGTAAATGTTATGTGAGATATTATGTAAGGTAAAGCCTTTACTGTGAAAATACAATAGTATATATAGAGTAATGTAAATGTTACGCGAGATATTATGTGAGGTAAAGCCGTTACTGTGAAAATACAATAGTATATATAGAGTAATGTAAATGTTATGTGAGATATTATGTGAGGTAAAGCCTTTACTGTGAAATACAATAGTATATATAGAGTAATGTAAATGTTATGTGAGACATTATGTGAGGTAAAGCCTTTACTGTGAAAATACAATAGTATATATAGAGTAATGTAAATGTTATGTGAGATATTATGTGAGGTAAAGCCGTTACCATGAAAATATAATAGTATATATAGAGTAATGTAAATGTTATGCGAGATATTATGGGAGGTAAAGCCTTTACTGTGAAAATACAATAGTATATATAGAGTAATGTAAATGTTACGCGAGATATTATGTGAGGTAAAGCCTTTACTGTGAAAATACAATAGTATATATAGAGTAATGTAAATGTTATGTGAGATATTATGTGAGGTAAAGCCTTTACTGTGAAAATACATAGTATATATAGAGTAATGTAAATGTTATGTGAGATATTATGTGAGGTAAAGCCTTTACTGTGAAAATACAATAGTATATATAGAGTAATGTAAATGTTATGTGAGATATTATGTGAGGTAAATCCTTTACTGTGAAAATACAATAGTATATATAGAGTAATGTAAATGTTATGTGAGATATTATGTGAGGTAAAGCCTTTACTGTGAAAATACAATAGTATATATAGAGTAATGTAAATGTTATGTGAGATATTATGTGAGGTAAAGCCTTTACTGTGAAAATACAATAGTATATATAGAGTAATGTAAATGTTATGTGAGATATTATGTGAGGTAAAGCCTTTACTGTGACAATACAATAGTATATATAGAGTAATGTAAATGTTATGTGAGATATTATGTGAGGT
>OZ024764.1:11581497-11583997 GCA_964016885.1 Eledone cirrhosa | reverse complement strand
TCCTGCAATAAGATTACTCAATAATGCCCCCCATGCTGACTCTTAACAAGCATTAAGTTTCCTTAAAGCGGGAAGCCTTGCTTTGTCTCTCGTGAAAATCTTCCATGAAAATTCCTAGTGTTCAGTTTTATCTTAATTGCCTAAACTATATTATAATGAATTTCTCTTCTGTCTACACTTGTGTGTGTGTGTGTGTGTGTGTGTGTGTGTGTAGCTGCATGTGTGTGCGTGTTTGTGTTTATATGGGTGTATATGTGTGTATCATCATCATCATCGTTTAACGTCCATTTTCCACGCTAGAATGGGTTAGACGTGTATATGTATGTGTGTCTATATATGTGTGTGTGTGTGTGTGTGTGTGTGTGTGTGTGTGTGTGTGTGTGTGTGTGTGTGTGTGTGTGTGTGTGTGTGTATACATACATACATATATGTATATATACGTGTGCATATATTTCATATTAATTGGCAATAAGATTCTCCCAAAGTAGAATATATATGTATGTATATACATACATACATGCATATATATACATAATACATATATATACGAGATAAGTCAGAAAAGTTCCAGGACTGATGTCACAAAAGATTTATTTCAAACCCAAACTTCACACTAAGAGTTTTCTCCTTCAAAATAATCCCCATTGGTGTATATAACTGTAATCTTAGCTCTCTGCAGCGATCAAACTTTTTTCTTCATAATTTTATATACATGTCCTCTGTTTCAGGTCGTCAAGCAATGAGCACAGAGCAACGAACAAACTTGAAGTTTCTGGTACGGTTGGGGAAAACTCTGTCAGAAGCACTGGGATTGCTGTAGCAAGTGTATGGAGATGAGACGATGTCACGCTCAAGCGGTTTTGGGAGGTGCAAGATGTTTAAAGAAAGATGCGAGGACGTGGAAGATGACCCCAGGAGTGGAAGGCCCTCAACAATTAGGACTGAGGTCAACGTTGAGCGTGTCAGGTAGATGGTGCGTAGCGATCGTCGGCTGACTGTTCGACCGATGGCAAATGAGCTGGGCATGAATTGGGACAGCGTCTGGAAGATTCTCACTGAAGATTTGGACATGCGGAAAGTCTGCGCGAAGATGGTGCCAAAACTGCTGAACGATGACCAGAAAGGTCAATGCATGCAAGTGTGCCAGGACATCCTTGAGCATCTTGAAACCGAACCAGACTTGCTGGGGACAGTCATCACCGGTGATGAGTCATGGATCTTCGAGTACGACCTGGAGGGGACCCGTTTTGAAGACGTGGGCGACATCAAAAAAGCCGTCACGACGGAACTGCGGAGGATCCCTGAAGAATCCTTCCAGGAGTGCATGCAAGCGTGGCAGAAAAGGATGGAAAAGTGCATTAGACTCCAAGGGGGATTACTTTGAAGGAGAAAACTCTTAGTGTGAAGTTTGGGTTGGAAATAAATCTTTTGTGACATCAGTCCTGGAACTTTTCTGACACACCTCGTATATATGAATGTATATATGTATAGTGTATACCTATATATATATGTATGTATACCATCATTACTCTTCATATATATAAAGATATTATGTGTATATATTATATATATAAAGATACATATCATAATGCTATATATATACATATATATATACGATGGTATGTATGTATGTGCATGTACTCATATACAAATGATTTCCCTGGAGCAATGTCAAATGAAATATTTTGTTCAAAAACTCAATGCACCACCCAGACAAGTAATCGAACCCAGGACTTTAAGGTCATAAACTTCACATCTTATCCATAGGGCCACTTGCTTTCACCCAGTACAAACATTTAACCCTTTACCATTTACATTACTCTATATATACTATTGTATTTTCACAGTAAAGGCTTTACCTCACATATCTCACATAACATTTACATTACTCTATATATACTATTGTATTTTCACAGTAAAGGCTTTACCTCACATAATATCTCACATAACATTTACATTACTCTATATATACTATTATATTTTCACAGTAAAGGCTTTACCTCACATAATATCTCACATAACATTTACATTACTCTATATATACTATTGTATTTTCACAGTAAAGGCTTTACCTCACATATCTCACATAACATTTACATTACTCTATATATACTATTGTATTTTCACAGTAAAGGCTTTACCTCACATAATATCTCACATAACATTTACATTACTCTATATATACTATTGTATTGTCACAGTAAAGGCTTTACCTCACATAATATCTCACATAACATTTACATTACTCTATATATACTATTGTATTTTCACAGTAAAGGTTTTACCTCACATAACATTTACATTACTCTATATATACTATTGTATTTTCACAGTAAAGGCTTTACCTCACATAATATCTCACATAACATTTACATTACTCTATATATACTATTGTATTGTCACAGTAAAGGCTTTACCTCACATAATATATCACATAACATTTACATTACTCTATATATACTATTGTATTTTCACAGTAAAGGCTTTACCTCACATAATA
>OZ024764.1:11561497-11571497 GCA_964016885.1 Eledone cirrhosa | reverse complement strand
GACAAAATACACCCAATATACTCTGTAAAGTTGGATTGTTGTTGCCATGATAAAATACACCCAGTACACTCTGTAAAGTGGTAGTGTTGTTGCCATGCTAAAATACACCCAGTACACTCTGTAAATCATTTGGTGATAACAAAGGTATCCAGCCTTAGAAAACTTGCCAAACAAAGGGTTAAGAAACCCTTTAATTGTGTCAAGGATATGACAATCCCCCCTAATGTTGGTGCCATGATCAAATACCTACACCGAGTTGTATATTAGAAAGACTTATTGATGATGAAAGACCTATTTTTTAAGGGCTTCAGTTTAATAGAGGAAGGGGGAAGATTTGAGGGATATGTGACTGCTATTTCTAGCAAATTGTATGTCACATTGACGAACCTACTCAGGGTTTTATATTAGGAAGGACCTATTTTTTAAGGGCTTCAGTTTAAGAGAGGAAAGGGGCAGATTTGAGGGATATGTGACTGCTATTTCTAGCAAATTGTATGTCACATTGACGAACCTACTCAGGGTTTTATATTAGGAAGGACTTCTTTTTTAAGGGCTTCAGTTTAAGAGAGGAAAGGGGCAGATTTGATGGATATGTGACTGCTATTTCTAACAAATTGTATGTCACATTGACGAACCTACTCAGGGTTTTATATTAGGAAGGACCTCTTTTTTAAGGGCTTCAGTTTAAGAGAGGAAAGGGGCAGATTTGAGGGATATGTGACTGCTATTTCTAGCAAATTGTATGTCACATTGACGAACCTACTCAGGGTTTTATGTTAGGAAGGACCTATTTTTTAAGGGCTTCAGTTTAAGAGAGGAAAGGGGCAGATTTGAGGGATATGTGACTGCTATTTCTAGCAAATTGTATGTCACATTGACGAACCTACTCAGGGTTTTATATTAGGAAGGACCTATTTTTTAAGGGCTTCAGTTTAAGAGAGGAAAGGGGCAGATTTGAGGGATATGTGACTGCTATTTCTAGCAAATTGTATGTCACATTGACGAACCTACTCAGGGTTTTATATCAGGAAGGACCTATTTTTTAAGGGCTTCAGTTTAAGAGAGGAAAGGGGCAGATATGAGGGATATGTGACTGCTATTTCTAGCAAATTGTATGTCACATTGACGAACCTACTCAGGGTTTTATGTTAGGAGGGACCCAGTTCTTCAAGTGCTTCACTAGAAATAAGTAAGAGGGAAGGGGAGGAGGGGAATCCCCTTTTAAGGGCCAGTTAGCTGTGGAGTCCTTGGAAATTCTCCAAGTATTTTCTGCAAGAATTGGTTTACATCAACGTATGTGAAGTGTCATTAGAGGGGTTATTGTGTGTGTGGTGTGTGTGTGTGTGCTGTGTGTATGTGGAGGTGTGTGTGTGGAGATGTGTGTGTGTGTGTGTGTGGTGTGTGTGGAGGTGTGTGTGGAGGTGTGTGTGGTGTGTGTGGAGATGTGTGTGTGGAGATGTGTGTGTGTGTGTGTGTGTGTGTGTGGAGGTGTGTGTGTGGAGGTGTGTGTGTGTGTGGTGTGTGTGGAGGTGTGTGTGGAGGTGTGTGTGGTGTGTGTGGAGATGTGTGTGTGGAGATGTGTGTGTGTGTGGAGATGTGTGTGTGTGTGTGTGTGTGTGGAGGTGTGTGTGTGGAGGTGTGTGTGTGTGTGTGGTGGTGTGTGTGTGTGGTGGTGTGTGTGTGTGGTGGTGTGTGTGTGTGGAGATGTGTGTGTGGAGGTGTGTGTGTGGAGATGTGTGTGTGGAGGTGTGTGTGTGTGGTGATGTGTGTGTATGTGGTGTGTGTGTGTGGAGATGTGTGTGTGTGTGGTGATGTGTCTGTATGTGGTGTGTGTGTGTGTGTGGTGTGTGTGTGTGTGTGTGTATTAATGTGTGTACATATATGCATGTGGATTCATATAGTGTGTGTGTGCGTGTGTGTGTATTAATGCGTGTACATATATGCATACCCATAGATATACACTTTTGTGAACTCAGAGAAACACACACATATAAGCATATACATGTACACATCTCTATAATAGATACATACACACACACACAACACATACACAATACACACACACAACACACACCACAAACACACACACACATACACTACACATACACATACGGCGCATACACACAAGACACACACACATACAACATACACACACACAACACATACACAATACACACACACATACCACAAACATACACAATACACACACATACACAATACACACACACACTACACATACGGCGCATACACACAAGACACACACACACATACAACATACACACACACATACCACAAACATACACAATACACACACACATACACATACGGCGCATACACACAAGACACACACACATACACACAAGACACACACACACACACATATAACACTTACACACACACAACATACACACACACATATAACACTTACACACACACAACATACACACACACATATAACACTTACACACACACACACACTAATTCAAACCATTTACAAGGAATTAATTGAATATCTATGATTGAATTATATCAAGGAAAGTGAAATTATGCAAATTTATGCAAATTTATACAAATTTTATTCAAATTTATGAAAATACATGCCGACAATAAGATACAATAAGAAACAATTAAATTATTCTTTTACTGATTTCTGTCATTAGACTGCGACCATACTGGAGCAATGCTTTATCTCTCTCTCTCTCTCTCTCTGTGTGTGTCTGTGTGTGTGTGTGTGTGTGTGTGTGTATGTCTGTCTGTCTGTCTGTCTCTGTGTGTGTGTCTGTCTGTCTGTCTGTCTGTCTGTCTGTGCGTGTGTGTGCGTGTGTGCGTGTGTGCGTGTGTGTGTGTGTGTGTGTGTGTGTGTGTGTGTGTGTGTGTGTGTGAAGGCGCATGGCTTAGTGGTTAGAGCAGCAGGCTTGCAATCGAAAGGTTGTGAGTTCAATTCTCGGACCGAGGAAGCAATGTTCCCGTTGGTCTTTCCAGTTGCCAATACTATCTATCGGCCGCAACTCCAGGTAGAAGGAGCAACGTGAAATAAAGTGTCTTGCTCAAGGACATAACACATCGACCGGTCCAGGAATCGAACTCACAACCTCACGATTGCAAATCCAGTTCTCTAACCACTCAGCCACACGCCTTCACCCCCCCTCCCCCACACACATAGATAGATATGAAAAGTTTCAAGAGCCCAGAGGCTGAGCTCCGGCCATTTGAACAGCTAAATCCAAACTAAAGCGCCGGTATTTGAACGACAGGAATCTAGTTGAACTTATCAAGATGTTGAAACGGCCAGAGCTCAGCTGTCGGGGTCCTGAATCTTTTCATATCACCCGCTCTACTACCCCAAGTATTGAGTACTCTGGTGGGTTATGGTCTATCTAGTTTTTACCACATCCTATCACGCGCCTTCTCATATATATCATGATTCCTGATGATTTCTAAAGAATGAAACAGTTCTAGTCCTGTAGAATCTCATCTATATTAAAACTTTTATACTCTGCTATATATATATATATGTATATGTTAGGTAATTCCGAAGGAAAAGCAAAGGAAAAAAGAGTGCTCTATGTATAGAACAGAGCTATTTAATTAGAGAGTGAACAACACAAAATATAACTACTCCATTACCAAAGGTTTCTGGATACCAGACAATAACAATATACGTCAGGGTCAGTCATCAAACAGAGATGTTATAACATCTAATTAAATATATATATATATATATATCATCATCATCATCATCATCATTTCATTTCACGTCCGCTTTTTCCCTGCTTGCAAGGGTGGGACGGGAACTGATTCTGGCTTGATTTCTACAGCTGGATGCCCTTCCTAACACCAACCTCATTTACAGTGAGTGCTGGGTGCTTTTTTGCCGTGGCACCTCAACGACCACTTTGCAGGGGAATGATAGGGACACCAGTCCCTATCATCTCATTTCTACAGCTGAGTAAACTGGAGCAATGTGAAATACAGTGTCTTGCTCAAGGACACAACACATCACCCGGTCTGAGAATTGAACTCACAACCTTTCGATTGTAAGGCCAATGCTCTAACCACTAGCCACGTGCCTCCATATATATATATATATATATAAACATGAGAAGAAAGAGGAATACTGCGTGGTTGCACATGGGTTACATATTATAAAATTAGTCCCTCGTCAGTGATTTGCCAACCATCATTGGTATTTCATCGCATTAAAAATCATATACCTCAGGTTGGTGCGAGCAATAACTAAAAAAAGCTATTGGGACAAGTGAATCGCGTAAAGCGAGTGAGACAAGTAAACAACATAGAAGGATAAAAGCAAACCGAAGATATATATATATATATATATATATATATATATATATACATATATATATATATATATATATATATATGTAGGATGTGAGTTTTATTGTAGTACAATAAAGCAATGCAGATATCGGATTAGAAGCACTCTACAGTTTGTAGGACTGGAGTATACATAATATATAAGAACAAAAGATGGTTAAAAGAGTTCCATGTATTTTATTATGCACATTTCAAAAACAAATATCATCATGCAATAACATTTGTGTTTTCATCAGATAAAACAGGAAGACATGATATGAAGGTTAAAAAAACACTTGTGGATAGTGCAGTTTTAAATCAACATATGATAGTGCAGTATTAAATCATATGTTGATTTAAAACTGCACTATCCACAAGTGTTTTTTTAACCTTCATATCATGTCTTCCTGTTTTATCTGATGAAAACACAAATATTATTGCATGATGATATTTGTTTTTGAAATGCGCATAATAAAATACATGGAACTCTTTTAACCATCTTTTGTTCTTATATATATATATATTTGACCTGGGATGAGGTGATAAAAGCCGACCTTACCCAACTACACCTCTCAAAGACAATGACACACGACCGTGACTTCTGGCGTCACGCAGTAATACAGAGTACCCGACCTCCCATGGGTACATGCTGAAGCATATAAACAATATGCCCCCACCGCAAGGTGGTCGTGGAGGTGCCACGGCAAAAAAGCACCCAGCCCACACTGTAAAGTGAACGTGTAGGCGCCACGAAAAAGCACCCAGCACTCACTGTAAATGAGGTTGGTGTTAGGAAGGGCATCCAGCTGTAGAAATCAAGCCAGATCAGTTCCTGTATGAGCAAGGCATGGTCAGCCGACCAGACACTGCCCACAACAGGACAACCCGTCTAACCCATGCTAGCGTGGAAGAACGGACGTAAAACGGTGATGATGATGATGATGATATATATTGTGGTTGTGTAGGTGTCACAACAAAAAGCACACACTGTAAATCTGGTTGGCGTTAGGAAGTGTATCCAGCCATAGAAACGTAGCCAGAAACAGTTCTATATCAGGAAGACATGATCACCTGACTTGAATTGCCTCTAATGGGACAACCTGTCTAACCCATGCTAGCATGGTATAATGGACATTAAAAGATAATGAGGGTGATATCATCATCATTATCGTCATTTAACACCCATTTTAACATCCTAGCATGGATTAAATGAATTGTACATATGTGAACCAAGCCAGAGCAGATGAGCATCTCCAGAAGGTGAACAACACAAAATATAACTACTCCATTACCAAAGGTTTCTGGATATCAGACAAGAATAATATACGTCAGGGTCATTCATCAAACAGAGATGTTATAACATCTAATTAAATATATATATATATCATCATCATTTCATTTTACGTCCGCTTCTTCCCTGCTTGCAAGGGTGGGACGGGAACTGATGCTGGCTTGATTTCTACAGCTGGATGCCCTTCCTAACACCAACCTCATTTACAGTGAGTGCTGGGTGCTTTTTTGCCGTGGCATCTACACGACCACTTTGCAGTGGAATGATAGGGACCCCTGTCCCTATCATCTCATTTCTACAGCTGAGTAAACTGGAGCAATGTGAAATAAAGTGTCTTGCCCAAGGAAACAACACATCACCCAGTCTGAGAATTGAACTCACAACCTTTCGATTGCAAGGCCAATGCTCTAACCACTAAGCCATGTGCCTCCATATATATATATATTTCCTTTTCCGTACAAACTTCACTTTATGTCCAGTTTCTACACTAGCATAGTTTAGACGAGGTGTCCTGTTGTGGGCAATGCTAGGTCAGATGACCATGTCTTGCTCATACAGAACTGATTTGGGCTATATATCTGTGTGTGTGTGTGTATATATTTGATTGTAATCTGCCCTATAATAGCTACATCAATTTATACCTGATATCATATATATAATTTATACCTGATATCATATATATATATATATACCCCCCACTGCAAGGTGGTCGTGGAGGTGCCACGGCAAAAAAGCACCCAGCCCACACTGTAAAGTGGACGTGTAGGCGCCACAAAAAAGCACCCAGCACTCACTGTAAATGAGGTTGGTGTTAGGAAGGGCATCCAGCTGTAGAAATCAAGCCAAATCAGTTCCTGTATGAGCAAGGCATGGTCAGCCGACCAGACACTGCCCACAACAGGACAACCCGTCTAACCCATGCTAGTGTGGAAGAACGGACGTAAAACGGTGATGATGATGATGATGATGATCTGTGTGTGTGTGTGTATATATTTGATTGTAATATGCCTTATAATAGCTACAACATCAATTTATACCTGATATATATATATATATATATATATATAAATGTAAGTATGCATGTATACGTACATACATATATGTATACAGACGTACAGTAGCATGCACATATATATATATATATACATATATATATACATATGCATACAGGTACACATACATATATGCACGTATCAGTTTAGCGGCGCTAACGTCGCTTTGTTCGTTTGTAAACAAACTGAACAGCCTGAATTTATGCCATACGGTGTTAAGGCAACCACGTCACCTTTTTGTTCAACACTGACACAGGAACGATGTACTAGTTTCAAGCTTGTTAGCTATCATCAGCACCGTTTACCCATCTGCCAGATAGTTGAACGTTCGAAAGTATATACTTTCCTTATGAAAATTAATGGCTGAGCAGCCTAATTTGCATATTGAGTGAGTTAAATATAGATATATATATCTGTGTGTGTGTGTAGTGCCAACACTACAGCTAATGTTCCCCCTCCATACACATACACACATGTATAGCATGACTCATACACTATTCACTTCCCTGACATTTGTGTATTATTCTATGCACTATTGGGGTGGTGGATTGGCAGTATCGGTAGAGGGTCGGACGCCATGCTTTCCAGCATAGTTACGTCCCTTTACGATCTGAGTTCAAATCCCGCCGAGGTTGACTTTGCCTTTCATCCTTACGGGGGTCGATAAAATAAAGTACCAGTAACGCACTGGGTAATTGCTGGCCTTGTGCCTAAAGTAGAAACAATTATTCTATGCACTATACATACACCTTTGACGAGTTGTAGTGCACCTGAGCACTGTACACAATAATTTCATTATTATTATTATATGCATGTAAAACTCTCTTCAAAAATGGAGATAAGAGAAGGTAACTCACCAAAATTGTTGATCGGTGGTGCTGTGTTCCATAGCCGTAAGCTGCTGGGAATCTTCTCTGTGATCGGACTTATTTCTGGATAAATGATGATCATACTGCAAAGATAGGTGAATAGAGTAGAACATCAATATTATTGTTATTATTATTACTATTATTTATTAGCCACAAGGGCCGACATGTAGGGGAAACTACAAAGACAGGGACAGTGGAGGGGTTTACAATAAGGTCGAGTAAAAGTGCACAATGGCAAGACTAATTTAACAATGAAGATGTAAAAAATATAAAATAAACTATGCATAAATATAACATAAAAATAAATTCCCCAATAGTGGGGTGGGACGACCCTGGGGTGACTCAGGTACCCCACCAATCCTGAACCACCCGGAGAGAGCACCCCTCTCCTCCTCAAATTAGATTATCATTATTATTATTATTGTGTGTACCAGTAATGTACGGGGTAATTGTAAAGTACCAGTAATGTACGGAGTAATTGTAAAGTACCAGTAATGTACTGGGTATTTGCTGGCCTTGTGCCAAAAGTAGAAACAATTATTATTATTATTGTGTGGGGGGGGGGGGGGGGGGGGGGGGTAGCAGCACTGTTAGAGCAGCGGATGCCATGCTTTGCATCATAGAGTGTGAGCTCTTTATGATCTCAAATCCCACCGAGGTTAACTTTACCTTTCATCCTTACGGGGGTCAATAAAATGAAGTACCAAAAGCACCACCACCACCACCAACACCACAACCATACTACAAGCATCATCATCACCACCACTAAAACCATCACCACCACTATCACCACTAAAATGATCACCACTTCTACCACCACAACAACAACAACCACCACCACCACCACCACTTTCACCACTAAAACCATGACCATCACAACAACCATCACCACCACCACCACCACCACCGCCACCACAACCACCACCACCACCACCACCAAAACCACCACAACCATCACCACCACCACCACTAAAACCATTACCACCACTATCACCACTAAAACGATCATCACCACCACCACCACCACTTTCACCACTAAAACCATGACCATCACCACCACTACCACTACCACAACCATCACCACAAACACCACAACAACAACCATCACCACCACCACCACCAGAACCATCACCATCATCACCACAACAACAACCATCATCACCACACCACAACCACAACCATCACCACCACCACTACCACCACAACCATCACCACCACAACAACAACAACAACCATCACCACCACCACAACAACCATCACCACCATCACCACAACCATCACCACCACAACCATCACCACCACCACCACCACCACCACTGTGTTAAGTGGTTTTAATTTGATAGCGTATTAATTGCTAATTGCTAGAGACCGTGAGCTAATTAAGGGTGGCAGCAGTGGTGGTGTAGTTTCCTTGATGTATCAGAGGGGTGGTGGTGGATGGAGGTGGTGGTGGTGGAGGTGAAGGAATGGAGGAGGTGTGGGGAGGGTGCGGGGAAGGGGGGGGGAAATTGCATCAATAATAGGCAAATTAACTTTGTTTTATTAGATTTATCAACCTGCCCACCTCCCTCCACCCCCACCAATCACCTTATCCTGCTCCGCACCGCCCAGCACTGTTCTGCGCCTCCTCGTTTGTTACGATTAATTGATCCACCGATCAGTATAGTTGTTAAACAACACCATGATAAATTATTATACTTTGAATGTTATTATTATTAAGATTGGCAGAATCGGAAGAGGGTCGGACGCCATGCTTTCCAGCATAGTTACGTCCCTTTACGATCTGAGTTCAAATCCCGCCGAGGTTGACTTTACCTTTCATCCTTATGGGGTCGATAAAATAAAGTACCAGTAATACACTGGGTAATTGCTGACCTTGTGCCTAAAGTAGAAACAATTATTATTATTATTATTATATTGAGGGTGGTAGATTAGCAGTATCGGTAGAGGGTCGGACACCATGATAGGGTGGTGGATTGGCAGTATCGGTAGAGGGTCGGACGCCATGCTAGGGTGGTGGATTGGCAGTATCGGTAAAGAGTCGGACGCCATGCTAGGGTGGTGGATTGGCAGTATCGGTAAAGGGTCGGACGCCATGCTAGGGTGGTGGATTGGCAGTATCGGTAGAGGGTCGGACACCATGCTAGGGTGGTGGATTGGCAGTATCGGTAAAGAGTCGGACACCATGCTAGGGTGGTAGATTGGCAGTATCGGTAGAGGGTCGGACACCATGCTAGGGTGGTGGATTGGCAGTATCGGTAGAGGGTCGGACACCATGCTAGGGTGGTGGATTGGCAGTATCGGTAGAGGGTCGGACACCATGCTTTGATGCATAGAGTTACGGCCCTTGCCATTCTGAGTTCAAATCCCGCCGAGGTTGACTTTACCTTTCATCCTTACGAGGTCGATAAAATAAAGTACCAGTAATACACTGGGTTATTGCTGGCCTTGTGCCAAAAGTAGAAACAGTT
>OZ024764.1:11548997-11556497 GCA_964016885.1 Eledone cirrhosa | reverse complement strand
GCTGTTGTTGTTGTTGTTGTGGCTGTTGTGATAGTTGTTGTGGCTGTTATGGTTGTTGTTGTGGTTGTTGTTGTTACCGTTGTTGTGGTGTTATGGCTGTTATTATTATTGTTGTTGTTGTTGTTGTGGTGGTTGTTGTTGTTGAGGTGTTGTTGTGGCTGTTGTTATTATTATTATTATTGTTGTTGTGGCTGTTGTTGTTGTTGTTGTGGCTGTTGTGATAGTTGTTGTGGCTGTTATGGTTGTTGTTGTGGTGTTATGGCTGTTATTATTATTGTTGTTGTTGTTGTGGTGGTTGTTGTTGTTGAGGTGTTGTTGTGGCTGTTGTTGTTGTTATTATTATTGTTGTTGTTGTTGTTGTTGTTGTGGCTGTTGTGATAGTTGTTGTGGCTGTTATGGTTGTTGTTGTGGTTGTTGTTGTTACCGTTGTTGTGGTGTTATGGCTGTTATTATTATTGTTGTTGTTGTTGTGGTGGTTGTTGTTGTTGAGGTGTTGTTGTGGCTGTTGTTGTTATTATTATTATTATTGTTGTTGTGGCTGTTGTTGTTGTTGTTGTGGCTGTTGTGATAGTTGTTGTGGCTGTTATGGTTGTTGTTGTGGTTGTTGTTACCGTTGTTGTGGTGTTATGGCTGTTATTATTATTGTTGTTGTTGTTGTTGAGGTGTTGTTGTGGCTGTTGTTGTTGTTATTATTATTGTTGTTGTGGCTGTTGTTGTTGTTATTATTATTGTTGTTGTGGCTGTTGTTATTGTTGTTGTGGCTGTTGTGATAGTTGTGGCTGTTATGGTTGTTGTTGTGGTTGTTGTTGTTACCATTGTTGTGGTGTTATGGCTGTTATTATTGTTGTTGTTGTTGTTGAGGTGTTGTTGTGGCTGTTGTTGTTATTATTATTATTGTTGTTGTGGCTGTTGTTGCTGTTGTTGTGGCTGTTGTGATAGTTGTGGCTGTTATGGTTGTTGTTGTGGTTGTTGTTGTTACCGTTGTTGTGGTGTTATGGCTGTTATTATTATTGTTGTTTTTGTTGTTGAGGTGTTGTTGTGGCTGTTGTTGTTGTTATTATTATTATTGTTGTTGTGGCTGTTGTTATTGTTGTGGCTGTTGTGATAGTTGTTGTGGCTGTTATGGTTGTTGTTGTGGTTGTTGTTGTTACCATTGTTGTGGTGTTATGGCTGTTATTATTATTGTTGTTGTTGTTGTTGAGGTGTTGTTGTGGCTGTTGTTGTTGTTATTATTATTATTGTTGTTGTGGCTGTTGTTGTTGTTGTTGTGGCTGTTGTGATAGTTGTTGTGGCTGTTATGGTTGTTGTTGTGGTTGTTGTTGTTACCGTTGTTGTGGTGTTATGGCTGTTATTATTATTGTTGTTGTTGAGGTGTTGTTGTGGCTGTTGTTGTTGTTGTTGTGGCTGTTGTTATTATTATTATTGTTGTTGTTGTTGTTGTTGTGGTGGTTGTTGTTGTTGAGGTGTTGTTGTGGCTGTTGTTGTTGTTACTGATGTTGCAGTGGTGGTAGTGGTGTTGGTGGCAGTGTTGTGTGGTAAAATGGTCGTGTAGGTGTCACAACAAAAAGCACCATACCCAAACTTGTTTTTATTGTTGTATGGACACACACACACACACACAGACACACACACACACATATATATATAAATGTGTATATGGGAGCTGTACGGGAGCCTCCCAAAAGTCAGCTCAAAAGTGACACAGAGGAGACTGAGGTTAGCTGGACATGCTCACCGACATCCAGAGTTGACATTGCACTCAGTGCTCCTTTGGGAGCCCCTGCATGGACACACTGGAAGAGGAAGACCAAGGTTAACGTATGTTGATGCCCTAAGGACAGACACTGGTCTGTTGGAGACGCAGGACATGGCAGCGATAATGAGGGACAGAGACCGCTGGCGAGAACTCGTCCATGGATCTCGGGAATTTTACCCGCCCTAGAAAAAATATATATATATTTAATTATGTAATATATATTTAATTATGATGATTTCTACCGAATGAAACAGTTCTAGTCCTGTAGAAGCTTTTCTATATTAAAACATTTATACTCTGCTATGTATTGAGTACCTTACTTACTGTGGTTACCTCCGATTGAACCTGGGACAAACTTATATATATATATATATATATATATCATCATCATCATTTTACATCCGCTTTTCCCTGCTTGCAAGGGTGGGACGGGAACTAATTCTGGCTTGATTTCTACAGCTGGATGCCCTTCCTAACACCAACCTCATTTACAGTGAGTGCTGGGTGCTTTTTTGCCGTGGCACCTCCACGACCACTTTGCAGTGGAATGATAGGGACCCCAGTCCCTATCATCTCATTTCTACAGCTGAGTAAACTGGAGCAATGTGAAATAAAGTGTCTTGCTCAAGGAAACAACACATCACCCGGTCTTAGAATTGAACTCACAACCTTTCGATTGCAAGGCCAATGCTCTAACCACTAAGCCATGTACCTCCATATATATATATATATATATACACACACACACACACACACACACACACACATATGTGTAAGGCTTCTACAGAGGCTCAATCTACCAGTTTCAACAGAACAGTATATAGACAGTCATGCTAACATTTCTAGAGAAATACTTTCTAAACTTTTATCACATTTAAAAAAAAAATGTTTCAATACACAAAACTACATAATTTGTACCTCACATAAACACTACCATCATCAGAACTACCACCACTACCATCAATCCACCACCACCACCATTACCATCACAACCACCACCACAACCACAACACCATCACCATCACAACCACAACACCAACACCATCGCAGCCACCACCACAACCACAACCACCACCACTACCACCAACACTACCATAACAACACTACCATAACCACCACCACTACCATAACCACCACCACCACCACAACACCAACACCATCGCAGCCACCACCACAACCACAACCACCACCACTACCATCACAACCACTACCATCAATCCACCACCACCACCATTACCATCACAGCCACCACCACAACACCAACACCACCACCACCACAACACCAACACCATCGCAGCCACCACCACAACCACAACCACCACCACTACCATCACAACCACTACCATCAATCCACCACCACCACCATTACCATCACAGCCACCACCACAACCACAACACCACCACCACCACAACACCAACACCATCGCAGCCACCACCACAACCACAACCACTACCATAACCAACACTACCATAACCACCACCACTACCATAACCACCACCACCACCACCACAATACCAACACCACCACTACCATAACCACCACAACACCAACACCACCACCACCACCATCACCACAACCACAACCACTACCATAACCACCACCACCATCACAGCCATCACCATCACCATCACCATCACCACCACCACCACCAGAGCCACCACCACTACCATAACCAACACTACCATAACCACCACCACTACCATAACCACCACCACCACCACAACACCAACACCACCACTACCATAACCACCACAACACCAACACCACCACCACCACCATCACAGCCACCACCATCACCACAACCACAACCACTACCATAACCACCACCACCACCACAACACCAACACCACCACTACCACCACAACACCACCGCCACCACCACCACAACACCAACACCATCGCAGCCACCACCACTACCATAACCACCACCACTACCATAACCACCACCACCACCACAACACCAACACTACCACCACAACACCAACACCACCACCACCATCACAGCCACCACCATCACCACAACCACTACCATAACCACCACCACCATCACAGCCATCACCATCACCATCACCACCACCACCAGAGCCAACACCACCACCACAACCAACACCACCATCACAGCCACCACCACCACAAAACTATCATTCACCATAACATACCACACCACAACTCACACCACTACATCTGTTGATCTTTGTAAAGAACACCATAATACTACTACCACCACACCACACCACACTGCACTACCCCACACCATACCTCCATCACTACCCCAGACATACCACACCACAACCATCACCATCACCACACCACACCACACCATACACAAATACCACACCACCACCACACCACCACCACTACAACACCACCACCACCACTACCACCACCACCACACCACCACCACACCACACCACACCACCACCACCACCACAACTGTGCAAAACATTTAAAGATCATTTATAAATATTCAACAAACGACATGGAAACACAAAGAATTTATTATCAGTATTGTTGTTGGTGTTGTTGGTGTTATTGTTGGTGTTGTTGTTGGTGTTGTTGTTGGTGTTGGTGGTGTGGTTGGTGTTGTTATTGTTGTTGTTGGTGTTGGTGGTGTGGTTGGTGTTGTTGGTTGTTGTTGTTGGTGTTGTTATTGTTGTTGTTGGTTGTTGTTGTTGGTGGTGTGGTTGGTGTTGTTATTGTTGTTGTTGGTGGTGTGGTTGGTGTGGTTGTTGTTGGTGGTGTCATTGTTATTGTTGGTGTTGTTGTTGGTGGTGTGGTTGGTGTGGTTGTTGTTGGTGGTGTCATTGTTATTGTTGGTGTTGTTGTTGGTGGTGTGGTTGCTGTTGTTGTTATTGTTGTTGTTGTTGTTGGTGGTGGTGTGGTTGTTGGTGGTGGTGTGGTTGGTGTTGTTATTGTTGTTGTTGGTGGTGGTGTGGTTGGTGTTGTTGGTTGTTGTTGTTGGTGTTGGTGTTGTTATTGTTGTTGTTGGTTGTTGTTGTTGGTGTTGGTGGTGTGGTTGGTGTTGTTATTGTTGTTGGTGGTGGTGTGGTTGGTGTTGTTATTGTTGTTGTTGGTGGTGTCATTGTTGTTGGTGTTGTTGTTGGTGGTGTGGTTGCTGTTGTTGTTATTGTTGTTGTTGTTGGTGGTGGTGGTGTGGTTGTTGGTGGTGGTGTGGTTGGTGTTGTTATTGTTGTTGTTGGTGTGGTTGTTGTTGGTGGTGGTGGTGGTGTGGTTGGTGGTGTTGTTGTTGTTATTGTTGTTGTTGGTGGTGTGGTTGTTGTTGTTGGTGGTGGTGGTGGTGTGGTTGGTGGTGTTGTTGTTGGTGGTGTGGTTGTTGTTGTTGGTGGTGGTGGTGGTGTGGTTGGTGTTGTTATTGTTGTTGTTGGTGGTGGTGGTGTGGTTGTTGTTGGTGGTGGTGTGGTTGGTGTTGTTATTGTTGTTGTTGGTGGTGGTGGTGTGGTTGGTGTTGTTGGTGGTGGTGTGGTTGTTGTTGTTGGTGGTGTGGTTGTTGTTGGTGGTGGTGTTGTTGTTATTGTTGGTGTTGGTGTGGTTGTTGTTATTATTATTAAAACATTATTTATTCACATTTCCTGCTTATACGAGATAAACCATCATCATCATCATCATTATAATCATGATCCCCATCATCATCATCATCATCATCATCACCACCATCCCCATTTTTGTAACCCCCCCTTCCCCCAACTGAACCTGTTTTTGTATTGTCCCCTATATGTAGGACCTTATGGCCAATAAATAAAGAATTGGTAGTATTGGTAGACCATCAGACGCCATGCTTTGCGGCATAGAGTTACGGCCCTTTACGTTCTGAGTTCAAATCTCGCTGAGCTTAATTTTGCCTTTCATCCTTACAGGGTCGATAAAATAAAGTACCAGTAATGTACTGGGGGCGATTTAATCGACTTTCTCCTCCCCCCAAGTTACTGGCCTTGTGCCTATACTAGAAATCATTGTGGAGTGGCAGTATCGGTAGAGGGTCGGATGCCATGCTGCTATGGAGCATAGAGTTACGGCCGTTTATGATCTGAGCTCAAATCCCACCGAGGTTAACTTTGCTTTTCATCCTTACGGGGTTGATAAAATAAAGTACCAGTAATGTACTGGGATAAATGCTGGCCTTGTGCCAAAAGTAGAAACAATTATTATTGTGGGGGGACGGGGTAGATAAAATAAAGTACCAGTAATACACTGGGGTAATTGCTGGCCTTGTGCCAAAAGTAGAAACAATTATTATCATTATTATAAATGTGAATTTCCAGAATAATAAATATATCCACTATGAATAATGTAAAAGGGAAATATATACACATATATATATATATTGACATATATACATACATATATATATATATATATATATATACTGACATATATATATATATATATATATATATATATACAAAAACACACATTCCCATATACATACACACACAGGCAAAATACAAACTTATGGACAATTTCTCCTTCACCACCGCCACCATCAACCACCACTACTACCACCCTCACCACTACAACAGCTTCGCCATCACCACCGTCACCACCACCGCTACTACCACCACTACTACCACCCTCACCACTACAACACCCTCGCCACCACCACCGTCACCATCACCGCTACTATCACCCTCACCACTACAACATCCTCGCCACCACCACCACCGCTACTACCACCACCACTGCCACTACCACCACTACTACCACCCTCGCCACCACTACTACCACCACCACTGCCACTATCACTACCACTACCACTATCACTACTACCACCCTCACCACCACCACCAAACCCAACCTTCACAACATGCTACTCTAAAATGGATCGTTAGAATTCCGGTAAATTCTATCAAATTTAAATATATTGATCAAGGATCAGTTTTAACGAGACCCCCAGCTGTCCCTGTGTTCAATCATCATCACCACCATCATCATCATCCCTACCAATACCACCACCATCACCATCATCACTACCAATATTACCATCAACATCACTACACACACATATACATGTTTGTGTAGTGATGTTGATATATATATATATATATATATATATGCAGAGGTTATATTTAATTTAAACATTTTTATAACTGATATAAAGCACTCAACAAGTTAGTGGAGTAAATACACAATATATTAATAAATGGAAACTATATTTATAAAACCATATTTATTTTATTATATTATGCATATTTCAAGGGAAACCAAGGCAAATTATGGTGCGCTTTCTTCAGATAAAATACAGATTTGTTTTATAAATAAATATTGACATACCCGGTGTTCTATCCAGGAAGTTCCAACCGTTAAGGTTGTCTTTTTTCCGGGTATGTCAATATTTATTTATAAAACAAATCTGTATTTTATCTGATGAAAGCGCACCATAATTTGCCTTGGTTGCCCTTGAAATATGTATAATAAAATAAATATGGTTTTATAAATATAGTTTCCATTTATTAATATATTGTATATAGAAGACGTGGTAAAGGAAGACCACGAAAAACATGGGCGGAGGTGGTGATAACAGACCTCAGATCATTGAAGCTCACGGTGGAGATGACGAGGGGACCGTGACGAGTGGAGAGATGCTGTGCTGAATAAGACCCGTCCCACCCTTGCAAGCAGGGAAAAGCGGACGTAAAATGATGATGATGATGATGATGATGATATATATATATAAATGTGTGTAGATAAATCTACCAAAATATACGGTGGTGTCCAATCCGTATGA
>OZ024764.1:11516558-11519058 GCA_964016885.1 Eledone cirrhosa | reverse complement strand
ACACACTCTACAGAAACAACACAACACACAATACACAACACATACACAACACTACACAACACACATACTATATACAACCACTACACATGACACATATGCACATACATACATATATAAACACCTACACACATACATACATAGACACCAACACACACATACACACACACGTACCTAGACACATCCACACATACATAAACCCCTACACACACACCTAGACACCGATACACACACATGTAACTAGACACACATCCACATACATACATGAAACCCCTACACACATACACACACGTATCTACACACACATACATATGTAAATACCTACTCACATACATACATAGACACTGATACACACACACACACCTACATACACACACATATACCTAGAGACACACACATATACATACACACCCACATATACCTAGAGACATACATACATCCACATATACCTAGAGACACACACACACATATACATACACATACCCACATATACCTAGAGACATACACACGACCACATATACCTAGAGACACACACACACATACCTAGAGACACACACACATATACATCCACACACCCACATATACCTAGAGACACACACATATATACATACACTCGCATATACGTAGAGACACACACATACACACTCCCCTACACACACACATACACACTCCCCTACACACACATACACACTCCCCTACACACATACTCCCCTACACACACACATACACTCTCCTACACACACACATACACTCATACACACTCCCCTACACACACATACATACACTCCCCTACACACACACACACACACTCCCCTACACACACACATACCTAATTATATATCTCCTGAGTCTTTCAATATCAAAGAAGTGGGTCTGACTGAAGGCTGGCAAGGGTTAAGGACCGGTGACTGTACTTTCAACACCATCAACAGATCTCATTACCAGACAACATCAGACCCACTACAACATTCATCAAACAGACAGCTGGATATGAAGACATTCAACAACTCCACTTCAAGATGTCTTCCTAGCTTCTGAAGTCTTCAGCTTTTAATTATTATCATTAATGGTGGTACGAACCTTTACGGTGTGAGTTCAAATCCCCGCCGAGGTTGACTTTGCCTTTCATCCTTACGGGGGTCGATAAAATAAAGTACCAGTAATACACTGGGATAAATGCTGGCCTTGTGCCAAAAGTAGAAACAATTATGAGATAAAATAAAGTACCAGTAATGCACTGGGGTAATTGCTGGCCTTGTTTGTGCCAAAAGTAGAAACAATTGTTATGTCGGATGCCATGCTTTGCAGCATAGAGTTACGGCCCTTTATGATCTGAGTTCAAAATCCCGCCGAAGTTAACTTTGCCTTTCATCCTTACGGGGTCGATAAAATAAAGTACCAGTAATGCACTGGGGTAATTGCTGGCCTTGTTTGTGCCAAAAGTAGAAACAATTGTTATGTCGGACGCCATGCTTTGCAGCATAGAGTTACGGCCCTTTATGATCTGAGTTCAAAATCCCGCCGAGGTTAACTTTGCCTTTCATCCTTACGGGGTCAATAAAATAAAGTACCAGTAATACACTGGAGTCAATTTAATCGACTTTCCCCTCCCTCAAAATTGCTGGCCTTGTGCCTAAAGTAGAAATCATTATTATTATTATTACTATTGTTGTTGTTGTCAGGGCGGTGGGTTCGCAGTATCGGTAGAGGGTCTGACACCATGCTCCGTAACAAAGAGTTACGGCCCTTTATGGTCTGAGTTCAAATCCCGCCGAGGTTAAACTTTGCCTTTCATCCTTACGGGGTCGATAAAATAAAGTACCAGTAATGTACTGGGGTAATTGCTGGCCTTGTGCCAAAAGTAGAAACAATTATTACAGGGTTGATAAAATAAAGTACCAGTAATGCACTGGGGTAATTGCTGGCCTTGTGCCAAAAGTAGAAACAATTATTACAGGGTTGATAAAATAAAGTACCAGTAATGCACTGGGGTAATTGCTGGCCTTGTGCCAAAAGTAGAAACAATTATTACAGGGTTGATAAAATAAAGTACCAGTAATACACTGGGGTAATTGCTGGCCTTGTGCCAAAAGCAGAAACAATTAAATTATTAATTATTTCAAGAGAATTTTTGTAGCATAAATTAACAAGAAGTTCTTACATAAAATTATGATGGAAGATTTTAAACGGGTGGTTTTATTCCATAGGAAATAACACTTGATCTTGGTCAAGCTGGTATAAAAAAAACTTCAAACAAAACAATCTTCAGAATAGCAGAGATTTTCTCAAAACAGACCATAACTATTTCATTAAATTATTAGCTGAAGCATATAGACAATATGCCCCCCACCCCCTCCCACTGTAAAGTGGTCATGGAGGTGTCTCGGCAAAAAAGCACCCAGTACACACTGTAAAGTGGACGTGGGGGTGTCACAATAAAAAAGCACCCAGTCCACACTGTAGAGTGGAGGCATAGGTGCCACGGCAAAAAAGCACCCAGCAC
>OZ024764.1:11506558-11511558 GCA_964016885.1 Eledone cirrhosa | reverse complement strand
GACCAGCTCTATCCAGTGGTGAACCAACAAACCTAAAGAAATATATATATATATATATATATATATATATATATATATATATATAACGAAGGAAATGTGGTAAGGAACCAGGTGGACCATAACGCACCAAAGTACTCAATACTTGAGGTAGTAGAGTGGGTAATAGGAACCAGTGAGACCCCGACAGCTGAGCTCAAGCCGTTTCGACGGCTAATTCTGGACTTAGAATTCGTCCAGAATTAGCCGTCGAAACGGCTTGAGCTCAGCTGTTGGGGTCTTACTGGTTCCTATATATATATATATACAATATATTACAAATGGAAACTATATGTTTAAATGGTTGTGTGAATAAATAAATAAATTATATAAGGGCGGTGCCCCAGCATGGCCTCAGCCGGATGGCTGAAACAGGTAAAAGAGTAAAAGAGTATATATATACACACACACACGCACGCACATATATATATATATATATATATATATATATATATATATATATATATATATGGGTGTATGCATATATGTGTATATATGTGTGTATATATCTATCTGTATATCTGTGTGCGTGTGTATTTTATATACATATATATATCTATATCTATATCTATATATATATATACATATATATATATATATATAGATATATAAAGAGTGAGAGAAGGGAGAGTGAGGGGTGGATAGATATATACACTATATATTGCCTGATTGCTCACGTTTATAATTTAGATGTGTGATACTCTCTCTCTCTCTCTATATATATATATATATATACACATGCATACAGATACATATATACATATTTACAAACATACATATATATATACATATATATATACACATGTATACAGATACATATTTACATACATACATATATACATACATACAAACATATATATACACACATGCACACATACATACACGTATATATACATACATATACACACACAAACACATATATATATACATACACACACATACATACACACATATATATATATATATATATATATATACACACATATATATATATATGTGTGTGTGTATATGGTTATATATATATATACACACATATATATATAACCATACACACACACACACATATACATACATACATGGTGGCTGCCAACTCGTTTTCGAGTACGGCCACTACTTTATATCCATGTAGGAGAACCCCTACCGATGCGCTGAACGAGTGTGACTTTCTAGTCCAGCCAGCGACTTGAAAACTCTGGTACAAACACTACACTTGTGACAATTATTGACACATAGTGCTGGGCCCATGGTACCATGTGATGACAAGTGCAGAGAGATCTCCAGATATAAAGCAATGCCTGTGCCGTGAAGCTTTTATAGTGAGCAAAGGCACTGCACAAAGCCAATCCCACTCTCTTAACCAAGATATTTACCAAAAAGAAGAACATGTCAACATCATTGGATACCATCAGGGTTGCAGGTGTTATATCAGAGTTTTCCTTCTCCTAGAATTCTGCCTTGACAAAGGCTAAGGGGTCATCTCATACATACACACACACACACACACACACACACACATATATATATACATACACACACATATATATATATATGTCTACAGAATTCTCTAAACCTTTGTCACTTAGTAGAACCTTAATGATTTTAGCTTTTAAAGAATCTCCCTTTTCTTTAATTCTATGGACCATGACTGACCCCCCACTGATCTTATAGACATCTGTTAGCTTAAGAGAAACTTAATGACAAGGAATGGTATGCCATCCGGAACCTGTTTATAGAATTCTGTCTGCCCTTGTTACTCTAAAAACATAAATAAATAAAAATAAACTATAGCTTTGTAGAATTAGCTTTTAATGAATTCCCTTTTCTATCAACCAATGACCTACACCCATCCCACTCCCCACCCTCTCCTACCACTTGTAGAGACCTATAAATACCACTTTTATTTTTTGATACCCAGATTCCTGATGATTTCTAAAGAATGAAACAGTTCTAGTCCTGTAGAATCTCATCTATATTAAAACTTTTATACTCTGCAATGTATTGAGTACCTTACTTACTGTGGTTACCTCCGATTCAACCCGGAATAGCGTATATATATATATATATATATATATATACATATACATATATATATGTATATAAACATATATACACACACATCTATATACCTATATATAACAAAACTAAACAAAAAAAACAAAAATTCCGAAAAAGAAAAAAAAACCACCACCACAACCACAACAACTAAAACCACCACCACCACCACAACAACAACAACTAAAACCACCACCACCACCACAACAACAACAACAACAAAAACCACCACCACCACCACAACCACAACAACTAAAACCACCACCACCACCACCACCACAACAACTAAAACCACCACCACCACCACAACCACAACAACTAAAACCACCACCACCACCACCACCACAACAACAACAAAAACCACCACCACCACCACAACAACTAAAACCACCACCACCACCACAACAACAACAACTAAAACCACCACCACCACCACCACAACCACAACAACTAAAACCACCACCACCACCACCACAACCACAACAACTAAAACCACCACCACCACCACCACAACCACAACAACACCACCACCACCACAACCACAACAACACCACCACCACCTACAAGAAAACCATCCATGTCAAATCCTTTCTCCCCCACTCCATAATTCCCACCTTCCCGTGTAGGATCCCTTCTCCTGGTTCAATTCCCAGTGACATGAGTATTACAACATCAGATTAGTGCTGTCGGATCACAGTGTCATGCTATGACAGCGGATTTTCCTCCCTCCCCCCACATCTTCTCCCCCCCTTCCCTCTATATATTTTATATTTGTTTCTTTCTCTCTTCCTGCCCCCCCTCTCACTCTCTCTCTCACTCTCTCTCACTCTCTCTCCTGTTCTCACTCCAATCGCAATCAGCTCCTGCCAAGACTACATCAAATATATATATGTATATATATATATGTATATATATATATATATGTATGTATGTAGTATGTATATATATATATATATATATATATATATACATATATATATATACACTTATATATATATGTATATATATACATATACAAGTGTATATATATATATATACACACACACACACATACATACACATTTATATACATACACACACATATATACATACACACACACACATATATATACATACACACACATATATATATACATACACACATATATATTTACATACATATACATATATACATGTATACATATATAAATATATATATATATATATACACATATATATATATGCATATACATATATATATATATGCATATACATATGAGCATATACATATATATATATATATGTGTGTGGGTATATATATATATATATATACATACCCACACATATATACACACCATTGCTGTTTTTTCACTCATGTCAAAACATTCCTTTAGTGATGTAATTCTTACATTCTGTCATCTATATTCTTATATTCTTTTATTATTTAACTACTTTCGGTCACTAGACCGTGGCCATGCTGGGGCATCACATTTGAAGGATTTAGTCAATCATATCAACCTCAGTACACACTTACACACACACACACACACATATATATATATATATATGAGACCTTGGTTACCATGTTGAGCTCTGCTGATGAACGAAATCCAACCGTGACCATCCCCACTGAAAGTTTTCGTGAAATAGTCTTTTCGCGACTATACAGAGCATTTGAAGTTGTCCCAAAATAAAGGTTGAGTACTTTAGACTTTGTTTTATCATGAGTTAAGGCTCTATTGATTTTTCCCTGGGTTTCTCTAAATTCTGTTGGATAAATCTATATCCTGATTCCTTTTGAATTGAGTCTGAATTATTTTTCCCATATCTTATGTTAACTATTTTCCCATTTTGACGCTATAGTCACATATATGTTATGGAATACTGTTAGCTTCTCGCTACAACAATTTCTATACTTTTCATTTATATATATATATATATCATCCTCATCATATATACATGTATGTACATATATATATGTATATTATTAGAAATGTTAGCTATCGCCGTATTTTGACTAAAGCAATTAAAGAAATTATTTAGCCTGATAGTGGGGTTAAGAACCCTCGGAGAAATGGAAAAAGATGAGTATTGACGTACATGTAACACTTCTAATAATTTCAAATCAACTCGCTGTTTCGAAAATATTCTTAATATATATATATAATATATAAGCAATGAGTTATTTAATTAGTTAATTATTCAACAAATTTAGTTTATAACAGATTAGAACCACTCAACAATTTTCTTCTGGAGTACAATATCAATAATGTTAATAAATGGAAACTATCTTTATAAAACCATATTTATTTTATTATATACACTAGCAGAAAAACCACCCTCGAGTGGTTTTCTGCTAGCATGTGTAGTGTGTATATTGATATTATACGCAAGTATATATACATGTAGATATGATACATCAAATAAAATCGTAATTGACAATATAAACAGAAATTGAACGAAGACTGCGTTACACTGTCTTATGTAATCAGTAACGTAATCCATGATACATTAAAAAAAGACGATATTATATATAAACTGCATTAGGAGAAAATTAGTGACAGAAAATTAGTATGTTTATTTAAGCGATTGCCACCGGAAGTGATGACATCACACACTCTCTCTTTCTATATATATGGTAGTTGAAGTGGTGGTGGTGGCGACAATATACCAGAAGTGCAACTTTGAAAAGAAGCCAATTTTAAATTATTTATTTTTACGAAATTATTAACCTAATACAGTCAGTAGGCACCTCTAACAAAATACACCCCCGTCCCACTACCTCCACCCCATCCACACCACCCCTTTCAATGTAAAGTTATGTCGGTACCACAACATCCAGCCCGAAACAAATGAGGTTGTGTAGGTGTCACGACAAAAAAACACACAGTCCACGCTGTAATGTGGCCGTGTAGGTAACACGGTAAAAACCT
>OZ024764.1:11501558-11504058 GCA_964016885.1 Eledone cirrhosa | reverse complement strand
AGAGATTCTTTCCTGTGACATTCTAACCACGTCTGTAGTATCAGAGCTGTGATCTCTCAATTCAGAGATTGTTACCTGAGACATTCTAACCACATGTCTGTAGTATCGGAACTGTGATCTCTCAATTCAGAGATTCTTTCCTGTGACATTCTAACCACGTCTGTAGTATCAGAGCTGTGATCTCTCAATTCAGAGATTCTTTCCTCAGACATTCTAACCACATGTCTGTAGTATCAGAGCTGTGATCTCTCAATCCAGAGATTCTTTCCTGGGACATTCTAACCACATGTCTGTAGTATCGGAACTGTGATCTCTCAATTCAGAGATTCTTTCCTGAGACATTCTAACCACATGTCTGTAGTATCAGAGCTGTGATCTCTCAATCCAGAGATTCTTTCCTGGGACATTCTAACCACATGTCTGTAGTATCAGAGCTGTGATCTCTCCATCCAGAGATTCTTTCCTGAGACATTCTATCCATATGTCTGTAGTATCAGAGCTGTGATCCCTCAATCCAGAGATTCTTTCCTAAGACATTCTAACCACATGTCTGTAGTATCAGAGCTGTGATCTCTCAATTCAGTGATTCTTTCCTAAGACATTCTAACCACATGTCTGTAGTATCGGAACTGTGATCTCTCAATTCAGAGGTTCTTTCCTCAGACATTCTAACCACATGTCTGTAGTATCAGAGCTGTGATCTCTCAATTCAGAGGTTCTTTCCTGTGACATTCTAACCACGTCTGTAGTATCAGAGCTGTGATCTCTCAATTCAGAGATTCTTTCCTGAGACATTCTAACCACATGTCTGTAGTATCGGAACTGTGATCTCTCAATTCAGAGGTTCTTTCCTCAGACATTCTAACCACATGTCTGTAGTATCGGAACTGTGATCTCTCAATTCAGAGATTCTTTCCTGAGACATTCTAACCACGTCTGTAGTATCAGAGCTGTGATCTCTCAATTCAGAGATTCTTTCCTCAGACATTCTAACCACATGTCTGTAGTATCAGAGCTGTGATCTCTCAATCCAGAGATTCTTTCCTGGGACATTCTAACCACATGTCTGTAGTATCGGAACTGTGATCTCTCAATTCAGAGATTCTTTCCTGAGACATTCTAACCACATGTCTGTAATATCAGAGCTGTGATCTCTCAATCCAGAGATTCTTTCCTGAGACATTCTAACCACATATCTGTAGTATCAGAGCTGTGATATCTCAATCCAGAGATTCTTTCCTGAGACATTCTAACCACATGTCTGTAGTATCAGAGCTGTGATCTCTCAATCCAGAGATTCTTTCCTGGGACATTCTAACCACATGTCTGTAGTATCAGAGCTGTGATCTCTCAATCCAGAGATTCTTTCCTGAGACATTCTAACCACATGTCTGTAGTATCAGAGCTGTGATCTCTCAATCCAGAGATTCTTTCCTGGGACATTCTAACCACATGTCTGTAGTATCAGAGCTGTGATCTCTCATTTTGGAGAAGTAGCGGCACTACTTGGAGTAACTTTCTGATCTCCGAGCTACACACTCTATCAAGTAACGTTACTCTAAAGACCCTTTTGAGGAACCCTATTTCAGCTACATGTATTCATCATCGTATCCTTTCGGTCATTACTCAAGAATCATCACCGTAAGTAAGGGTTGGCACAAATACCAATTATTTTTGACATGGTCAGTTCGTTTAACATCGAGAATGTATCCAGTAGAAGATGTTTGCCATGCATTTGGGGGATTGTCAAAGACTCGGACAGCCCCATAAAGACAGATTCACGAGCAAGCTGTGCTGTTCTGTTGATCGAAACTACTGGAAAAACTCATCGTCGGAACTGAAGAAGATCCACTACCCACTATTGCTGTGTCCACGTTACCCTCAGGGGGGTCCAAACTGTTCCACAGCACCTTACCATCTCTTTCGCTCACCCCTTTCTATTCTTTGACGCTCCATATCAAATATATTTCAAGCCAAGCAAATGTCTTTCCAATCAGAGAAGCCATAGATTTTATTATTAACCATTCTCAACCCCATCTCCCCCCTCTAACCCCACCCCTCACACTCCACAGCCAAAAGAAATGAAAATATAGCCTTCATTTTTAACAAAGTGAAAGGAAGAGAATAGTTGGTGGTGGTGGTGGTGTGGTGGTATTGTGGTGGTGTCGTCGTTGTGGTAGTGGTGTTGATGGTGGTACTGGTGTTGGTGGTGTTGTGGTGGTGGTGTCGTTGTGGTAGTGGTGTTGGTGGTGTTGTGGTGGTGGTCGTGGTGGTGTCATTGTGGTGGTGGTGTTGTGGTGGTGGAGTCGTTGTGGTGGTGGTGGTGGTGTCGTTGTGGTGGTGGTGTCGTTGTGGTGGTGGTGATGGTGTTGTGGTGGTGGTGGTGATGTCATTGTGGTGGTGGTGGTGTCATTGTGGTGTTGTGGTTGTGGTAGTGGTGTTGATGGTGGTACTGGTGTTGGTGGTGTTGTGGTGGTGGTGGTGGTGGTGGTGGTGGTGG
>OZ024764.1:11486558-11489058 GCA_964016885.1 Eledone cirrhosa | reverse complement strand
TGGTTGTTCCGAAAATAATGGCCACTCTAAGTGTTGTGTTTTGAAATGCAATTTTATCATAGTAGTTTAATTATATTTTACGTGAATTTTGACATACTTAATAATTGATGTATGCTTTTTAATAATTTTCTACTTATTTCAGACAGAAAACATTCTTGAAGCACAGGCGCCCTTAATTATGAACATGACAAAAAAGGACCTTCGCTTACTTTTCTTGCCTGAGTTCAAGCTTGGGCACAATGCCTCCCAAACAGCGGCCAATATCAACAGAGCATGGGGAGAGGGGTCCACAAGTGATCGCACAGTACGAAGGTGGTTTCAGAAATTCCCTAGTGGTGACGAGAGCCTTGAAGATGAAGAAGGTAGAGGACGGTGATGCAGTCTTGACAATGAACAATTGAAAGCAATTGTTGAACAAAACCCACGTCAAAGTGTCAGAGAAATGTCTCAGGCACTCGGTGTCGCTATTGCAACGGTCTCACACCATCTGCAGAAGATTGGTAAGGTGAAAAAGCCCGATAAATGGGTACCACATGAGCTCAATGAAAATCAAAATGTTTGGTGTTTTGAAGTGTGCTCGATGCTCTTTCTGTGAAACACCAATGATCCTTTTCTTGACCGATTAGTCAATAGACAGAGATGTATAGATGTTCGCAGCTCATACTTTAACTAATCAAAACATTTCTGTTGTTAATTTTTCCAGAATAAAATTATGTTTCTGAAATCGGCCATTATTTTTTGGACAACCTAATACCAAAATTCGAGATACAATCTATTGTAAAAACGAATCTACCAACTAGAAACAAAATATTTGAGTACATGGAGGTTAAGAAAAGATTCAACAACAGAAATATTACCAGTCTCAGAGAACTGTTGGAAATGAGTTCACAACTGTGAAGGTATGAACTGTTGGAAACGAATTCAAACATATTAGGACGAGTTATTTCATTTGTTGCACTGGAATGCATACATGTTAGGACGACATATCTTGTCTACGGCACTGAAGAGGTTAAAATAATTAAATACATAATTGAATAAATAAATAAGTAAATATTTGATTTATTTGATTGCCAACTTACCTCTTCCAGGCATCTGTAGAGTAAAACATCTGTCTGACACCATTTTAAATCTTATGGTCAAACAATGATAGCATTCAAAACTATGTAGAGTCTCCAAATTTCCGAATGTTGAGATATTTTGTAGCAGACAAACTAGAAATTGAATGAAATGGAAAGAAAACAAGACATAAATTTTCAGATCTGCAATTTAACGTTTCCATTGCCATATTTCTAATCAAAGACACAGTTTATAATTCTAAAGGGATGGATTCGATTCTATTGACATCTCGCATGAGGACAAGCTGAAGTATACATCCAGTGAAGCCTCAAGCACATACTGCAAAGTGGTTGTGTTGGCGACACCACAAAAACTGCCCAGTCCATACTGTAAAGTGGACGTGTTGGTAACAACAAAAAGTACCCAGCCCATACTGTAAAGTGGTTATACACACACACACACTCACACACACAAATAAATGTTTATAAAAACAGACACCCAGCCCATACTGTAAAGTGGTTATATACACACACACACTCACACACACAAATAAATGTTTATAAAAACAGACACCCAGCCCATACTGTAAAGTGGTTATATACACACACACACACATGACACACAAATAAATGTCTATAAAAACAGACATATATATATATATATATATATATATATATATATATATATATATATATATATATATATATATAAATGAAACAAACAAAACGCAGGAGACAAACTTACACAGTTAAATTAGGTTCATGTTAAATTTGGAAACATACACATAAATACATATAATAATGAAATTATTGTGTACAGTGCTCAGGTGCACTACAACTCATCAAAGGTGTATGTATAGTACATAGAATAATGTACAAATGTCAGGAAAGTGAACAGTGTAAGAGTCATTATATACACACAGATACATGCGTGCATGTGTATAGAGGGGGAATATCAGGTGTAGTGCTGTTGACTTTCAAGAAACATGGAGGTTTTATGGGATGCAGTGTCTCGACAGCTAACAACTGATGAAGGTAGTTTGTTCCATGGAGGTTTTAAAGGATGCAGAATCTCGACAGCTACCAACTGATGCAGGTAGTTTGTTCCATGGAGGTTTTAAAAGATGCAGTGTCTCGACAGCTAACAACTGATGCAGGTAGTTTGTTCCATGGAGGTTTTAAAGGATGCAGTGTCTCGGCAGCTAACAACTGATGCAGGGAGTTTGTTCCATGGAAGTTTTAAAGGATGCAGTGTCTCGACAGCTAACAACTGATGCAGATAGTTTGTTCCATGGAGGTTTTAAAGGATGCAGAGTCTCAACAGCTAACAACTGATGCAGGTAGTTTGTTCCATGGAGGTTTTAAAGGATGCTGCGTCTCAACAGCTAACAACTGATGCAGGGAGTTTGTTCCATGGAGGTTTTAAAGGATGCAGTGTCTCGACA
>OZ024764.1:11471558-11481558 GCA_964016885.1 Eledone cirrhosa | reverse complement strand
CCCCCACCCCCATTTTTCCCTACATATCCACAAACACCCTTCCATCCTCACACAGCCATTTTCTCCTACAACCTTCTCCTCCCCTACTCCGAACCAACCCAACAGCACCATATCTCCCCTCCTCCAATTCTTAGCGAAGTTCCCCAAATCCTAATTCCCAATTTCCATGTATGGTTTCCGAAATAATAGGAAATTCCACAATCTCAAAGACTAATCTTTGGAATAAATTTCGGCACCATTTAGACTGAGATGGCTATGATTAGAAGGTTCTAAATGGAAGATATGGGAATTGGTTTGGTTTGGACTCACTGTAGACTCACTGAAGACAATAACACACACACACACACACATATATATATATATACACACATACACACACACATATATATATACACACACACACACACACACACACATATATATATACACACACACACACACACATATATATATACACACACACACACACACATATATATATATATACACACACGCACACATATACACACATATATATATATACACACACATATATATACACATATATATACACACATATATACACACACACACACACACACACATATATATATATATACACACACACACATATATATATATATACATACATATATACATATATATACACACATATATACACACATTGGACTCACTGTAGACTGACTGAAGACAATAACACATACATATATATACACACACACACACACATACATATATATATATACACACACATACACTCACAATCTCACACACACACACACACATACACACACACACACAATATCACACAAACACACACATATATATATATACGCACATACACTCACTCACACACAATCTCACTCAAACACACACACTCACACATATATATATGCACATACACTCACTCACACACACACACATCAGAGTACAGGATTTTGTATGTTGCTGTTAACAGTTAGCTGGTAGCAGTTGTAACAGAGAGAGTGGAGAGTAGTGGAGAGAGGGAGGAAATAAAGAGAGAGAGAGTGTGTGTGGAGAGGGAGAGAGAGAGAGAGAGAGAGAGAATGTGGAGAGAAGGAGAGAGAGAGTGAAGTAGAGAGAGAGAGTGAGCAAAGAAGGGGTGAGAGAGAGTGAGCAAAGAAGGGGTGAGAGAGAGAGCAAAGAAGGGGTGAGAGAGAGAGCAAAGAAGGGGTGAGAGAGCGAGCAAAGAAGGGGTGAGAGAGAGAGAGAGCAAAGAAAGGGAGAGAGAGAGAGAGCAAAGAAGGGGAGAGAGAGAGAGAGAGAGCAAAGAAAGGGAGAGAGAGAGAGAGAGCAAAGAAGGGGAGAGAGAGAGAGAGAGAGCAAAGAAGGGGAGAGAGAGAGAGAGAGAGAGCAAAGAAGGGGAGAGAGAGAGAGAGAGAGCAAAGAAGGGGAGAGAGAGAGAGAGCAAAGAAGGGGTGAGAGAGAGAGAGCAAAGAAGGGGTGAGAGAGAGAGAGCAAAGAAGGGGTGAGAGAGAGAGAGCAAAGAAGGGGTGAGAGAGAGAGAGCAAAGAAGGGGTGAGAGAAAGAGAGCAAAGAAGGGGTGAGAGAGAGAATGAAGAAGGGGAGAAAGAGAGAGAATGAAGAAGGGGATAAAAGAGAGAGAGAGAGAGAGAGAGCAAAGAAAGGGAGAGAGAGAGATATTTAGATTCTGGCTAGGAGATATATATATTTATACACATATATATAAATATATATATATATATCATCATCATCATCATCATCATCATCAACGTTTAACGTCCGTGTTCCACGCTTGCATGGGTTTGGACGGGGGTAGTCCCACTTGAGGCAAGAGTGATTGTCTTGCTCGCATAGGACTGTCTGGCAGGTTTTCTACAGTTGGATGCCCTTCCTAACACCAACCACGTTTACAGTGTGGGTCTGGGAGGTTTTTATATATATATATATATAACAGTTAGCTTGTTGAAGAGAGAGAAGGAGACAGAGAGAGAAGGAGACAGAGAGAGAAGGAGAGAGAGAGAAGGAGACAGAGAGAGAGAGGAGAGAGAGAGAGAGAGAGAGGGAAGAAGCGGCAGAGAGAGAGAGAAGGGAAGAAGCGGCAGAGAGAGAGAGGAAGGAAGGAAGGAAAGAAGGGAGCGAAAAAGGGCTCTGATTCTATGAAACAAAACCATATATGTTATAGGACTCCTATTTAAATTAAAATCTTCCGACATAATCTTATACAAGAACCATATGTTAAGTTCCTATCTTAATAGTGAAGTAATTAATAATTTTAGTCAAAATTGTTCATTGATTAATTGAAACGGAGAGTATTTCATTAGAAATCCATCACAAAAGAGTGAAATATTTTGATAACAGCCAGACCCAAACTAACTCTGGTTCCCTGAAACAAAACAACCTATTTTAACCCTTTAGCACAGACATTGGCAACCTGCGGCCCGCAAAGCTTTCTGAATAGCTTGTCTGCCTTTGAGGGATATATATGCCTGCCTCCCACACATATCTGTCGTTGTACGTAAAAGGAGAGTAAGATTTGCTGGCCACCTATGAGACTGTGTCCCCATTACTACTATAGAAACCACAAGTAGTCACTAATAACAGGGGCCACAAGCTCTCCTATCCCAATTTGCTCTGGCCACTGCCATTGTGCCACCTCTGAGGCTGTGTCCCCATTAGTGCTTTGGAAACGACAAGCAGTCACTAATAACAGGGGCCACAAGCTCTCCTACCCCAATTTGCTGGCCACTGCCATCATGCCACCTCTGAGGCTGTGTCCCCATTAGTGCTTTGGAAACCATAAGCAGTCACTAATAACAGGGGGCGCAAGCTCTCCTATCCCAATTTGCTCTGGCCACTGCCATTGTGCCACCTCTGAGGCTGTCCCCCATTAGTGCTTTGGAAACCACAAGCAGTCACTAATAACAGGGGGCGCAAGCTCTCCTATCCCAATTTGCTCTGGCCACTGCCATTGTGCCACCTCTGAGGCTGTCCCCCATTAGTGCTTTGGAAACCACAAGCAGTCACTAATAACAGGGGGTGCAAGCTCTCCTATCCTAATGTCATCTCCAGAGATTCTGGTATTGAAATCCAGGACTTGGCAACGGCAATGAACAACAGACCCACATGGGGACCAATTGTTGAATTGATTTTGGCTGAGGCCACTGGATGATGATGATGATGATGATGATGATGAAGTCACCTAAGTAAAATCTTTCTGATTTTTTTACCCCAACTTTTCAGTCGTAATTTATCTTTCTATCATTTTTACAATCGAGGTAAAACAACGGGTACGAATTCTGAAGAAACAAATCAAAACAACCTGAGTTACTGCCCTTTTATTAAAATGTGGGCATGAATGTAAACTAGCGCTTGTGGCCCGCCTGCTGATGAGCCATATCTCATGCAGCCTGCCTGATGATGGGCCATATCTCATGCAGCCTGCCTGATGATGGGCCATATCTCATACAGCCTACCTGATGATGAGCCATATCTCATGCAGCCTGCCTGATGATGGGCCATATCTCATGCAGCCTGCCTGATGATGGGCCATATCTCATACAGCCTGCCTGATGATGGGCCATATCTCATACAGCCTGCCTGATGATGAGCCATATCTCATACAGCCTGCCTGATGATGGGCCATATCTCATGCAGCCTGCCTGATGATGGGCCATATCTCATGCAGCCTACCTGATGATGGGCCATATCTCATACAGCCTGCCTGATGATGGGCCATATCTCATGCAGCCTGTCTGATGATGAGCCATATCTCATACAGCCTGCCTGATGATGGGCCATATCTCATACAGCCTGCCTGATGATGGGCCATATCTCATACAGCCTGCCTGATGATGGGCCATATCTCATGCAGCCTGCCTGATGATGGGCCATATCTCATGCAGCCTGCCTGATGATGGGCCATATCTCATGCAGCCCACTTTTACATACATAGATGTATATACACACATATAGATATATATACATATATATACACACATATACACATTAACTACATATGTGAATAAATGAACATTGGCCAGTTTTTATAATAGAAATGTCTGATTGTTTCTGGTCTCAATTTCATTGTCTCATATCTCCTACCATCCCCTTCCTACTGCTACTTTCATTATCCTCTATCTCCTACTCTCCCTTCCTACTCCCATCATTCTATATCTCCTATCCTCCCCTTCCTACTTCCATTGTTCTATATCTCCTACCCTCCCCTTTCTACTCCTACTCTCATTGTTCTATATCTCCTACCCTCCCCTTCCTGCCCCTACTTCCATTGCCCTATATCTCATATGCCCCCCTTCCTACTTTTCCCTCTTACTGCCACTTTCACATATCTCCAACCACCCCCTTTCTACTTTTTCCTCTAACGTTCACTTCCATATATCTTATACCACCCCTCTCTTACATTTTCCTCTCACTGTCACATATCTCCTCCCCTCCCCTTCCTACTCCTATATCTCCTCCCCTCCCCTTCCTACTCCTATATCTCCTACCATCCCCTCTCCTACCTCTTCCTCTAACTTCCACTTTCCATATATCTCATACCATCCCCTTTCCTACATTTCCCTCTTACTTTCACTCCCATTTCTCCTACCATCCCCTTCCTCCTACTTTTTCCTTCTTACTCTAGAATCCTCTCCCTACTTCCACTTTCCATATATCTCATACCATCCCCTTTCTACATTTCCCTCCCATTTCTCCTACCATCCCCTTCCTCCTACTTTTTCCTTCTTACTCTAGAATCCTCTCCCTACTTCCACTTTCCATATATCTCATACCATCCCCTTTCCTACATTTCCCTCCCATTTCTCCTACCACCCACTTCCTACTTCCACTTTCCACATATCTCATACCATCCCCTTTCCTACATTTCCCTCTTACTTTCCCTCCCATTCTCCTACCATCCCCTTCCTACTTCCACTTTCCATATATCTCATACCATCCCCTTTCCTACATTTCCCTCTTACTTTCCCTCCCATTCTCCTACCATCCCCTTCCTACTTCCACTTTCCACATATCTCATACCATCCCCTTCCTACATTTCCCTCTTACTTTCACTCCCATTTCTCCTACCATCCCCCTCCTACTTCCACTTTCCATATATCTCATACTATCCCCTTTCCTACATTTCCCTCTTACTTTCCCTCCCATTCTCCTACCATCCCCTTCCTACTTCCACTTTCCATATATCTCATACCATCCCCTTTCCTACATTTCCCTCTTACTTTCACTCCCATTCTCTTACCATCCCCTTCCTACTTCCACTTTCCACATATCTCATACCATCCCTCTTCCTACATTTCCCTCCCATTTCTCCTACCATCCCCTTCCTACTTCCACTTTCCATATATCTCATACCATCCCCTTTCCTACATTTCCCTCTTACTTTCACTCCCATTCTCCTACCATCCCCTTCCTACTTCCTACTTCCACATATCTCATAGCATCCCCCTTCCTACATTTCACTATTGACATATACATACACAGAACATGTGATAGCTCTATTCTGGCATGGTGGATTCCTTTCTGGCTAGGAAAAGGTCAAATTTAGAAGGAAGGTCAAAGGTCAGAACAGAACAGCCATTCATTGAAGGTATTCTAAGTATGAGTCAAGAACAGACATGTGGACAATCAGTTGTATTTACCTCTGCTGCTATTTCTGTGTTTATACATACATACATAAGTGTGTGTGTGTGTGTGTGTGTGTGTGTGTGTGTGTATCGCATATGTATATATGTCTCTCAATCTATATGTATATTTACTTATCTGTCTATCAATTTAACTCTGAATCTATCTACCTATCTATATATATATATATTTTATATATATATATATATATATATATAGAGAGAGAGAGAGAGAGAGAGTGAGAGAGAGACAGAGATAGAGAGATAGAGAGATATTTTATGTATATATATATATATTTTAAATATATATGTACATATTTATATTTTATATACATATATATATATTTTATATAGATATATATATATTTTATTTATATATTAAATATATGTGTACACACACACATATAGGAACGATCGACTTTCGTCAAATCGGACCGAGGGAACAATGTTTCCGTTGGTCTTTCCAATTGCTAATACTATCTATCGGTCGCAACTCCAGGTAGAAGGAGCAACGTGAAATAAAGTGTCTTGCTCAAGGACATAACGCATCGCCTGGTCCAGGAATCGAACTCACAACCTTACGATTGCGAATCCAATTCTCTAACCACTCAGCCACACGCCTTCACACACACATATATATATATATATATATATATTTTATATAGATATAGATATATTTTATATATATATTAAATATATGTGTACATATATATATATATATATATATATAACAAAGGAATTGTGGTAAGGAACCAGATGGACCATAACGCACCAGAGTACTCAATACTTAGGGTAGTAGAGTGGGAAATAGGAAAAAGTATGACCCCGACGGCAGAGTTCAAGCCATTTCGTCGATACGGCTTGAGCTCTGCCGTCGGAGTCATACTTTTTCCTATATATATATATATAACTTTAATCTGTTATTTTAATAAATATATATAATAAATTTGAAGACTAAAATCCAAAGAGGGCTCAATAAGGATAAATATATATCAAATATATAAGAACCTTAGAGCAAATTTTTTTAGTTTCAGAAGATCCCGTGAAGGGTGAAAGCAGCGATTCTTTGCTTAAACTTTAATCTGTTATTTTAATAAATAAATAAATATATACACACATAAACGCACAAGCATATGAACAGATTCTAGTTTATATAAAATTCTAAGTGAGGAACAAATAGACAAGCTTTATCTAATTTTTCTTCATAGCACCAAATGAATAACATAGATAATCAATTAATCAAAGCTATATATAATTATAAGTGTGAAGAATAAATAGATAAATAGACAAAATTTACGTAATTTTTCCTTGTAGCCCTGACTGCACAGTTTCATCAGCTGGTGGGCAGTTAAAGTGCAGATAAAATGCAGATAAAGTGCAGTTAAATTGCACCTAAGACGTGAAGTATTATTATTTATTCAATTCGTATTATTTATTCAATTCATCGAGCAAAACTGGTAAAGGATGGACACCATATATATAGCTGTTTATACCTATGTATCTATGTGTATATCATCATCATCATCATCATCAACGTTTAACGTCCGTGTTCCACGCTTGCATGGGTTTGGACGGGGGTAGTCCCACTTGAGGCAAGAGTGATTGTCTTGCTCGCATAGGACTGTCTGGCAGGTTTTCTACAGTTGGATGCCCTTCCTAACACCAACCACATTTACAGTGTGGGGCTGGGAGGTTTTTACCGTGTTGCCTACACGGCCACATTACAGCGTGGACTGTCTGGCAGGTTTTCTACAGTTGGATGCCCTTCCTAACACCAACCACATTTACAGTGTGGGTCTGGGAGGTTTTTACCGTGTTGCCTACACGGCCACATTACAGCGTGGACTGTCTGGCGGGTTTTCTACAGTTGGATGCCCTTCCTAACACCAACCACATTTACAGTGTGGGGCTGGGAGGTTTTTACCGTGTTGCCTACACGGCCACATTACAGCGTGGACTGTCTGGCAGGTTTTCTACAGTTGGATGCCCTTCCTAACACCAACCACATTTACAGTGTGGGTCTGGGAGGTTTTTACCGTGTTGCCTACACGGCCACATTACAGCGTGGACTGTCTGGCGGGTTTTCTACAGTTGGATGCCCTTCCTAACACCAACCACATTTACAGTGTGGGGCTGGGAGGTTTTTACCGTGTTGCCTACACGGCCACATTACAGCGTGGACTGTCTGGCGGGTTTTCTACAGTTGGATGCCCTTCCTAACACCAACCACATTTACAGTGTGGGGCTGGGAGGTTTTTACCGTGTTGCCTACACGGCCACATTACAGCGTGGACTGTCTGGCGGGTTTTCTACAGTTGGATGCCCTTCCTAACACCAACCACATTTACAGTGTGGGGCTGGGAGGTTTTTACCGTGTTGCCTACACGGCCACATTACAGCGTGGACTGTCTGGCAGGTTTTCTACAGTTGGATGCCCTTCCTAACACCAACCACATTTACAGTGTGGGGCTGGGAGGTTTTTACCGTGTTGCCTACACGGCCACATTACAGCGTGGACTGTCTGGCAGGTTTTCTACAGTTGGATGCCCTTCCTAACACCAACCACATTTACAGTGTGGGGCTGGGAGGTTTTTACCGTGTTGCCTACACGGCCACATTACAGCGTGGACTGTCTGGCGGGTTTTCTACAGTTGGATGCCCTTCCTAACACCAACCACATTTACAGTGTGGGGCTGGGAGGTTTTTACCGTGTTGCCTACACGGCCACATTACAGCGTGGACTGTCTGGCAGGTTTTCTACAGTTGGATGCCCTTCCTAACACCAACCACATTTACAGTGTGGGGCTGGGAGGTTTTTACCGTGTTGCCTACACGGCCACATTACAGCGTGGACTGTCTGGCGGGTTTTCTACAGTTGGATGCCCTTCCTAACACCAACCACATTTACAGTGTGGGTCTGGGAGGTTTTTACCGTGTTGCCTACACGGCCACATTACAGCGTGGACTGTCTGGCAGGTTTTCTACAGTTGGATGCCCTTCCTAACACCAACCACATTTACAGTGTGGGGCTGGGAGGTTTTTACCGTGTTGCCTACACGGCCACATTACAGCGTGGACTGTCTGGCAGGTTTTCTACAGTTGGATGCCCTTCCTAACACCAACCACATTTACAGTGTGGGGCTGGGAGGTTTTTACCGTGTTGCCTACACGGCCACATTACAGCGTGGACTGTCTGGCAGGTTTTCTACAGTTGGATGCCCTTCCTAACACCAACCACATTTACAGTGTGGGGCTGGGAGGTTTTTACCGTGTTGCCTACACGGCCACATTACAGCGTGGACTGTCTGGCAGGTTTTCTACAGTTGGATGCCCTTCCTAACACCAACCACATTTACAGTGTGGGGCTGGGAGGTTTTTACCGTGTTGCCTACACGGCCACATTACAGCGTGGACTGTCTGGCAGGTTTTCTACAGTTGGATGCCCTTCCTAACACCAACCACATTTACAGTGTGGGGCTGGGAGGTTTTTACCGTGTTGCCTACACGGCCACATTACAGCGTGGACTGTCTGGCAGGTTTTCTACAGTTGGATGCCCTTCCTAACACCAACCACATTTACAGTGTGGGGCTGGGAGGTTTTTACCGTGTTGCCTACACGGCCACATTACAGCGTGGACTGTCTGGCAGGTTTTCTACAGTTGGATGCCCTTCCTAACACCAACCACATTTACAGTGTGGGGCTGGGAGGTTTTTACCGTGTTGCCTACACGGCCACATTACAGCGTGGACTGTCTGGCAGGTTTTCTACAGTTGGATGCCCTTCCTAACACCAACCACATTTACAGTGTGGGGCTGGGAGGTTTTTACCGTGTTGCCTACACGGCCACATTACAGCGTGGACTGTCTGGCAGGTTTTCTACAGTTGGATGCCCTTCCTAACACCAACCACATTTACAGTGTGGGGCTGGGAGGTTTTTACCGTGTTGCCTACACGGCCACATTACAGCGTGGACTGTCTGGCAGGTTTTCTACAGTTGGATGCCCTTCCTAACACCAACCACATTTACAGTGTGGGGCTGGGAGGTTTTTACCGTGTTGCCTACACGGCCACATTACAGCGTGGACTGTCTGGCGGGTTTTCTACAGCTGGATGCCCTTCCTAACACCAACCACATTTACAGTGTGGGGCTGGGAGGTTTTTACCGTGTTACCTACACGGCCACATTACAGTGTGGACTGTCTGGCGGGTTTTCTACAGCTGGATGCCCTTCCTAACACCAACCACATTTACAGTGTGGGGCTGGGAGGTTTTTACTGTGTTGCCTACACGGCCACATTACAGCGTGGACTGTCTGGCGGGTTTTCTACAGCTGGATGCCCTTCCTAACACCAACCACATTTACAGTGTGGGGCTG
>OZ024764.1:11461558-11466558 GCA_964016885.1 Eledone cirrhosa | reverse complement strand
AGCTGGGTTAAGGCCAGGCTGCAGCACATCTGGGCTAAGGCCATGCTGGAGCACAGCTGGGCTAAGGCCATGCTGGAGCACAGCTGGGTTAAGGCCATGCTGGAGCACAGCTGGGCTAAGGCCATGCTGGAGCACAGCTGGGCTAAGGCCATGCTGGAGCACAGCTGGGTTAAGGCCAGGCTGCAGCACAGCTGGGTTAAGGCCAGGCAGGAGCACAGCTGGGCTAAGGCCATGCTGCAGCACAGCTGGGCTAAGGCCATGCTGCAGCACAGCTGGGTTAAGGCCATGCTGCAGCACAGCTGGGCTAAGGCCATGCTGCAGCACAGCTGGGTTAAGGCCATGCTGCAGCACAGCTGGGCTAAGGCCATACTGGAGCACAGCTGGGTTAAGGCCAGGCAGGAGCACAGCTGGGCTAAGGCCATGCTGGAGCACAGCTGGGCTAAGGTCATGCTGCAGCACAGCTGGGCTAAGGCCATGCTGCAGCACAGCTGGGTTAAGGCCAGGCAGGAGCACAGCTGGGCTAAGGCCATGCTGCAGCACAGCTGGGTTAAGGCCAGGCAGGAGCACAGCTGGGCTAAGGCCATACTGGAGCACAGCTGGGTTAAGGCCATGCAGGAGCACAGCTGGGTTAAGGCCATACTGGAGCACAGCTGGGCTAAGGCCATACTGGAGCACAGCTGGGCTAAGGCCATACTGGAGCACAGCTGGGCTAAGGCCATGCTGCAGCACAGCTGGGTTAAGGCCATACTGGAGCACAGCTGGGCTAAGGCCATACTGGAGCACAGCTGGGCTAAGGCCATACTGGAGCACAGCTGGGCTAAGGCCATGCTGCAGCACAGCTGGGCTAAGGCCATGCTGGAGCACAGCTGGGCTAAGGCCATGCTGGAGCACAGCTGGGCTAAGGCCATGCTGGAGCACAGCTGGGTTAAGGCCATGCTGGACCACAACTGGGTTAAGGCCATGCTGGAGCACAGCTGGGTTAATGCCATGCTGGGTTACCGCGGTACTACGACCATGCTGGAGTACACAACCATTGAAAGCTTCAGACTCAATACCTTGTGGTTATGAAATAAACCTCTTCACCACTCAGCCATCCTAGGTCCCTATATCTTATCAACAAATAACATTTATATGATATCCTTTTCTCCATGATATACAAGTGATAGATGATATTGATTGTGGTGTAGCTATTGCATATGGAACTGACAGAGATTACACACACACACACACACACATATATATATATATATACAAGCATATATATATACATGCATATATATATATATATATACATGCATATATATATATATACATGCATATATGTACATGCATATATATATATATGTACATGCATATATATATATATATATGCATGTACATATGCATATATATATATATATAGACACATATGCATAGATATATACATATGCATAGATATATACATATGCATATATATATATATATATATACGCACATATATAATATATATATACACACATATATATACATATACACACATATATATACATATATATATGCATATACATACAAATAATATAATATTATATAACAATAAAAATATATATATATATATATATATATATATATATTTCTAATAATATTAATAACAATTATGATAATGATAATGATGGATCCACTGTTGATAATTATGATGATGATTACAATTTTTATTATTATTATTATTATTATTATTATTGAGTAGAAATAAATCAAAAGTTATTCATTATAATTTGTTCATTTTTTTGTTTGTTTTATTTTCTGTTGCTTTTTTTTTTGTTGTTGTTGTTGTCATTATTGTTGTTGTTGTTGTTGTTGTTGTTTTTAGGTTTATTTGTCCAATTAAATTCTTCGAAAGAAGATACAGCGGAATCTTCACCAGGAGGGTTCAAATTTCCTATCAAAACACAAAGAATTCATATGTGCCTATATATGTGTGTTTGTTTCTAGTGTGTGTGTGTGTGTGTATATATACACACACACACAAACTCATGTGTGTGTTTATATATATATACACACATATATATGTATACACACACACACACATATATATATATATACATCATCATCATCATCATCATCATCTTCGTTTAACGTCCGTTTTCCACGCTAGCATGGGTTAGACGCGAGTTGTCCCACTTGAGGCAAGGCTGGTCGGGTGACCGTGTCTCGCTCATATAGGACTATCTGGCAGGTTTTCTATGGCTGGATGCCCTTCCTAACACAAACCACATTTACAGTGTGGTACTGGGAACTTTTTACCGTGTTACCTACACGGCCACATTACAGCTTGGACTGTGTGTGTGTTTTTTGTCGTGACACCTACACGATCTCGATCTCATTTTCTCATGCTGTTGGTGGGAGTGGGAGGATAGGGTAGGGGTAGTAGATTGGGGTGTATATTTGGTTACGAGGTGCTTACTGACTGTAGGTTTCGCTTTGTACATAGGCAAGGCGGGTCTTCTGTATTACTGCATAGCGCCAAAGGTCTCGGTCCAGTGACATTGTCTTAGGGAGATTTAAGTGTGTGAGGTCAGAATTTATCAGATCATCCCAGGTTTTTCTGGGTCTACCTACTCCGTAACTACCATCAATTTTGATCGCCCTGCACTTTTTTATGCCGCTGTCATCTTTCATGCGCATCACGTGACCATACCAACGTAGTCTTCTCTCAAGTAAACAGCATCTGATCCCTCTTATTCCTAATTTCTCCCTTAGTTCATTTATGCTTTGCCATATGTATATATATGTGTAGATATCACGACAAAAAGCACCCAGCCCACGCTGTAAAGTGGACATGTAAAAGACATGGCAAAGAGCATCCAGTCGACATTGTGAATGTGGTTGGCGTTAGGAAGGGCATCTAGCCGTAGAAAACCAGCCAGAAACTCTCCTACATGAGTGAGACACAGGCACCCAACCCAACTTGCCTCTAAATGGGACAAACCCATCTAACCCATGCTAGCGTGGAAGATAGACGTTAATCGATGATTATATATATATATATACATATATATGAAAATAGTTTCAAAGAAAGCCCACATTGCCAAGTCTTTAGAATATGATTTCAAGTCCAAAGTACTCAGGACAAAGACAATGGTAATACAGACAGTCCCGGCTCATCAGTCAACCTCAGAAAATCACTACAGTTTAGGTTAATTAAAGTTGATACTATTTATTCCAATTTACATTGAGATGTAACCATAGAGGTAAAGACAAAAACAGGGCAATTTATGCCTTTCGGCAATCCATTGTTTTTGTCTTGTGTGGCCCCATTTCGAATATATATATATATATAAGAAAATAATGAGGTTTTTTTTAAATCAAAAATGATGCCCTACACAAGTGAAAGTATAAGAAAAAGAAATCGAAAATGCAACTGGAGTCTTTTTAAGAATATTTATTTGTTTCTTTTACCAGCTTCACAGTTCTTATGCTTTTCAAAAGTGTATATATATATATATATATATATATATATATATATATATATATATACACAGATACACCCATGCTAGCATGGAAAATGGACGTTAAACGAAGATGATGATGATGATGATGATATATAGATAATACATATACATCTACACACACATACTATATATATACACATACATACACATATGTAGACAATATATGTACACCTACACACACACATAGATAATATATATACACCTACACACTCACACACTATATATATATATATCCTCTTCGGATTTTAGTCTTCACATATATATATATATATAAGAAGATGGGGGCAGAAAGGGGGGGGGGAGAGAGAGAGAGAGAGAGAGAGAGAGAGAGATGGATACAGATACATACATTGTGGCCAGGTAGATATAAAGTTTGTAATCAAATCAAATCAAATCAATCAAGGTAAAGATGATGGAGAGATGGGTGGAAGAGGGAGATGGGAGGAGGGGGCGGGTAATAAATCGGAGAAGACAGGCAATAGATTCTTATCTACAAAAATGAACATTTGTGTTTATAGTACTATAGTAGTATTATATAGTATTGTAGTATCTCTTACAAATCTCACAAAGTTAGGAAACATGCGCGAGCCATGCTGCACTACTTCCAGTTTCTACTTCCACTTTCACTATCAGCTTACAGCATTACACTTCACACTTTCATTTTCTATTGCAAAAGACTCAGGAATCTTTGAGATTGCCATTTGTTGCAGAGTAAATTAAATTTAACACATTAGTGTATGTCTTGTTGATGGAGGAACTATATAAATAAATCTGGTCTGCTTTGGTCTGCTCTGATCTGATCTGATGTACTGTATGGTATGGTATGGTGTGGTGTGGTGGTATGGTGTGGTGTGGTCTGGTAGTATCTTGGTGTGGTGTGGTGTGGTGTGGTGTGGTGTAGTTTAAGCTATTTTCTTTAGATCTATCTATTTGACAACATTACGGGTTAGGGTTAGGGTTAGGAGCAGGGTTAGGAGCAGGGGAAGCTGACTGAGAAATGACTAAATAAAAAAAAAAATATAACGAAAATAGATATGGTAAAAATAAGCAGGGGTGGGGGATTGTTGTGGCATCTTCTTGTTGGGGGGAGGGGGAGGAGGAGGAGGCAAGGAAGAAGAAGAAGAAGGCAAAGAGGAAGGCAAAGAAGAAGAAGAAGAAGAAGAAGAAGACGAAGAAGAAGGCAAAGAATAAGGCAAAGAAGAAGGAAAAGAAGAATAAGGCAAAGAAGAAGGAAAAGAAGAATAAGGCAAAGAAGAAGAAGAAGAAGGCAAAGAAGAAGGCAAATAAGAAGAAGAAGAAGAAGAAGAAGAAGAAGAAGAAGAAGAAGAAGAAGGCAAATAAGAAGGTGAAGAAGAAGAAGAAGAAGAAGAAGAAGAAGAAGAAGAAGAAGAAGAAGAGCAGCAGCAGCAGCAGCAGCAGCAGCAGCAGCAGCAGCAGCAGCAGCAGCAATGTACTGCCTCAGAATGATTTGGTAATCATATATATATATATATATATATATATATGTGTGTG
>OZ024764.1:11456558-11459058 GCA_964016885.1 Eledone cirrhosa | reverse complement strand
CCACATGTCTGTAGTATCAGAGCTGTGATCTCTCAATTCAGAGATTCTTTCCTGAGACATTCTAACCACATGTCTGTAGTATCAGAGCTGTGATCTCTCAATTCAGAGATTCTTTCCTGAGACATTCTAACCACATGTCTGTAGTATCAAAGCTGTGATCTCTCAATTCAGAGATTGTTACCTGAGACATTCTAACCACATGTCTGTAGTATCAGAGCTGTGATCTCTCAATTCAGAGATTCTTTCCTGAGACATTCTAACCACATGTCTGTAGTATCAGAGCTGTGATCTCTCAATTCAGAGATTCTTTCCTGAGACATTCTAACCACACGTCTGTAGTATCAGAGCTGTGATCTCTCAATTCAGAGATTGTTACCTGAGACATTCTAACCACATGTCTGTAGTATCAGAGCTGTGGTCTCTCAATTCAGAGATTCTTTCCTGAGACATTCTAACCACATGTCTGTAGTATCAGAGCTGTGATCTCTCAATTCAGAGATTCTTTCCTGAGACATTCTAACCACATGTCTGTAGTATCAGAGCTGTGATCTCTCAATTCAGAGATTCTTTCCTGAGACATTCTAACCACATGTCTGTAGTATCAAAGCTGTGATCTCTCAATTCAGAGATTGTTACCTGAGACATTCTAACCACATGTCTGTAGTATCAGAGCTGTGATCTCTCAATTCAGAGATTCTTTCCTGAGACATTCTAACCACACGTCTGTAGTATCAGAGCTGTGATCTCTCAATTCAGAGATTCTTTCCTGAGACATTCTAACCACATGTCTGTAGTATCAGAGCTGTGATCTCTCAATCCAGAGATTCTTTCCTGAGACATTCTAACCACATGTCTGTAGTATCAGAGCTGTGATCTCTCAATTCAGAGATTCTTTCCTGAGACATTCTAACCACATGTCTGTAGTATCAGAGCTGTGGTCTCTCAATTCAGAGATTCTTTCCTGAGACATTCTAACCACATGTCTGTAGTATCGGAGCTGTGATGTCTCAATTCAGAGATTCTTTCCTGAGACATTCTAACCACATGTCTGTAGTATCAGAGCTGTGGTCTCTCAATTCAGAGATTCTTTTCCTGAGACATTCTAACCACATGTTTGTAGTATCAGAGCTGTGGTCTCTCAATTCAGGGATTCTTTTCCTGAGACATTCTAACCACATGTCTGTAGTATCAGAGCTGTGATCTCTCAATTCAGAGATTCTTTCCTGAGACATTCTAACCACATGTCTGTAGTATCAGAGCTGTGGTCTCTCAATTCAGGGATTCTTTTCCTGAGACATTCTAACCACATGTCTGTAGTATCAGAACTGTGATCTCTCAATTCAGAGATTCTCTCCTGAGACATTCTAACCACATGTCCGTAGTATCAGAGCTGTGATCTCTCAATTCAGAGATTCTTTCCTGAGACATTATAACCACATGTCTGTAGTATCAGAACTGTGATCTCTCAATTCAGAGATTCTTTCCTGAGACATTCTAACCACATGTCTGTAGTATCAGAGCTGTCATCTCTCAATTCAGAGATTCTTTCCTGAGACATTCTAACCACATGTCTGTAGTATCAGAGCTGTGATCTCTCAATTCAGAGATTCTCTCCTGAGACATTATAACCACATGTCTGTAGTATAAGAGCTGTGATCTCTCAATTCAGAGATTCTTTCCTGAGACATTCTAACCACATGTCTGTAGTATCAGAGCTGTCATCTCTCAATTCAGAGATTCTTTCCTGAGACATTCTAACCACATGTCTGTAGTATCGGAGCTGTGATGTCTCAATTCAGAGATTCTTTCCTAAGACATTCTAGCCATATGTCTGTAGTATCAGAGCTGTGATCCCTCAATCCAGAGATTCTTTCCTGAGACATTCTAACCACATGTCTGTAGTATCAGAGCTGTGATGTCTCAATTCAGAGATTCTTTCCTGAGACATTCTAGCCATATGTCTGTAGTATCAGAGCTGTGATCCCTCAATCCAGAGATTCTTTCCTGAGACATTCTAACCACATGTCTGTAGTATCAGAGCTGTGATCTCTCAATTCAGAGATTCTTTCCTGAGACATTCTAACCACATGTCTGTAGTATCAGAGCTGTGATCTCTCAATTCAGAGAAGTAGCAGCTCTACCTTGTAAGGGGTCATCATTGCCAAAGCCCATCACAATGGCTGATGACCCTAGAGTACTCAGTCCTTCGTTTGTATTTTTTAACAAACAATTGTTTAAGAATTGAGCACTGTATCTCCTAGATACCAGCTATGTGTTTATATATATATATTAGTATGTATATATGTATAAGTGAATATGTACATATACAGGGTGCGGAGGATATTTGTTCGCAAGATTACTGTCTAGGAAAATATAACACAGTAGTTTTATTTCTTAAGATATATTTATCAAACTTGGGTCAGTTTATCTTCATGACTTGTTCTTTCGATCTCACTCGATAAACCCGCCATTGGCTTTGATGGCGGCTTCAAGGCGGCCT
>OZ024764.1:11429058-11431558 GCA_964016885.1 Eledone cirrhosa | reverse complement strand
CTATCTACCTATCCATCTACTTACCTACCTATCTACCTACCTACCCATCTATCTACATACCTATCCATCTACTTACCTACCTATATATCTACCTCTCCATCTACTTACCTACCTATATATCTACCTCTCCATCTACTTACCTACCTCTATATCTACCTATCCATCTATACATCCATCTATCTATAATACAAACTATTATATTTTCCTTTAATATTTTTATTTTTTTCCTTACACTTCATTTTGGTTTTGTTTCCCAAGCCATGCAAGCAACAGAGAAAAGAAATGCCTATAAAATCAAACCATACCAGAGAATTGTTCCAGTAACAAGCAACGATGTGTTCATCCTTTTTCGGCTTTTTTCACCGTCTTTCGTCTTTATTTTATTTAGTCTGTATAGTATCTTTATTATTCAACGAACGTGTTCAGTTAAATCGAGTCAAGCAGGATGTTATCAGAAATCTGTGAATAGATGTAGTCTATTTTATCTACCTACTTTTGTTGTTGTTGTGATGGTTGCTGTTTTACATATATACACACACACACACATATATATATATATATATATATATATATATATATATATATATATATATATATATATATATATATATATGCTTTAAAACATCTTCAAATTACAATTTACAGCGAGATTTCTGTCCCGGAAATGCGTTAAGTGCGTTAAATGCGATAAATTTCAACAAAAGTTTAAAGAAATGTACAAAAAAAAATATATATATATATAGTTTAACCCTTCTAACACCAAACCTCAGCCCCCTAATTTTGTTTTACACAATGTTTCGTTTTAATATGTTTATATTTATCTGAAAAAACCGTCCATCATAATTTTATGTAAGAACTTTTGTTAAGTTATGTTCCAAACACCAACAGTGTCTTTTATGAGAAATATGGTAATGAAAGGGTTAAAGTGTTCATATTTATCTAAAAAACTGTCCATCATAATTTGCGTAAGAACCTTTGTTAAGTTATGTTCCAAACACCAACAGAGTCTTTCATTAGAAATATGGAAACAAAAGGATTAAAAGGTTTATATTTATCTAAAAACTTCCATCATAATTTTTATGTAAGAATCTTTGTTAAGTTATGTTCCAAACACCAACAGTGTCTTTCATTAGAAATATGGTAATGAAAGTGTTAAAGTGTTTATATTTATCTAAAAACTTTCCATCATAATTTTATGTAAAAACCTTTGTTAAGTTATACTCCAAAAAATTTCCTAAACATAAAATATATCCTTGAAATTTCAATGTTATTTTTTAAAATTCTTTTCTCTTACCTGTGGCCATACTGGAGCACTGTGTTATCATTCAGCAGACAAGCCATATTAGGTCAAGGAGGCATTTTGTAGTGTTGTGTTGGGAGTTACTATTCATTTCAAATCTTCCAACTACAATTTTTCATCCTCCACTAAATTTCAGTCCTGAAAACAAATTAAATGCATTCAATTTCAAAAAAAAGTTGGAGAAGATTGTAAAATATATATATTTTAACCATCTCAATAATGGTATTTCTTGGCAGAGATGTTCTGCTAGAGAATGGGTCACAGGTAGCAGATAGCAATACAGCCATCAGATATAATGATTAGTTGTGATATATGCAGACCCCTGCAGAACAAAAAGCAACCCCAGACCAACAATGGTAAACTACTGTTTCTAAACGAGCAATGGGTGACACCTTTAGCTCCCAAGAAAACTCACACAACCCAGTGATGTAGCTACAATGAGGTAAGTAAAATAAAAATTTGTCAATCGACTTTCATCAAATTGGACGGCGGAAACAGTTGCTAATACTATCTATCGGTCACAACTCCAGGTAGAAGGAGCAATGTGAAATAAAGTGTCTTGCTCAAGGATATAACACATCGCCCAGTTCAGGAGTCAAACTGACAACCTCATCATCATCATCATCATCATCGTTTAACGTCCATCTTCCACGCTTGCATGGGTTTGGACGGGAATTTTCCCACTTGAGGCAAGATTGGTTGTCTTGCTCGCATAGGACTGTCTGGTGGGTTTTCTACGGCTGGATGCCCTTCCTCACATATATATCATATCATCATCATCATTTTACGTCCGCTTTTCCCTGCTTGCAAAGGTGGGACGGGTCTTATTCAGCACAGCATCTCTCCACTCGTCACGGTCCCTCGTCATCTCCACCGTGAGCTTCAATGATCTGAGGTCTGTTCTCACCACCTCCGCCCATGTTTTTCGTGGTCTACCTCTACCACATCTTCCTTCAACTGGCAGTATATATATATATATATATATATTTATAGCATATGTTCTTCATTGTGGCTAAGTGACGAGTCTCGTTAACCTGGAGATTCACCTGTGTACTCAGAGGTAAACCTGCTGTAGAAGCCATACTAAAAATGGAATATATGGTGAAGGCAGAGTCACATGACTGGGCTAGCCTCAGGTAATGACAACCTGTTTAACCCATTCAAACATAGAAAATAGACATAAAATGGTGGTGGTGGTGG
>OZ024764.1:11411558-11414058 GCA_964016885.1 Eledone cirrhosa | reverse complement strand
ACACACACACATATATATATACACACACAGACTCATATATATATATACACACAGACTCATATATATATATACACACAGACACATAAATATATATATATATATATACACACACACAGTCTCATATATATATATATATATATACACATAGACTCATATATATATATATATATATATATATATACACACATAGACTCATATATATATATACACGCACAGACACACACACACACACACATATATATATATATACACACACAGACACATATATATATATATATACACACACACACAGACACATATATATATAATATATATATATATATACACACACAGACTCATATATATATATATATATACACCTCACAGACTCATATATAAATATATATATATGCTTGTATAAACCTCTCTTTATGTATCATTCCATTCTTTTATTTATAACTTTCATTTTATTATATTTTTTATCTTCTGCTCTTCACTTCCTTGGCTCCAGATGATGTGTGTGTATGTGTGTATATATCTGTGTGTATATGTGTGTGTTTATGTCTATATATATATATATATATATAATTATAAATATATATATATCTTTATACAAAATAAATATATATATATATATATATAAACACGTGTGTGTGTGTGTATATATATATATATATATATAATGCATATATACATACATATGTTTACACACAAACACACAAACAAACCTTCGCACTCATGTTCTCTTTCAAACATACATTATTTATCGGATTTTCTATAGAATTGTCGGGTTTTTGCTTTTGGTTGTGTGTTTGTGGTTATGGTTGTGTTTATGGTTGTGGTTGTGGTTGTGGTTGTAGTAAGTCTGTAAGGGTTTGAAGCACCAATGCCAAATTGGATGTCTTTTATAGCAAGAACTAAACCAATTACAGCGACAGACAATTGGTAAGGAGGTGTGTGTGAGGTGTGTGAAGTTATGTGGGAGGGTGGTAGGTACAGTAGAAAGAGCGTGGTAGGTACAGTAGAAAGAGAGTGGTAGGTACAGTAGAAAGAGGGTGGTAGGTACAGGAGAAAGAGGGTGGTAGGTACAGGAGAAAGAGGGTGGTAGGTACAGGAGAAAGAGGGTGGTAGGTACAGGAGAAAGAGGCTGGTAGGTACAGAAGAAAGAGGCTGGTGAGTTTGGAAATGGAAAATGGTAGGAATGGTAAGGGAAGGAATGGTTAAAATGATAAGGGAAAAGAGTGCCAGACATGGGTATAATAGATTGTTTGTTATTAAAGCTATAGTTAAGATAGGTTGATAGGTAGGTTTGGTGGAAGTTTAGGGTTGGCAAGGGTTTAGAAGGAAGGTGGTTAAAATGGTATGGTAAAGTATGATAGATTGCTGGTTGTTTGGTGGTATAGGAAAGGTAGATAAGTGGGTAAGAGTGCTGGTCGGTAGGGAAGAGAGAGGGTAGGTAGGTAGGCAGGTGGATAAATAGGTAAGAGGGCAGGTAGATAAATAGGTAGACAGATACAAACGTAGGTAGATATAAAGGTCAGTAGTTACAAAGGTAGGTAAGAGCTTGGGTAAGGAGATAGGTTGGTAGGTAAGAGGGCGGGTAGGGAGGTAGGTAGGTAAGAGGGCGGGTAGGGAGATAGGTAGGCAGGTAGGTAGATAGATATAAAGGTAGGTATGGAGATAGAATGGTAGGTAGGTAGGTAGCTAGTTAGTTAGTTAGTTAGGTAGGTAGGTAGGTAGGTAGGTAGGTAGGTAGGTAGGTAAGTAGCTAGTTAGGTAGGTTGGTTGGTGGAAGTGTAGGGGGTGGGCAGGAGTTTGGAAGGAAGGTGGTTAAAATGGTATGGTAAAGAAACCTAGATATCAGTATGATAGATTGCTGGTTGTTGGTGGTATAGGAAAGGTAGATAGGAGGGTAAGAGTGAAGGTAACGACATAAGTAGATAGCTACAAAGGTAGGTAGGTTGGTGTTCTTGAACAAAACACTTCATTTCATGTTACTCCAGTATACTCAGCTGTAAATGAGTACCAGCAATAGCTGGGGGTTTAACCCCGCGATGGACTTGTATCCTGTCCAGGGGGGAGTCTTGTACTCTCAGTCACTTCACGCCATGAAACCGGGATAAGTACCAGTAATAGCTGGGGGTTTAACCCTCCGATGGACTTGTATCCTGTCCAGGGGAGAGTCTAGTACTCTCAGTCACTACATGCCATGAAACTGGGATAAGTACCAGTAATAGCTGGGGGTTTAACCCTGCGATGGACTTGTATCCTGTCCAGGGGAGAGTCTAGTACTCTCAGTCACTTAATGCCATGAAACTGGGATAAGTACCAGTAATAGCTGGGGGTTTAACCCTGCGATGGACTTGTATCCTGTCCAGGGGAGAGTCTAGTACTCTCAGTCACTTAATGCCATGAAACTGGGATAAGTACCAGTAATAGCTGGGGGTTTAACCCTGCGATGGACTTGTATCCTGTCCAGGGGAGAGTCTAGTACTCTCAGTCACTTAATGCCATGAAACTG
>OZ024764.1:11386558-11399058 GCA_964016885.1 Eledone cirrhosa | reverse complement strand
AATCGGCTCAGTATTTATATTTATATTTATATTTATACTTGGAGACTAATAGTTACAGGGTTCCAATTGAGTTTTAACTCTAATTTTCATATATATATATATATATGTATGTATATATAAGCAGAAGGGATATTCTATTTGTTGGTAATTCAACAAATATAAATGTTTATAACTGATTCAAAGCACTCGACAAGTTTTCTGGAGTATAATATTCAATGATATTAAATACATGGAAACTATATTTATAAAACCATATTTATTCTATTATATATATTTCAAGGGTACCAAAACTTTGGTACGCTATCATCAGATAAAATACAAAGTGTGTTTTATAAATTTTGACATAAGGTATTGTTCTCAAAATAAATAATATCACAACCTCATAGATTTGATATTATGTGAGATAATTATGTGAAAATGCAATAGTAAATATAGAGTAATGTAAATGCTAAAGGATTAAACAGGCTGCTCATTCTTATGTTAAGGTATTGTTCTCAAAATAAATAATATCAAAATCTCATAGATTTGATATTATGTGAGATAATTATGATAGACAAAGTGTTTACTGTGAAAATACAATAGTATATATAGAGTAATGTATATGCTATAGGGTTAAGTAACTGGAGATTTACACAACACCACCAACACCACCACTACTACTACCAACACACCACCACAACCTCACACACCCCCACCACACCAACACAACACCACCACCACACCACCACCACAACCACCACCACCACTACACCACCACCACCACCACTACACACCACAACACCACATCACACCACCAACACTACACACGACCACCACCACACCACCACTAGCACCACTACACACCACCACCACCACTACACACCACAACACCAACACTACACACGACCACAACCACAACACCAACACCACCACACCACCACACCACCACCACCACACCACCACAACCACCACAACCACCACACCACCACACCACCACCACCACAACCACCACACCACAACCACCACCACCACCACCACCACCACACTAGCACCACCACACCACTACACACCACCACCACCACACCACTACACCCCCCTGCCACCCCACCACACCACCACACCCCACCACACCACACCACCCCACCACAATGTCTAAATCTGTCACTGTAGTTTGAGCTCAAGCCCCAGGTATGAAATGTGAAGACATTAACTAAATATTGGAATAACAAAAATTGTAATGTTTTGTTTGTAGAACATTAGTTGGTGGTGGTGGTGTGTAGTGGTATAGTGGTGGTGGTGGTGGTATAGTGGTGGTGGTGTGGTGGTGGTGGTGGTGGTGGTGGTGGTGGTGTTGTGGTGGTGGTGTGGTGGTGGTGTGGTGATGGTGGTGGTGGTGGTGTTGTGGTGGTGGTGGTATAGTGGTGGTGTGGTGGTGGTGTGGTGGTGGTATAGTGGTGGTGTTGTGGTGGTGTGTAGTAGTGTGGTGGTAGTGCTGGTTGTGTTGTGGTGGTGGTGGTGGTATAGTGCTGGTGGTGGTGGTATAGTGGTGGTGGTGTCGTGTAGTGGTGGTGGCGTCATGTAGTGGGTGTGGTGGTGGTGTTATGTAGAGGTGGTGGTGTTGATAGTAGTGGTGGTGTCATGTGTTGTGGTTCTTGAGGTGGTGGTGGTGGTATGTTGTGGTTCTTGTAGTAGTGGTGGTGGTGGTGGTGTGGTGTGGTGTGATGTGGTTCTTGTAGTGGTGTGGTGTGTTCTGGTTCTTGTAGTGGTGGTGGTGTAGTGGTGTGATGAAGGTATTCTTTCTCGTATGTAGGGTAGATTGTCCGTCCGCCCGCCCATCTGTCCGTCTCTGTCTGTCTGTCTGTCATCTGTCTCACTGTCTGTCTGTCTGTCTGTCTCTCTAAATGTCTGTCTCTCTGAATGTCTGTCTGCCTGTCTCTCTCTGTCTGTCTGTCTATCCACCCGTCTGTCTCTCTGACTCTGTCTGTCTGTCTGTCTGTGTCTCTGTCCGTCTCTCCACCCGTCTGTCTGTCTCTCTGACTGTCTATCCGCCCGTCCGTCAGTCTGTCTGTCAGCCCCCCCCCCCCCCCCCCCCCCCATCCATCATCTCCCAATGTCTTAAGAGAATTATTATCAAAGTTTATAAGAAACACAAACTGCCAACTTGATGGATTAGATGGCAATATACTTCATTCATCATTTATCACCTTCTTCTAATGGTATGGTGGTATGGTGGTATGGCAGTACAGCGGTATGGTGGTACAGTGGTATAGTGATATGGTGGTATGGTGGTATGATAGAACAGTGGTACAGTGGTATGGTTGCACAGTGGTATGGCAGTACAGTGGTATGGTGGTACAGTGGTATAGTGATATGGTGGTATGATAGTATGGTGGTACAGTGTTCTGGTGGTACAGTGTTCTGGTGGTATGATAGTACAATGGTATGGTGGTACGGTGGTATGATAGTATGGTGGTACAGTGGTATGGTAGTATGGTGGTACAGTGTTCTGGTGGTATGATAGTATGGTGGTACAGTGGTATGGTAGTATGGTGGTATGGTGGTACAGTGGTATGGTAGTATGGTGGTACAGTGTTCTGGTGGTATGATAGTACAATGGTATGGTGGTATGATAGTATGGTGGTTCAGTGGTATGATGGTACAGTGCTATGGTGGTATGATAGTACAGTGGTATGATGGTACAAAGGTACAGTGGTATGGTGGTACAATGGTACAGTGGTATGGTGGTACAGTAGTATGGTGGTACAGTGGTATGGTGCTATTCTAGTGTTGGTGTATTACAATGGTATTGAGATATGGTAGTAAAGATTTACTTAATGGTATAGTGGTATGATATAGACAGCACAAATTGGCAGAGTCTTTAAGACGTCAGTTAGAATGCTTTACGGTATTTCTCCCACCTCATTGCATGCTTTGAGTTCAAATCCCACCAGAGTGAACTTTTCCTTTCATCCTTTCGAGGTCAATAAAAAAAGTACCAGTCCACTACTGGGGTTGATTCTTCCTTTGGAGGTCAATAAAAAAAGTACCAGTCCACTACTGGGGTAAATTCTTCCTTTCGAGGTTGATAAAAAAAGTACCAGTCCACTACTGGGGTTGATTCTTCCTTTCGAGGTTGATAAAAAAAGTACCAGTCCACTACTGGGGTTGATTCTCCCTTTCGAGGTCAATAAAAAAAAGTACCAGTCCACTACTGGGGTAGATTCTTCCTCTATAGAAAAAAATCGACTGTGTTCGGACCTGGAGAAGGTTGGGCTCCACCAGGTTTAAAAGTGCCCTAGACACCCCGTGAGACAGTACCTCTACAACTCCACAAGGAATTATGGGCCTATCCTTATAATGGTATGACAGCATGATGTCATACCATTATAACACTACCACTACAACATCAACATCACTACAACATCAACACACAACTACTACCACAAGAACAACACCAACACCACCACCACCACCACACAAACATGCCTTACACCACTACCACCACCATCACGAACCAACACCACCACCACCGCCGCCATCACCACCATCAGTACCACTATCATCATCACTATTACCACCACTACCATCATCACCAACCAACACCAACACCAGCACCACCGCCACCACCACCATCAGTACCACTACCATCATCACTATTACCACCACTACCATCATCACCAACCATCACCAACACCACCATCACCATCAGTACTACTACCATCATCACTATTACCACCACTACCATCATCACCAACACCACCACCACCGCCGCCACCACCATCACCATCAGTACCACTACCATCATCACCAACCATCACCAACCAACAAACACCAACACCATCACCACCATCAGTACCTCTACCATCATCACTATTACCACCACTACCATCATCACAACCATCACTACCATCACCAACCAACACCACCATCACCACCATCAGTACCACTACCATCATCACTATTACCACCACTACCATCATCACAACCATCACTACCATCACCAACCACCAACCACCACCACCCCACCACTGTCCAAACAAAAGACAGATTTCTCAAGATGTATAACAACCTCTACCACAAAATGTCGCTGCATGTGTCACTATTGAGAATTACCAGAAGATTTTACAAACTGAAACACAATTAGTTTCCATATAAATCACACATTACACACCTACTACTACTGCTACTACTACAGCAGCAACTACAACTACTACTACCACCACACATTACACAACAACAACCACACCACTACTGCTACTACCACTACAACAACACATTACACACCTACAACTACTGCTACTACTACAGCAGCAACTACAACTACTACTACCACCACACATTACACAACAACAACCACACCACTACTGCTACTACAACAACACATTACACACCTACTACTACAGCAGCAACTACAACTACTACTACCACCACACATTACACAACAACCACACCACTACAACAACACATTACACACCTACTACTACAGCAGCAACTACAACTACTACTACCACCACACATTACACAACAACAACCACACCACTACTGCTACTACAACAACACATTACACACCTACTACTACTGCTACTACTACAGCAGCAACTACAACTACTACTACCACCACACATTACACAACAACAACCACACCACTACTGCTACTACCACTACAACAACACATTACACACCTACAACTACTGCTACTACTACAGCAGCAACTACAACTACTACTACCACCACACATTACACAACAACAACCACACCACTACTGCTACTACCACTACAACAACACATTACACACCTACTACTACAGCAGCAACTACAACTACCACCACACATTACACAACAACAACCACACCACTACTACCACTACAACAACACATTACACACCTACTACTACTACTACTACTACAGCAACTACAACACTGCTACAACCACTGCTGCTACCACTACTACTGCTACCACATTACACAACAACTACTACAGCAGCTACAACACTGGTACTACCACTACTACTACTACTACTACTACCACACATTACAACAACAACTACTACAGCAACTACAACAACAACCACACTGCTACTACCACACATTACACCACAACTACAACACTGCTACTACCACTACCACTATTACCAGACATTACACAGCAACTACTACAACAACTACAACACTGCTACTACCACTATTACTGTTACCAGACATTACACAGCAACTACTACAACAACTACAATACTGATACTACCACTATTTCTACCACTACTACTGCTACAAAGGTCGGTTTTGAAAAGGTTGATATCAAAAGGGGTAAATTGCTTTGTATTTATTCCAGTCCTTGCACTCTATGTTCAAATTTTGCCGAGGTCGAGGTCAACTTTGACTTTCATCCTTTCATAGTCACTAAGAACAGTACGAGCATGTGGGCTGGTGGATTGGTGGAACTGTTAAAAAGTCAGATGGCTGGTTTTCTCATATGTGCACTGGTTTTGCAAGTTCTGAGTTCAAATTCTGTCACCCCTGGCAGTAGAGAGACAATACCAGCAATGAAAAGACTAATGGAAGCATTGTTTGCTTGGTCTAATCTATCAGTTCCTTTCTTCTGCCAGGAGTTGTGACTGACAGATAGTATCAGTAATGGAAAGACCAATAGAAGCATTGTTTCCTTGGTCTGATCTGATAATCAGCTCCTTTCTTCTGCCAGGAGTTGTGACTGACAGATAGTATCAGCAATGGAAAGACCAATGGAAACATTGTTTCCTTGGTCTGATCTGATGATCAGCTCCTTTCTTCTGCCAGGAGTTGTGACTGACAGATAGTATCAGCAATGGAAAGACCAATAGAAGCATTGTTTCCTTGGTCTGATCTGATGATCAGCTCCTTTCTTCTGCCAGGAGTTGTGACTGACAGATAGTATCAGCAATGGAAAGACCAATAGAAGCATTGTTTCCTTGGTCTGATCTGATAATCAGCTCCTTTCTTCTGCCAGGAGTTGTGACTGACAGATAGTATCAGCAATGGAAAGACCAATAGAAGCATTGTTTCCTTGGTCTGATCTGATAATCAGCTCCTTTCTTCTGCCAGGAGTTGTGACTGACAAATAGTATCAGTAATGGAAAGACCAATGGAAACATTGTTTCCTTGGTCTGATCTGATGATCAGCTCCTTTCTTCTGCCAGGAGTTGTGACTGACAGATAGTATCAGCAATGGAAAGACCAATAGAAGCATTGTTTCCTTGGTCTGATCTGATAATCAGCTCCTTTCTTCTGCCAGGAGTTGTGACTGACAGATAGTATTAGTAATGGAAAGACCAATGGAAACATTGTTTCCTTGGTCTGATCTGATGATCAGCTCCTTTCTTCTGCCAGGAGTTGTGACTGACAGATAGTATCAGCAATGGAAAGACCAATAGAAGCATTGTTTCCTTGGTCTGATCTGATAATCAGCTCCTTTCTTCTGCCAGGAGTTGTGACTGACAGATAGTATCAGTAATGGAAAGACCAATGGAAACATTGTTTCCTTGGTCTGATCTGATGATCAGCTCCTTTCTTCTGCCAGGAGTTGTGACTGACAGATAGTATCAGTAATGGAAAGACCAATAGAAGCATTGTTTCCTTGGTCTGATCTGATGATCAGCTCCTTTCTTCTGCCAGGAGTTGTGACTGACAGATAGTATCAGCAATGGAAAGACCAATGGAAACATTGTTTCCTTGGTCTGATCTGATGATCAGCTCCTTTCTTCTGCCAGGAGTTGTGACTGACAGATAGTATCAGCAATGGAAAGACCAATAGAAGCATTGTTTCCTTGGTCTGATCTGATAATCAGCTCCTTTCTTCTGCCAGGAGTTGTGACTGACAGATAGTATCAGCAATGGAAAGACCAATAGAAGCATTGTTTCCTTGGTCTGATCTGATAATCAGCTCCTTTCTTCTGCCAGGAGTTGTGACTGACAGATAGTATCAGTAATGGAAAGACCAATGGAAACATTGTTTCCTTGGTCTGATCTGATAATCAGTTCCTTTCTTCTGCCAGGAGTTGTGACTGACAGATAGTATCAGTAATGGAAAGACCAATGGAAACATTGTTTCCTTGGTCTGATCTGATAATCAGTTCCTTTCTTCTGCCAGGAGTTGTGACTGACAGATAGTATCAGCAATGGAAAGACCAATAGAAGCATTGTTTCCTTGGTCTGATCTGATAATCAGCTCCTTTCTTCTGCCAGGAGTTGTGACTGACAGATAGTATCAGTAATGGAAAGACCAATGGAAACATTGTTTCCTTGGTCTGATCTGATAATCAGTTCCTTTCTTCTGCCAGGAGTTGTGACTGACAGATAGTATCAGTAATGGAAAGACCAATGGAAACATTGTTTCCTTGGTCTGATCTGATAATCAGTTCCTTTCTTCTGCCAGGAGTTGTGACTGACAGATAGTATCAGTAATGGAAAGACCAATGGAAACATTGTTTCCTTGGTCTGATCTGATAATCAGTTCCTTTCTTCTGCCAGGAGTTGTGACTGACAGATAGTATCAGTAATGGAAAGACCAATGGAAACATTGTTTCCTTGGTCTGATCTGATAATCAGTTCCTTTCTTCTGCCAGGAGTTGTGACTGACAGATAGTATCAGTAATGGAAAGACCAGTGGAAACATTGTTTCCTTGGTCTGATCTGACTATCAGCTCCTTTCTTCTGCCAGGTGTTGTGACTGACAGATAGTATCAGTAATGGAAAGACTAATGGAAACATTGTTTCCTTGGTCTGATCTGATAATCAGTTCCTTTCTTTTGCCAGGAGTTGTGACTGACAGAGTATCAGCAATGGAAAGACTGTGGTCTGATCTGACTAACAGCAATTTTCACTATAGAAGGCTAAGCTACTACCTTAGAAATGAGGAAAAACCGGAGGATTTTTTTTTTTTTCGTTTCTCTTTTTTTGAGAGGGGATGAGAAGTGAGAGAAAATTTGGTGATTGTTTTCTATAATAATTAAAATAATTGAAGCCTTGATATAAACTAATCAGAGGTGACAATGTAATTAACAGAGACTGCTGCTGTGATACATTACAGAATAATTAAAAGAAAAAAAAAATGAAGACTTGAAAAGTCAGTGAATTAAATATGAATATCTGTATCATCCACATGAAGATGTGTGGCTTAGTGGTTATAGAGTTATGTTCAGGATTATAAGGTTGCAAGTTCTATTCTAGAATTGGTCAGTGTGATGGGTCCTTGAACAAGACACTTTATTACACATTACTTCAGTGAAGGCGCATGGCTTAGTGGTTAGAGCATTGGGCTTGCAATTGAAAGGCTGTGAGTTTGATTCTCAGACCAGGTGATGTGCTGTGTCCTTGAGCAAGACACTTTATTTCACGTTGCTCCAGTTTATTCAGCTGTAGAAATGAGTTGTGATAGTGCCAAATCAATGAGTGGCAGTAGTTCCAGCTGCCACCTTTCCACATAGAAAGACTGGTGTAGTGGTTCTGACAACAATGAGGCTTTGCAGATGATCAATGTAAATTAACAATGGAAAGGTGCTCCAGCTCGAGTTAGAAGAGAACTATTGACCTTCAGGAGAAGCAGTGACCCCTGATTGTATTCAGCAACCAAAACAAATATGAAGTACACCAAATCCAATGCTCATAGGGGTGGCCCTGGTTCTTCTTATTTGTGAGTGTAAACTCGGCCAGATTAGATTTGCCACTCAACTGGCAAAAATGAATTGTACCAGTACCTCATTGGTACAATATGTCATGCTGAATCTCCCTGAGAAGTACTATGGAATGCTCAGTCACTTACATGTTAATTTCATGAGCCAACAGTTCAACTGGTGGGCCAGCTTTGTCACACAATATGTCATACTGAATCTTCCTGAGAACTACTATGGAATGCTCAGTCACTTACATGTTAATTTTATGAGCCAACAGTTCAACTGATGGGGCAGCTTTGTCACACACTATGTCATGCTGAATCTCCCTGAGAACTACTATGGAATGCTCAGTCACTTACATGTTAATTTTTTGAGCCAACAGTTCAACCGATGGGCCAGCTTTGTCACACAATATGTCATGCTGAATCTCCCTGAGAACTACTATGGAATGCTCAGTCACATGTTAATTTCATGAAATTTCACAACACAATTGTTTCTCTCTCCCTCCCCCTCTCTCACCACTACCAGTCCCTCCTCGCTCAGTTCTTTCACTACCCGCCTCTCTCTATGATCCCCTTTCCCTCCCCCTCTCTCTCAGATCCCCTTTCCTCCCCCCTATCTCACCACTACCAGCCCCTCCTCCTTCAGCTCTTTCACCACCACCTGCTCTCTGGTGCCCTTTCCCTCCCCCTCTCTCACCACTACCAGCCCCTCCTCCTTCAGTTCTTTCACTACCCCCCTCTCTCTCTGGTCCCCTACTCTCCCCTCTCTCCCTGGTCCCCTACTCTCCCCTCTCTCACCACTACCAGCCCTCCTTCAGTTCTTTCACTACCCCCCCTCTCTCTCTGGTCCTCTACTCTCCCCTCTCCCTGGTCCCCTACACTCCCCTCTCTCACCACTACCAGCCCCTACTCCTTCAGTTCTTTCACTACCCCCCTCTCTCCCTGGTCCCCTACACTCCCCTCTCTCACCACTACCAGCTCCTACTCCTTCAGTTCTTTCACTACCCCCCCTCTCTCTCTGGTCCCCTACTCTCCCCTCTCTCTCTGGTCCCCTACTCTCCCCTCTCTCTCTCTGGTCCCCTACTCTCCCCTCTCTCACCACTATCAGCCCCTACTCTCCCCTCTCTCTCTGGTCCCCTACTCTCCCCTCTCTCACCACAATCAGCCCCTACTCCCTCACTACCCCCAACCTCCTCCTCTACCTGTTAAAATATTCAACACCTTCATATTCCATCAAATCCATTACCTCTACAACTCATGCTTTATTGCTGGTCACCAACACACCTACACACACACTACACACACACACCTCTACACACACACAATATACACACACACACCACAATATACACATACACACACCTGTATACACAAATACACCACAATATACACATACACACACCTGTATACACAAATACACCACAATATACACATAAACACACCTCTACACACACACACAATATACACACACACACCACAATATACACATACACACACCTGTATACACAAATACACCACAATATACACACACACAATATACACACACACAATATACACACACACACACACCACAATATACACATACACACACCTGTATACACAAATACACCACAATATACACATAAACACACCTGCATACACAAATACACAATATACACATACACACACCTGTATACACACACACACACCTCAACACACACATACCTGTATGTCTGTGTGTATATATATGTGTATATGTATACTCACACACACAGACATACACAAATACCTGTACACACACACACATCTCAACACACACACCTGTATGTCTGTGTGTGTGTGTATACAGACATACACAAATACCTGTACACACACACACATCTCAACACACACACCTGTATGTCTGTGTGTGTGTGTATATATATATATATATATATATATGTATATGTATACACACACACAGACATACACAAATACCGGTACACACACACACATCTCAATACACACACCTGTATGTCTGTGTGTGTGTGTGTGTGTATATATATATATATATATATATATATATATATATATATATATATGTATACACACACAGACATACACAAATACCTGCATACACACACACACACACACACACACACACAACTGAATACACAGACACTTTAATACACACAAACAGAGTTGAATGCATACCAACACACACATACCAACACACACATACATACCAACACACACATACATACCATCATACACGTGCACATGCATACATAGTCATTTAATTGTAAAAATTTGTTAAAAAATTAATTATGTCTCCATACACACAGTCACATACACACAGTCACATACAGTCACATACACACACATTTACACACAGACACACACACAGTCACAGACACACACAGTCACATACACACACACACAGTCACAGACACACACACATCTACACACACATAGTCACAGACACACACACAGTCACAGGCACACACAGTCACATACACACACAGTCAGACACACACACACATCTACACACAGTCACAGACACACACACACATCTACACACAGTCACAGACACACACACAGTCACACACACACATCTACACAGCCACAGACACACACACAGTCACACACACATCTACAGTCACAGACACACATCTACACACAGTCAGAGACACACACACACTCAGTCACACACACACACACACCCACAGTCAACTGGTCTGTAGTAAAACATTTCTGTGAAAAAATTAATTTTTAAAGTTTTTTTTTCAAAATTATTTTATCTATCATCATCATCACCACAACCGTCACCATCAATCATCACCAATACCACCATCACCACCACCACCATCATCACCATCATCACCATCACCATCAGCAGCACAACCGTCACCATCATCACCAATACCACCATTATCATCCCCACCATCATCACCATCACCATCACCATCAGCAGCACAACCGTCACCATCATCATCACCAATACCACCATTATCATCCCCACCATCACCACCACCACCACCATCATCACCATCACCATCAGCAGCACAACCGTCACCATCATCATCACCAATACCACCATTATCATCCCCACCATCACCATCACCATTACCATTACCATGACCAACACCATCACCACAACCACCACCACCAATATCATCAGCACCACCACCATCATCAGCACCACCACCATCACCACCACCACCATCATCACCAACACCATCAGTACCACCATCACTACCACCACAACCACCACCACCACCATCACCACTACCATCACAATCACCACGATCACCACCACCACCACCAATACCATTACCAACATCATCACCATCAGTACCAGCACCACCACCACCACCACTACCATCACAATCACCACCATCACCACCTTCATCAACATCATCAGTACCACCGTCACTACCACCACCACCATCACCACGATCACCACCACCAACACCAACATCATCACCAACACCAACACCAACATCACCATCAGTACCACCATCACTACCACCACCACAACCACCACCACCCCCATCATCACCAACACCAACATCACCATCAGTACCACCATCACTACCACCACCACAACCACCACCATCCCCACCATCACCACCCCCATCATCACCAACACCAACATCACCATCAGTACCACCATCACTACCACCAGCACCACCACCATCACCACTACCATCACAATCACCACCATCACCACCACCATCAACATCATCACCAACATCATCAGTACCACCGTCACTACCACCACCACCATCACCATCACCATCACCATCACCACCATCATCACCAACATCACCATCAGTACCAGTACCACCACCACCACCATCACCACTACCATCACAATCAACACCATCACCACCACCATCAACACCATCACCATC
>OZ024764.1:11379058-11381558 GCA_964016885.1 Eledone cirrhosa | reverse complement strand
GTGGTGATAGTGATGATGGATGTGGTAGTGGTGGTAGTAGTGGTAGTAGTAGTGTTGGTGGTGGTGGTGATAGTTGTGGTGTTGGTGTTTTGTCAGTGATGGTGGTTGCTGTTGTGGTGGTAGTGGTGATAGTGATGATGGATGTGGTAGTGGTGGTAGTAGTGGTAGTAGTAGTGTTGGTGGTGGTGGTGATAGTTGTGGTGTTGGTGTTTTGTCAGTGATGGTGGTTGCTGTTGTGGTGGTAGTGGTGATAGTGATGATGGATGTGGTAGTGGTGGTAGTAGTGGTAGTAGTAGTGTTGGTGGTGGTGGTGATAGTTGTGGTGTTGGTGTTTTGTCAGTGATGGTGGTTGCTGTTGTGGTGGTAGTGGTGATAGTGATGATGGATGTGGTAGTGGTGGTAGTAGTGGTGTTGGCGTTGGTGGTGGTGGTGGTGGTGATAGTTGTAGTGTTGGTGTTTTGTCAGTGATGGTGGTTGCTGTTGTGGTGGTAGTGGTGATAGTGATGATGGATGTGGTAGTGGTGGTAGCAGTGGTGGTGGTGGTGGTGATAGTTGTGGTGTTGGTGTTTTGTCGGTGATGGTGGTTGCTGTTGTGGTGGTAGTAGTGATAGTGATGATGGATGTGGTAGTGGTGGTAGCAGTGGTGGTGGTGGTGGTGATAGTTGTGGTGTTGGTGTTTTGTCAGTGATGGTGGTTGCTGTTGTGGTGGTAGTAGTGATAGTGATGATGGATGTGGTAGTGGTGGTAGTAGTGGTGGTGGTGGTGGTGATAGTTGTGGTGTTGGTGTTTTGTCAGTGATGGTGGTTGCTGTTGTGGTGGTAGTGGTGATAGTGATGATGGATGTGGTAGTGGTGGTAGTAGTGGTTTTGGTGGTGGTGGTGATGGTGTTTGCTGTTGTGGTGGTAGTAGTGGTAGCAATGGTTGTGATGGTTGTAGTGGTAGCTGTGGTGTTGTTGATAGTTATGATGTTGTGGTGGTAGTACTGGATGTGTTAGTAGTGGTGGTGGTAATAATTGTGGTGGTGGATGTGTTAGTAGTGGTGGTAGCCTTGGGGGTGGTGATGGTTAAATGACTGAAACCAGTGAAGCAGTGCTCCAGTATGGTAGCAGTCAAATGAATAAAGCCCATAAAAAAAAATCAGTACTGAGGTTGATATGATGAACTAAATTTCAAGTCGATGCCCCAGTATGGCCATATGGCCACAGTCAAAACAGTGAAACAAGTTTTAAAAAAAAAAATGTACTAGGATTGATATGACCGACTAAATTCTTCCAGGCAGTGCTCCAGCATGGTCACACTGACTGAAGCCAGTAAAAGAATACAAGACTAAACTTCTTCAAGGTAGTGCCTCATTATGACCACAGTCTAAAAACTGAAACCAGTAAAAGAATACTAGACTAAATCTCTTCAAGGCAGTGCTCCAGCATGACCACAGACTAATAACTGAAACCAGTAAAAGGAGGCAGTGCCCCAGCAATGGCCACAGTCTAATGCCGCCAGAAACCAGTAAAAGAATACAAGACTAAACCTCTTGAAGGCAGTGCCCCAGTATGGCCACAGACTAATAACTGAAACCAGTAAAAGAATACAAGACTAAACCACTTCAAGGCATTGCCCCAGTATGGCCATACACCCTTCAAGGCATTGCCACAGTATGGCCACACTCCCTTCAAGGCATTGCCCCAGTATGGCCACACACCCTTCAAGGCAGTGCCCCAGTATGGCCACACTTCCTTCAAGGCATTGCCCCAGTATGGCCACACACCCTTCAAGGCAGTGCCCCAGTATGGCCACACTCCCTTCAAGGCAGTGCCCCAGTATGGCCACACTCCCTTCAAGGCATTGCCCCAGTATGGCCACACTCCCTTCAAGGCAGTGCCCCAGTATGGCCGCAGACTAATAACTGAAACAAGCAAAAGAGTTATTAAAAATCCAAAAAAAAAAAAATCAAGAATGATGTTTATGTGTAGAATAAATATTGAGAGGTTCAGAGGTCACTGCCTATTGGTTTTTGGTGGTTTGACCCCCCAACCACTGCTGCTGCTACCATCCTCAGTGTATTTCTGACCCCTGCTATTCACCCCCCCCCCTCTCTCATCCACCAGCTCCCTGCTGTTATGAAACCAGTCAGGTGGCGCCTGTGTTTCTTTAGGGAGTTTGGGGAAATATAGAATTAATAAATTGGTATTTGGAGTTGTGGTGTGGAATGGTATTGTGTTACATACTAAGTTTGGTAGGGGGAGGGGTGTGTGTGTGTGTGTGTGTGTGTGTGTGTGTGTGTGTGTGTGTGTGTGTGTGTGTGTGTGTGTGTGTGTGTGTGTGTGTGTGTGTGTGTGTGCCCACACATATATATACATATAGATAAATCATTCCCCTACATATATATATCATCATCATCATTATATATATATATATATATAGGGCGGTGGATTTGCAGTATCGGTAGAGGGTCGGACACCATGCTTTGCAACAAAGAGTTACGGCCCTTTATGGTCTGAGT
>OZ024764.1:11364058-11374058 GCA_964016885.1 Eledone cirrhosa | reverse complement strand
TATAAGAAGAAATTAAAAGATGGTTAAAAAAGTTATAAATATTTTATTATGCGCATTTCAAAAACAAATATCATCCTGGGACGATTGTTGCGTTCTCATCAGATAAAATAAGGTAACACTTGTGAACACTTGTGAACACGGAAGTGTCCAGGCAACATATTGGCTGAACACTTCCTTGTTCACAAGTGTTTTTTAGGCATCATATCATGTTACCTTAATTTATCTGATGAGAACGGAACTATCGTCCCAGGGTGGTATTTGTTTTTGAAATGCGCATAATAAAATATTTGGAACATTTTTAACCATCTTTTAATTTCTTCTTATATATATAAAGAATTAGTATATTTACCAACATATTTAGTAAATAAGTTAATTACTATAATTTTCTTATTTTACGTCTTATATATATATATATATATATTATCATCATCATCACCGTTTTACGTCCGTTCTTCCACGCTAGCATGGGTTAGACGGGTTGTCCTGTTGTGTGCAGTGTCTGGTCGGCTGACCATGCCTTGCTCATACAGTAACTGATCTGGCTAGATTTCTACAGCTGGATGCCCTTCCTAACACCAACCTCATTTACAGTGAGTGCTGGGTGCTTTTTCGTGGCGCCTACACGTCCACTTTACAGTGTGGGCTGGGTGCTTTTTTGCCGTGGCACCTCCACGACCACCTTGCGGTGGAGGGTGTGGGGGCATATTGTTTATATGCTTCAGCATGTACCCATGGGAGGTCGGGTACTCTGTATTACTGCGTGACGCCAGAAGTCACGGTCGTGTGTCATTGTCTTTGAGAGGTGTAATTGGGTCAGGTCGGCTTTTATCACCTCATCCCAGGTCATCTTGGGTCTCCCCACTCCGCGGTTTCCAACAACTTCTAGTGCTCTGCACCTTTTTATGCAGCTGTCATCTTTCATACGCATCACATGTCCATACCAGCGCAACCGCCTCTCCTGCACACAGCATTTGATTCCTCTTATGCTCAGTCTCTCTCTCAATTCATTTATGCTTTGTCGTTCACGTATATTACTGTTACACATCCATCGGAGCATGCAGGCTTCGTTTCTCTCTAATCTACGTAAGTCTTCCACCTTCAGCGCCCAGGTCTCACTACCATGCAACATCGCTGTTCGGATACACGCATCATACAGTCTGCCTTTCATTCTGAGGGAGAAGCTTATATATATATATATATATGTAAAAGTTCTATTTAAATTGTTGAGATACAACAAGCAAATATTTTTATAACTGATATAAAGCACTCAACAAATATTTGGAGTAAAAATACGATATTAAATGGAAACTATATTTATAAAACCATATTTATTTCATTATACATATTTCAAGGACACCAAGTTAAATTATGGTGTGCTTTCATCAGATCAAATATAATATAGATCAGTTTTATAAATAAATATTGACATACCCTTAAAGAATGCAACCATTACTGTTGGAAGCTCCCGGATGGTGGAGTTGTAGCTTTAATTATTAGAATTGGATATTTTTAAAATACCCAACGGTTTATTTTTAAAATATCCAATACTAATAATAATATAAGTAAACAACTCCACTATCCGGGAGCTTCCAACAGTAATGGTTGCATTCTTTAAGGGTATGTCAATATTTATTTATAAAACTGATCTATATTATATTTTATCTGATGAAAGCACACCATAATTTAACTTGGTGTCCTTGAAATATGTATAATGAAATAAATATGGTTTTATAAATATAGTTTCCATTTGTTAATATCGTATATATATATATATATATATATATGTATAATATGTATAATGAAATATGTATAATGAAATATATATATATATTATAGGAAAGCAGAATGCTTATTGTAATCCAGCTCGTGGTTAATTGCTTATCTCTCTATCTCTCCCCCTCTCTCTCTCTCACTATAAACAATTTAATTCTCTTTAACTCCCTACACTGTAAATTGACGACATCAAGTCTACGAATCAAAACTGATCGAGGAATCCTCCCATCTTTACCCCTTCCTCCATCTCCGTTTGTCCCTCTACTTCCTAATTCTTCTCCCTCTATGCTAGTAAATACGATTCCAAAAAAATGTTTTTATATATTAAGAACCTTTTACAAGTCACTTATTCATTATTTTGAAAATTTGGAGGTGAATAACAGTTATTATCGAGTGGCTGCTATTTGCAGTATAGTGATATAAGATTGCGCTTACCAATGAAATGGTGGTAAATACCTGGATAAAATCCTTTTTTTAATGCTTACCTGTGTTTTCTCTTTTATTCTATATATATATATATATAGAACTGGGATAACAACAGGATGAAAGAAGTTCAGGGAGCTACTGCCACTGCTAGCTGCAGAAGGCTTTTCCCTCAAAATGAAAGGCAGACTGTATGATGTGTGTATACGAACAGCAATGTTACATGGTAGTGAAACCTGGGCGCTGAAGGTGGAAGACTTACGTTGATTAGAAAGAAACAAAGCCTGCATGCTCCGATGGATGTGTAATAGTAATATACGCGAACGGCAAAGCATAAATGAATTGAGAGAGAGACTGAGCACAAGAGGAATCAAATGCTGTGTGCAGGAGAGGCGGTTGCGTTGGTATGGACAGGTGATGCGTATGAAGGATGACAGCTGCATAAAAAGGTGCAGAGCATTAGAAGTCGATGGAAACCGCGGAGTGGGGAGACCCAAGAAGACCTGGGATGAGGTGATAAAAGCCTACCTTACCCAATTACACCTTTCAAAGGCAATGGCACACGACCGTGACCTCTGACGTCACGCAGTAATACAGAGTACCCGACCTCCCATGGGTACAAGCTGAAGCATATAGACAATATGCCCCCACACCCTCCCACTGCAAAGTGGTCGTGGAGGTGCCACGGAAAAAAAGCACCCAGCACTCACTGTAAAGTGGTCGTGGAGGTGCCATGGCAAAAAAGCACCCAGCACTCACTGTAAAGTGGTCGTGGAGGTGCCACGGAAAAAAAGCACCCAGCACTCACTGTAAAGTGGATGTGTAGGCGCCACGGCAAAAAACCACCCAGCACTCACTGTAAAGTGGTCGTGGAGGTGCCATGGCAAAAAAGCACCCAGCACTCACTGTAAATGAGGTTGGTGTTAGGAAGGGCATCCAGCTGTAGAAATCAAGCCAGAATCAGTTCCCGTCCGACCCTTGCAAGCAGGGAAAAGTGGACGTAAAATGATGATGATGATGATGATGATGAAAATATTCAGAACCCCAAGGACTAAGTCTTGTACTCTCAGTCGGTTCACGTCATGAAACTGGGATAAGACCCAGCCGAGCCTTCTGGCTTAAGACAGACTTTAGATCAGGCATGGGCAACTTTTTTCGAGAAGTCGGTCGCATGAGATATGGCTCATCATCATGTGGGCGGCAAGCGCTAATTTACATTCGGGCCCACATTAAAATAGAAAGGTTGCTTTGATTTGTTTCTTCAGAATTCCTACACATTGTTTTCCTCGATCGTAAAAATGATAGAAAGATAAATTACGACTGAAAAGTTGGGGTAAAAAAATCAGAAAGATTTCACTTGGGTGACTTAGGGGAGCCATTCAGAAAGCTCCGCGGGCCACAGGCTGATCATGACTGCTTTAGACTTTAGATATCTTTCCATAACTATACATATCTCTCTATCTATCTATCAAGAAACATATCTATCTAAAAAAACTAGCGTCCATCTTGATAGAATTAAATATTTGATTGGAAAGAAAGATACTTTGCTAAGATTTTCTCAAAACTATTTCATGATACACTACCAAGAAGACATTCGTGATGCAACATAAAAGATTCACAGAAAATTTTAGTGAAATATTTTGTTTTGTTTTTGTTTTTTTGGTGTGTGTGTGTGTGGGGTGGGTGGGTAGAAAGGGTTTTTGTTTTTGTTTTTTTTTTCTTTTCCTTTTTTCATCCTATGTTCAGGAATTTTATTTAAATCTTCAATTCTTTTATTCTTTTAATCTTAGTCAAGCCATTGCTATTACTATTATTACAAAGGTCGTGCCATGAAGTAGTTTAGTTTCAATAGAAACAACTATAGTAATTACTATGCTTTTTTTTCTTTTTGTTTGTTTGCGTTTTTTTTTTTTTTGTTCCAAGTCTGGTACTTGTTTTATCAATGTCTTTCTCTCGAGCTGTTAACCCTTTACCATTCAAACCAGCCATATCCAGCCAGAATTCTCTCACCTCTTTCTGTTTAAACTAGTCATAACTGGCCACTCATACTGATGTTAAGGTATTGTTCTCAAAATAAATAACAAAATCTCATAGATTTGATATTATGTGACATGTTATGTGAGGTAAAGCCTCAATAGTATATATAGAGTAATGTAAATGTTATGTGAGATATTATGTGAGGTAAAGCCTTTACTGTGAAAATACAATAGTATATATAGAGTAATGTAAATGTTATTTCAGGTATTATGTGAGGTAAAGCCTTTACTGTGAAAATACAATAGAATATATAGAGTAATGTAAATGTTATGTGAGATATTATGTGAGGCAAAGCCTTTACTGTGAAAATACAATAGTATATATAGAGTAATGTAAATGTTATGTGAGATATTATGTGAGGTGAAGCCTTTACTGTGAAAATACAATAGTATATATAGAGTAATGTAAATGTTATGTGAGATATTATGTGAGGTAAAGCCTTTACTGTGAAAATACAATAGTATATATAGAGTAATGTAAATGCTATGTGAGATATTATGTGAGGTAAAGCCTTTACTGTGAAAATACAATAGTATATATAGAGTAATGTAAATGCTATGTGAGATATTATGTGAGGTAAAGCCTTTACTGTGAAAATACAATAGTAAATATAGAGTAATGTAAATGTTATGTGAGATATTATGTGAGGTAAAGCCTTTACTGTGAAAATACAATAGTAAATATAGAGTAATGTAAATGCTATGTGAGATAATTAATACAAAAGATTTTTCCCTGTGTACAAAAGGACGACTGTATGAAATCTGTGTGCAAAGTGTGATGCTGCATGGTAGTGAAACATGGACAATAAAGCATGCAGAGGACATGCATGGGCTGGAGAGAAGTGAAGCAGCTATGCTTCGTTGAATGTGCAATGTAAATGTAAGAGAACGACAGAACTTGGATGAAACTGGGCTTAAGAGGAATCAGAAGTAGTGTGCAAGAGAGAAGACTGTGCTGGTATGGACATGTCATATGTATGGATGATGTTGTCGTGTGAAAAAGTGCCAGGAGTTCCCACTGGAAAGACGCTGCCGTATCCCCCCCCTCCATACACACACACACACATGTACATAATGACTCATACACTGTTGACTTTCCTGACATTTGCACATTATTCTATGTACTATACATGCACCTTTGATGAGTTGTAGTGCACCTGAGCACTGAACACAATAATTTCATTATATCATGACTGATACACTGTTCACTTTACTGACATTTGCACATTATTCTATGTACTATACATGCACCTTTGATGAGTTGTAGTGCACCTGAGCACTGAACACAATAATTTCATTATATCATGACTCATACACTGTTCACTTTACTGACATTTGCACATTATTCTATGTACTATACATGCACCTTTGATGAGTTGTAGTGCACCTGAGCACTGTACACAATAATTTCATTATTATTATCATTAAAGGAAGAACAGTGCAAAGAGAAAAGCTGGACTTAAGAGAAATCAGATGTAGTGTGCAGGAGAGAAGACTGAGCTGGTATGGACATGTTATGTGTATGGATGATGATTGTTGGGTGAAGACGTGCCAGGAAATCCCAGTGGATGGAAGCTGCAGTAGAAGAAGAACTGGACTTAAGAGGAATCAGATGTAGTGTGTAGGTGAGAATACTGCTGATATGGACATGTGATGTGTATTGACATGTGATGATTGTTATGTGAAGAAGTGCCATGGAAACCCAGTGGAAGGAAGCTACAGTAGAGGTAGACCAAGAAAGACCTGGGCAGAGGTGGTGACAGCTGATCTCAAATCACTGAGACTTATAGAGGAGATGATAAAGAAACACAGCAAGTGGAGAGATGCTCTACTGAGAAGGGCACATCCTTCCCATGGAAATATGGAAAATCGGACATAAAAATGATGATGATGATGATAGTGGTGGTGGTGGTAGTGGTGGTGGTGGTGATGATAAGAATATCAGAAAGCTTCACAAGTAATTTCCTTCTATTGAAATCTACTTTTCTTATTTTCTTTTTTTTTTTCTTACTCTCGTCTCTCTCTTCCTATTTCATCTTTCTTCTCTCTCGCTCTCTCCTTCGATGAAGGAAAACCTGGACAGACGCAATGAAAGAAGGATCTCATACAAGTGACCCTGACAGAGGGGATGACAAAGGAATGTAGTAGATGGAGGGATGCTGTGCTAGAAAAGACATATCCAACCCATGCAAGCATGGAAAAGCAGGCAAAGATGATGATGATTTAATTTAGATTTTCTTAAGAAGATTTATAACACACACACATATATTCATATATATTCATATATATATATACATAAACTCGTATACACACACATATACACACGCACTCATATATATACACACATATATATATACATCTACACACACACACACACATATATACATACATATATATATACACACATACAAACATATATAAATATATATATATATATACATACATATACAAACATATATATATATATACATATATATATATATACACACATATATATACACACACATATATATACACATACATACATATATATACATACACACACACACACACACACACACACACACACACACACACATATATATATATATATACAAACACACATATATACATACACACTCACTAACTCACATATACACACATACATATATATCATTTTATGTACTGTGTATTATAATGAAAAAAAAAATCAACATATTTTAAAAACCACAGCACATTAAATGAATATATTCTTATATGTACAACCTGTTTATGATATATTGAAGCAGTTTTTCACAGTAGAAGGCAATTTAATGAAAATTTATTCCAAACTGCTTATAGGTGATATAGATCTATAAGTATATAGCTTTCTTCTCATGTTTTAAGGGAAGGAAATATTATAAATCTAGCCCAAAATTGCCTTGGAAAATTTATATTTATACATAAGATATCAAGATATATATCCTCGCAGGGTTCCAGGAAAACACGAGAAAATTATTTTAAAAAGATATTTTTTAAATGTTTTTTTTTTAGTTTTTAATGTTATGTTTAAAATTTATCCAAATTTATTCAAATTTGTATATATTGGTGCAGGCGTGGCTGCGTGGTTAAGGAGTTAATTTTGCAACCTCATGGCTTCAGGTCGAACTATGGACCAGTATCTTCTACAATAACCAATGGTGGAACATTACCTTGTGAGTAAAATTTGATGGATAAAGACCATAGAACCTTGTTACGTGTGCAAAGAGAAAAGTTGGGTATATGAGATATCAGATGTAGTGTACAGGAGAGAAGACTGTGCTGGTATGGGCATGTGATGTGTATGGATGATGATTGTTGGGTGAAGAAATGCCAGGAGTTCCCAATGGAAGGAAGCTGCAGTGAAGGAAGAATTGGGCAAAGAAAAAAGATGGACTTAAGAGGAATCAGATGTAGTAGTGTGCAGGAGAGAAGACTGAGCTGGTATGGGCATGTGATGTGTATGGATGATGATTGTTGGGTGAAGAAGTGCCAGGAGTTCCCAGTGGAAAGAAGCTGCAATTGAGGAAGATCAAGAAAGACTTTGGCAGAGATGATGAGAGCTGATCTCAAATCAGTGAACATGACAAAAGAGATTCTGAAGGAACACCTGAGAAAAAATGAAATTTGTTCGTAAGATATGAAATTAATTTATTAATGATTGTTGGGTGAAGAAGTGCCAGGAGTTCCCAGTGGAAGGAAGCTGCTGTAGAGGAAGAATTAGGCAACGAAAAAAGATGGACTTAAGAGGAATCAGATGTAGTAGTGTGCAGGAGAGAAGACTGAGCTGGCATGGACATGTGATGTGTATGGATGATGATTGTTGGGTGAAGAAGTGCCAGGAGTTCCCAGTGGAAGGAAGCTGCAGTAGAGGAAGAATTAGGCAACAAAAAAAGATGGACTGAAGAGGAATCAGATGTAGTAGTGTGCAGGAGAGAGGACTGAGCTGGCATGGACATGTGATGTGTATGGATGATGATTGTTGGGTGAAGAAGTGCCAGGAGTTCCCAGTGGAAGGAAGCTGCAGTAGAGGAAGAATTAGGCAACGAAAAAAGATGGACTGAAGAGGAATCAGATGTAGTAGTGTGCAGGAGAGAAGACTGAGCTGGCATGGACATGTGATGTGTATGGATGATGATTGTTGGGTGAAGAAGTGCCAGGAGTTCCCAGTGGAAGGAAGCTGCAGTAGAGGAAGAATTAGGCAACGAAAAAAGATGGACTGAAGAGGAATCAGATGTAGTAGTGTGCAGGAGAGAGGACTGAGCTGGTATGGACATGTGATGTGTATGGATGATGATTGTTGGGTGAAGAAGTGCCAGGAGTTCCCAGTGGAAGGAAGCTGCAGTAGAAGATGATCAAGAAAGACTTTGGCAGAGATGATGTGAGCTGATCTCAAATCAGTGAACATGACAAAAGAGATTCTGAAGGAACACCTGAGATGGAGGGAAGCTGTGCTTGATATGACCTGGCCAGCATGGTAAAGGAGACATAAAATGACATATATATATATATATATATATATACACACATACAGACACAGGCACACAGACATATGTATATACATTAGGACCGCCATTGCTGCCGACAGTGTGTCGATTGAACAATGGAACAGCTTTTTTATGAATTTAACATGCAAGTGACTGAGCATTCCACAGACATCTCTATCCTCAATGTAGTTCTCAGGGAGATTCAGCATGACACAGAGTGTGACATGTATGGCTTTTTTAATTACAGATACAAACTCAATTTTGCCGGCTGAGTGAACCAAAGCAACATGAAATAAAGGGTCCTGCTCAAGGACATAACATGCCGCTAAGAACCAAACCTACATCCTAGCAGCTAAGCTGCATGCCTTCACAACGACGATATATAAATTATAATATAAAGGCAAAGAAATCCCTTGAGAAAAAATGAAATTTGTTCGTAAGATATGAAATTAATTTAACCCTTTAGCATTTACATTACTCTATATATACTATTGTATTTTCACAGTAAAGGCTTTACCTTACATAATATCTCACATAACATTTACATTACTCTATATATACTATTGTATTTTCACAGTAAAGGCTTTGCCTTACATAATATCTCACATAACATTTACATTACTCTATATATACTATTGTATTTTCACAGTAAAGGCTTTACCTCACATAATATCTCACATAACATTTACATTACTCTATATATACTATTGTATTTTCACAGTAAAGGCTTTACCTCACATAATATCTCACATAACATTTACATTACTCTATATATACTATTGTATTTTCACAGTAAAGGCTTTACCTTACATAATATCTCACATAACATTTACATTACTCTATATATACTATTGTATTTTCACAGTAAAGGCTTTACTTCACATAATATCTCACATAACATTTACATTACTCTATATACTATTGTATTTTCACAGTAAAGGCTTTACTTCACATAATATCTCACATAACATTTACATTACTCTATATACTATTGTATTTTCACAGTAAAGGCTTTACTTCACATAATATCTCACATAACATTTACATTACTCTATATATACTATTGTATTTTCACAGTAAAGGCTTTACCTCACATAATATCTCACATAACATTTACATTACTCTATATATACTATTGTATTTTCACAGTAAAGTCTTTACCTCACATAATATCTCACATAACATTTACATTACTCTATATATACTATTGTATTTTCATGGTAAAGGCTTTACCTCACATAATATCTCACATAATATCGAGTATATGAGATTTTGATGTTATTT
>OZ024764.1:11329058-11344058 GCA_964016885.1 Eledone cirrhosa | reverse complement strand
AACACCATTCAACAGCTCCTACCACCACCACCACCACCACCACCACACCATCAATCCATCACTATACCACCACACCACACTACCACTACACCACCATGATCACCACACTACACCACACCGCCACGACCACCACGATCACCACCACAATCACCACACTACACCACAACCATCACCACGATCACCACACTACCACCACAATCACCACACCACACCATACTACACCACACCACATCACACTACCACCACCACCATGATCACTACACTACCACCACAATCACCACACCACCACCACCACCACGATCACCACACCACATTACCACCACACCACCACCACCACCACCACCACGATCACCACACTACAGCACCACTACACCACCATGATCACCACACTACACCACACCACACTACCACCACACCACCACCATCGCCACGATCACCACACTACCACCACAATCACCACACCATACTATACTATACTATACTACACCACACCACACCACACCACCACCACAATCACCACACTACCACTACAATCACCCCTCCACCCACCACCACCACCACCACAATCACCACACTACCACTACAATCACCCCCCCACCACCATACCACCACCACCACCACCACACTACAGCACCACTACACCACACTACACCACACCACCACCACCACCACCACCACCACAATCACCACACTACACCACACTACCACCACACCAAACTACACCACACCACCACCATCACCACGATCACCACACTACCACCACAATCACCACACCATACTATACTACACCACACCACCACCACCACAATCACCACACTACCACTACAATCACCCCTCCACCCACCACCACCACCACGATCACCACACTACCACTACAATCCCCCCCCCACCATACCACCACCACCACCACCACCACACCACACTACAGCACCACTACACCACCATGATCACCACACCACACTACCACCACACCAAACTACACCACACCACCACCATCACCACACTACCACCACAATCACCACACCATACTATACTACACCACACCACACCACACCACACTACCACCACGATCACCACACTACCACTACAATCACCCCTCCACCCACCACCACACCACCACCACACCACCACTACATGTTTTATTACCATACATAACCACATGACTTTAGTCTCTATATTTTCCACTGCAGACCTTTTGTTTTTGGTAGGGTTATTTTTTTTTATTTTTTTTTACCCCCTTTTCTTTTTATTCCATGCTTCCTTCCGCCTTTCATTTCCAAAACCAATGTTTTTTAATCTTTGCACTACTCCCCCTCCTCTTCTTCCCCCTCCTCCCCCTATTCTTCCCCTCCTCCCCTTCTTCTTCCTCCTCTTCCAACCGTTTCTTCTACTCAGTCATATAATTCATACGTTTTTCATGTTCAGAATCATCTTTATCATCATCACCATCATCATCATCATCACCATCATCACCATCATCATCTTTATCATCATCATCATCATCTTTATCATCATCATCACCATCATCTTTATCATCATCATCATCATCATATCTTTATCATCATCATCACCATCATCATCATCTTTATCATCATTGTTATCAACAACACTAGTAGCTGCCATCATCACTATCACCAAGATCATCATCATCATCGACATTATCATCATCATCGACATCATCACTTACAACAACAACACTGCCACCACCATCACCACCACCACAGCAGCTACAGCAACAACCACAACAACAAAAACACTACCACCAACAACAACACAACAGTACCACCACCATCACAGCAACAACCACAACAACAAAACCGCCACCACCGCCACCGTCACCACCACCACAGCAACAACCACAACAAAAACACAAAAACAACAACACAACAAAAACACTACACCACAACAGTACCACCACCAACACAACAGTACCACCACCACCACCACCACAGCAGCAACAATCACAACAAAAACACGACCACCACAAAAACAACAACACAACAACAACACTACACAACAACAGTACCACCACCAACAACAACATAACAGTACCACCACCCCCACCACCACAGCAACAACCACAACAAAAACACAAAAACAAAACCACCACAAAAACAACAACACCACATCAACAATAACACCAACAACAACAGCAACAACAACAACACCCAGTGAAGAATAATGGAGAGCTAATACAAATAGCTACTAAGCACGAAGCACGAGCAAACCGTACATTTATTTTCTGTTTTTGAGGAAGAAGAATAAGAACAAAACACAACCAACAAGTACAGAACAGAATCTAAAATGACAGATATTTATGAAGAAAAAAGGAAAACAGCAGCAGAAATGGTGAAAGGGAAAAGACTAAAATCTTGACTAAAAACATGTCTCCAAAATGCTATGCTAAATGATGGCAAGAAAAACCCCCTGCATGGCCAATACGTTCAAAAAGGGTGAACTGGGAAGAAATAGGCAAAGAAAAATTCACCATATTGGCTAAGATGTACAGGATTTAAATTTGCTCTCCAGAACATGCTAAAAGGATAAGACGAAAATCCCTTTATGGCCAATACTCCTAAAAATGCTAAACAGGGAAGAATAAAGCAAAGGAAAATTCACAATACTGGTTAAAATATACAGGACTTAAATTCAAGAAAAACCCCTGCATGGCCAATACTCTCAAAAAGGCTGAACTGGAAAGAATTAGGCAAAGAAAAGTTCACCATATTGGCTAAAATATACAGGACTTAAATTCAAGACTGTTCTCCAAAATGCTATGCTAAAATAAGGGCAAAAAAAATCTCTATATGGTCTATACACCTAAAAATGCTGAAGAAAGAGGAATTAGGTAAAGAAATATTTACAAAACTGGCTAAAATGTACAGGATTGAACCTCTTCAGTGTCGTACACAAGATAACTCATCCAAACATGTATGCATTCCAGTGCCACAGATGAGATAACTCGTCCTAACATGTTTGAACTCTTTTCCAACAGTTCATAACTTCTATATTTACTATTGTATTTTCACAGAAAAGGCTTTATTTCAAATAACTATCTCACATAATATTGAATCTACGAGATTTTAATCTTATTATTTTGCAAACAATACCTTAACATAAGTATAAGCAGCCAGTTACAGCAGGTTTGAACAGAAAGAGGTGAGAGAATTCTAGCCGAATATGGTCGGTTTAAATGCTAATGGGTTAATGACCACATTTCTAATGAAATACACTCATCATCATCACCGTTTTACGTCCGTTCTTCCACGCTAGCATGGGTTTTTAATTAATTAAGTTTGAGGGATTTACTAACATTATTAATTGTTTCATTACTAAGATAATAACTTAATGTAAGGTTCTTATATAAAATTATATTGGAAGATTTTTAATTCAAATTGGAACCTTTAACCCTTTAGCATTTACATTACTCTATATTTGTATTTTCATGGTAAAGGCTTTACCTTACATAATATCAAATCTATGAAATTTTGATATTATTTTTTTGAGAACAATACCTTAGGAATACCTTAGAAATTATGATATTATTTTTTTGAGAAGTATAAGCAGCCAGTTAATGCAGGTTTGAACAGAAAGAGGTGAGAGAATTCTGGCCAGATATGGCCAGTTTAAATGCTAAAGGGTTAAAGTGGGTGACTTTATTTCATAGAACCAGAGCCGGTTAGGGTTAGTAACAAAATGGTTAATTGCTTCAGTTCTTCACCAGTTAGTTCTGTATCTTCCTCAATGACTCTTTTATGTGAATACACACAGACAAGAAGATCAAAGCCAACCAACCATATACTTTAGTCAAGCACCAGCAACAAAAGAAATACCTTCTCATCAATATATCAATTCCCACAGATAATAGTATATCTCTCAGGGAATTGGAGAAATTATCCAAATATAAAGGTCTAGAAAAAGGAATAATTTTAGTGCGGATGATGGAAACAGAAACAAACCCTGTAATAATAGGTGCCCTGGGAATGATAAAAGGAACACATAGATACCTAACCAAAACCCCAGCATACAGAATATTGATACATTAAATAAGAGATTGATTTATTGATAAAGAGATATACAGACATATAGATGAATAGATAGATAGATAGTTAGTTAGTTAGACAGACAGCTAGATAGATAGATAGATTGATAGATAGACAATTGATAGTTAGACAGACAGACATACAGATAGATAGAGAGAGAGATAGAGAGAGAGAGAGATAGATAGAGAGAGAGAGAGAGATAGATAGATAGATATGAAAAGATTCAGGACCTCGATGGCTGAGCTTCAGATGTTTCGACACCTTATCTGATAGATAGATAGATAGATAGAGAGAGAGAGCGATAGATAGATAGACATTAGATTGGGGGAGGGGGTACACAGAGAGAAAGAAAGTCAAAGAGAAAGGATAGAGTGAACGAGAAAGAGGAGGGAAAGAGTGAACGAAAAAGAGAACGAGAAAAGGGGGAAAAGAGTGAACGAGAAAGAGGAGAAAGAGTGAACGAGGGGGAGAGGAGAAAGAGTGAACGAGGGGGAGAGGAGAAAGAGTGAACGAGGGGGAGAGGAGAAAGAGTGAACGAGGGGGAGGGGAGAAAGAGTGAACGAGGGGGGGGGGGAGAATGAGAGAGAGGGAGAAAGGGAGGGGAGAAAGAATGAGAGAAAGGGGGATGAAGAGAGGAGAAAGAGAGAAAGATAGAGAAAAAGAGAGACAAGAGAAAGAGTGAAAGTGAAAGAGGATAAAGAGAGAGGGGAGAAAAGAGAGAAAGAGAGAGGGGGGGGGAGAAAAGAGATAAAAGCAGAGGGAGAGAGAGGGAGAGAGATAGGAGAGAGAAAGAGAAGATATTGGGAGATAAAGTATAAAGATATTATTATAAAAACATGAAGTTTTATGAGGGGAAACCTTCCTAAAAGATCAGATATTGGATTAAACTAACTAATGGTAGAACTAATTCAACTTGTTGTAGACATACATCTAGAAATATATATATGTATGTGTATGTATATATGTGTGTATATATATATATACTATATATACATACACATATATATACATACACACACACACATATATATTTATATATCTGAGTATTCATCCTGAGACAAGCATCAAAATTTTCCATTGCCAAATCAAAATTGCTCCCAAAAGAAATATAACAAAGTATAAACTGAACGGAATATACATACATGCATATATATATATATATATATATATATATATATATATATACACACACACATATATATTCATATATAAATTCATATTTATATATATATACATATGTATATATATATATGTACATATATATATGTATACTTGCATACATACGCAATAAAGAAGAAGAAGAAGAAGAAAAGGAAGAAAAAGAAGAAGAAGAAGAAGACGAAAAAGAAGAAGACAGAAGAAGAAGAAGAAGAAGAAGAAGACAAAAGAAGAAGAAGAAGAAGACAAAAGAAGAAGACAAAAGAAGAAGAAGAAGAAGAAGAAGAAGAAGAAGAAGAAGAAGAAGAAGAAGAAAAAGAAGAAGAAGAAGGCAAAGAAGAAGAAGAAGAAGAAGAAGAAGAAGGCAAAGAAGAAGAAGAAGACGGAGAAGGAGAAGAACAACAACAACAAGGTAGGAGGGAGGGAAGGGAGGAGCAGAACAAGAAGCTGGCCGCCATTTTTGATGGAAGATTTATGCAACAAGTACATTTTAAAATGTCCCCGGCTTTATTTTAGCGAGAGATCTTTCATCCATTAAATTGAACGAAATCTGTAGAAGTAGCCCCCATAAATATTCCTATGTATTTTTTTAATTATTTATTCTTTCTCTTTCTTTGTGTTTTAGGGGAGAAGTTGTTTTGTATGTTGTTCGACAGAAAACAAAAAAAATAGGTATTTTTTTGTTGGTATTTTGTGTGGGGTTTTTTTTTTGTGTAGCATTCCAGTGGCCTTAAGGCGTATTTTATATATATACATGTGTGTGTGTGTATATATATGTATAGATGTGTTTGTATGTATATATATATATATATATTTAATGTCTTGTTTTGTTGGGTTTTTTTAAAACTATTTTCAATAATGCCAATGTTGGGTTGGTTGTTGTCGTTGTTGTTGTTGTATATATTGTTTTGTATGTGTCTTATGTATGTATGTGTGTATGTGTATATATATATATACATATATACATATGCATATATACATATACATATATATACACATATACATATATATATACATATATATATACACATATACATATATATATATACATATATATGTATATACATATATACATATGCATATATACATATATATATATATATATATATACACATACATATATATATATACACATACATATACATATATATATATATACATATATATATATATATATACACATATATACATATGCATATATACATACATATATATATGTATGTATATATATATATACACATATACATATGCATATATACATATATATGTATGTATATGGGTAGATAAATATTTATACATATGTAGTTAAGTATATGTACATATACATATATATATACATATATATATATATATATATATATATATATATATATATATGTATATATATATATACAATGTCAATGTTTGTTGTTATAAATTAGGGGTAAAAAGGGGAAACAACAAAAAGGGAAATTCAACTTCACAAAAGGACACAAAGTGAAGGAGTTAACCCTTTATTGCTAAAATGATCTCCTTTCCTCTGTGTATACGTCTATGTATGTGTATATATGTGTGTGTATATGTATGTGTGTGAATGTATATGTATGTATGTGTATATGTATGTCAATGTGTATATATGTATATAGGTATGTATTTATGTATGTATATATGTGTATGTGTGTGTATGTATGCATGTTTGCATGTGTATATGTATGTCAATGTGTATGTATGTATATATGTATGTATATATGTGTGAGTATGTATGCATGTCAATGTGTATGTATGTATGTATATGTATATAGGTATGTATGTATATGTGTGTGTGTGTGTGTGTGTATGTATGCATGTTTGCATATGTGTATATGCATATGTATAAATGTATGTATGTATATGTCTGTGTGTGTATATGTATCTATGTATATCCATGTATGTATGTATATATGGAGATGTATGTATGTATATGTCTATATGTATGTATGTATATGCACGTGTATGTATGTATATATGTATGTCTGTATGTATATGTATATATATATATATATGTATATGTATACACGTGTATACATATATATATATGTGTGTATGTATGTATATTTATATATATGAAGTGCAAGTTAAGTAAAGGTCTTTCATTGCATATATTTCCCCCACCCTCACCAACCACGACCCCACCTCCCTGTTGGTCTTTAAAATAATAAACTGCATTCAGCCCCATTTGTCTGACATTAACATTTGGTACCAAGGCCACAAGATGCACTCAGTACACTCTGTAAAATAGTAGTGGTGGTGCCATGATAAAATGCACCCAGTACACTCTGTAAAGTGGTGGTGGTGTTCCAATACTATACATCCAGTACACTCTGTAAAATGGTACTACTGATGCCATGACAAAATACACCCAGTACACTCTGTAAAATGGTAGTGCTGGTGTCATGATAAAATACACCCAGTACACTCTGTAAAATGGTAGTGCTGGTGCCATGATAAAATGCACCCAGTACACTCTGTAAAATGGTAGTGCTGGTGTCATGATAAAATGCACCCAGTACACTCTGTAAAATGGTAGTGCTGGTGCCATGACAAAATACACCCAGTACACTCTGTAAAATGGTAGTGCTGGTGCCATGATAAAATGCACCCAGTACACTCTGTAAAATGGTAGTGCTGGTGTCATGATAAAATGCACCCAGTACACTCTGTAAAGTGGTGGTGGTGTTCCATTACAATACACCCAGTACACTCTGTAAAATGGTAGTGCTGGTGTCATGATAAAATACACCCAGTACACTCTGTAAAATGGTAGTGCTGGTGTCATGATCAAATGCACCCAGTACACTCTGTAAAATGGTAGTGCTGGTGACATGACAAAATACACCCAGTACACTCTGTAAAATGGTAGTGCTGGTGTCATGATCAAATGCACCCAGTACACTCTGTAAAATGGTAGTGCTGTTGCCATGATAAAATGCACCCAGTACACTCTGTAAAATCAAAAGCTGGAATTGAGCTCATCAGTAGCGAAAGGCGCGTCACCAACCAATAAGCGACATGAAGGAGTAACTAGTAGAGCGCCGGACACCATGCTTCGCTGCGTAGAGTTACGGCCCTTTATGATCTGAGTTCAAATACTGCCGAGGTTAACTTTGCCTTTCATCTTTATGGGGTCGATAAAATAAAGTACCAGTCACGCACTGGGGTCGATTTAATCGACTTTCCTCTCCTCCAAAATTGCTGGCCCTGTGCCTATATAAGAAACCATTATTATATTACACTCTGTACAGTACCAGTAATGTACTGGGTAATTGCTGGCCTTGTGCCTAAAGTAGAAACAATTATATTACACTCTGTCTAGCTCTACACCTCGCTACTGACGCGAGCCTAAATATTGAGTGCTCACCTGGGTGAACCTACAGTAACCATGCTAGCATGGAAGATGGACGTTAAACGAAGATGATGATGATGATATATAGATATATATATATATATATATATATATATATATATATATATATATATATATATATATATATATATGGAGGCACATGGCTTAGTGGTTAGAGCATTGGCCTTGCAATCGAAAGGTTGTGAGTTCAATTCTCAGACCGGGTGATGTGTTGTTCCCTTGAGCAAGACACTTTATTTCACATTGCTCCAGTTTACTCAGCTGTAGAAATGAGATGATAGGGACCGGGGTCCATATCATTCCACTGCAAAGTGGTCGTGGAGGTGCCACGGCAAAAAAGCACCCAGCACTCACTGTAAATGAGGTTGGTGTTAGGAAGGGCATCCAGCTGTAGACATCAAGCCAGAATCAGTTCCCGTCCCACCCTTGCAAGCAGGGAAAAAGGGAACGTAAAATGAAATGATGATATATATATATATCATCATCATCATCATTTTACAACATCATCACCGACACCACCAAAGACAACACCATAACTACCATGAACACTACTAACTCAATCATCACCAACTCTACAACACCACCACCAATACCACAAACACAACCAGCACTAACACCACCACCAATACCACAAACACAACCACCACCAATACCACCACCAATACCACAAATACAACCACCACTAACACCACCACCAATACCACAAACACAACCACCACTAACACCACCACCAATACCACAAATACAACCACCACTAACACCACCACCAATACCATCACTAACACCACCACCAATACCACAAATACAACCACCACTAACACCACCACCAATACCACAAACACAACCACCACCAATACCACCACCAATACCACAAATACAACCACCACTAACACCACCACCAATACCACAAACACAACCACCACCAATACCACAAATACAACCACCACCAATACCACAAACACAACCACCACCAATACCACAAACACAACCACCACCAATACCACAAACACAACCACCACCAATACCACCACCAATACCACCACTAACACCACCACCAATACCACAAATACAACCACCACTAACACCACCACCAATACCACAAATACAACCACCACTAACACCACCACCAATACCACAAACACAACCACCACCAATACCACAAATACAACCACCACTAACACCACCACCAATACCACAAACACAACCACCACCAATACCACCACCAATACCACAAATACAACCACCATTAACACCACAAATACTACCACCACTAACACCACCACCAATACCACTACCACAATTAACACCACCACCACCAATACCAGCACAAAAACACCACCACCACCACACTACCACAACGACACCATCAACACCACAAACATAACCAATGATAATACCATTACCAACAACATCACCACCAATACCAGCACAAAAACACCACCACCACCACACTACCACAATTAACAACACCATCAATACCATCAACACCAACACCACCAACACCACAAACACAACCAATGACAACACTCACACAAACACAAACAGGACCAACACTAATCCACCACAAACAACCACCATCACCACCACCACCACCACAACCACCAAATATTTACCATTCACACAATATATAATTACACTAATTAAAATTAATTAAAGTTAATTACCACAATTCTCTGCTAAACACACAGTTCTACTAGAATTGTTCCAAACAATTTTTGCTGAGTCATTGCATTTCTTGCAAAGCATGTTGGGTAATTTCTGTTTTCCTTTACAGTTTGTGGTGTAACCCCTTTTTCACATATTTTGCCATGACACCCGCATTCCACCCCATTTTTCGGCTAATTTCTGTTTTCCTTTACATTTTGTGATGTAACCCTTTTTTCACATATTTTGCCATGACACCCTCATTCCACCCCATTTTTCGGCTAATTTCTGTTTTTCTTTACATTTTGTGGTGTAACCCCTTTTTCACATATTTTGCCATGACACCCTCATTCCACCCCATTTTTCGGCTAATTTCTGTTTTCCTTTACATTTTGTGGTGTAACCCTTTTTTCACATATTTTGCCATGACACCCGCATTCCACCCCATTTTTCGGCTAATTTCTGTTTTCCTTTACATTTTGTGGTGTAACCCTTTTTTCACATATTTTGCCATGACACCCTCATTCCACCCCATTTTTCGGCTAATTTCTGTTTTCCTTTACATTTTGTGGTGTAACCCTTTTTTCACATATTTTGCCATGACACCCGCATTCCACCCCATTTTTCGGCTAATTTCTGTTTTCCTTTACATTTTGTGGTGTAACCCTTTTTTCACATATTTTGCCATGACACCCTCATTCCACCCCATTTTTCGGCTAATTTCTGTTTTCCTTTACATTTTGTGGTGTAACCCTTTTTTCACATATTTTGCCATGACACCCGCATTCCACCCCATTTTTCGGCTAATTTCTGTTTTCCTTTACATTTTGTGGTGTAACCCTTTTTTCACATATTTTGCCATGACACCCTCATTCCACCCCATTTTTCGGCTAATTTCTGTTTTCCTTTACATTTTGTGGTGTAACCCTTTTTTCACATATTTTGCCATGACACCCTCATTCCACCCCATTTTTCGGCTAATTTCTGTTTTCCTTTACATTTTGTGGTGTAACCCTTTTTTCACATATTTTGCCATGACACCCTCATTCCACCCCATTTTTCGGCTAATTTCTGTTTTCCTTTACATTTTGTGGTGTAACCCTTTTTTCACATATTTTGCCATGACACCCTCATTCCACCCCATTTTTCGGCTAATTTCTGTTTTCCTTTACATTTTCTGGTGTAACCCTTTTTTCACATATTTTGCCATGACACCCTCATTCCACCCCATTTTTCGGCTAATTTCTGTTTTCCTTTACAGTTTGTGGTGTAACCCTTTTTTCACATATTTTGCCATGACACCCTCATTCCACCCCATTTTTCGGCTAATTTCTGTTTTCCTTTACATTTTCTGGTGTAACCCTTTTTTCACATAATTTGCCATGACACCCTCATTCCACCCCATTTTTCGGCTAATTTCTGTTTTCCTTTACATTTTCTGGTGTAACCCTTTTTTCACATAATTTGCCATGACACCCTCATTCCACCCATTTTTCGGCTAATTTCTGTTTTCCTTTACATTTTCTGGTGTAACCCTTTTTTCACATAATTTGCCATGACACCCTCATTCCACCCCATTTTTCGGCTAATTTCTGTTTTCCTTTACATTTTCTGGTGTAACCCTTTTTTCACATATTTTGCCATGACACCCTCATTCCACCCCATTTTTCGGCTAATTTCTGTTTTCCTTTACATTTTCTGGTGTAACCCTTTTTTCACATATTTTGCCATGACACCCTCATTCCACCCCATTTTTCGGCTAATTTCTGTTTTCCTTTACATTTTCTGGTGTAACCCTTTTTTCACATATTTTGCCATGACACCCTCATTCCACCCCATTTTTCGGCTAATTTCTGTTTTCCTTTACATTTTCTGGTGTAACCCTTTTTTCACATAATTTGCCATGACACCCTCATTCCACCCCATTTTTCGGCTAATTTCTGTTTTCCTTTACATTTTCTGGTGTAACCCTTTTTTCACATAATTTGCCATGACACCCTCATTCCACCCCATTTTTCGGCTAATTTCTGTTTTCCTTTACATTTTCTGGTGTAACCCTTTTTTCACATAATTTGCCATGACACCCTCATTCCACCCCATTTTTCGGCTAATTTCTGTTTTCCTTTACATTTTCTGGTGTAACCCTTTTTTCACATAATTTGCCATGACACCCTCATTCCACCCCATTTTTCGGCTAATTTCTGTTTTCCTTTACATTTTCTGGTGTAACCCTTTTTTCACATATTTTGCCATGACACCCTCATTCCACCCCATTTTTCGGCTAATTTCTGTTTTCCTTTACATTTTCTGGTGTAACCCTTTTTTCACATATTTTGCCATGACACCCTCATTCCACCCCATTTTTCGGCTAATTTCTGTTTTCCTTTACATTTTGTGGTGTAACCCTTTTTTCACATATTTTGCCATGACACCCTCATTCCACCCCATTTTTCGGCTAATTTCTGTTTTCCTTTACAGTTTGTGGTGTAACCCTTTTTTCACATATTTTGCCATGACACCCTCATTCCACCCCATTTTTCGGCTAATTTCTGTTTTCCTTTACATTTTGTGGTGTAACCCTTTTTTCACATATTTTGCCATGACACCCTCATTCCACCCCATTTTTCGGCTAATTTCTGTTTTCCTTTACATTTTCTGGTGTAACCCTTTTTTCACATAATTTGCCATGACACCCTCATTCCACCCCATTTTTCGGCTAATTTCTGTTTTCCTTTACATTTTGTGGTGTAACCCTTTTTTCACATATTTTGCCATGACACCCTCATTCCACCCCATTTTTCGGCTAATTTCTGTTTTCCTTTACATTTTCTGGTGTAACCCTTTTTTCACATAATTTGCCATGACACCCTCATTCCACCCCATTTTTCGGCTAATTTCTGTTTTCCTTTACATTTTCTGGTGTAACCCTTTTTTCACATATTTTGCCATGACACCCTCATTCCACCCCATTTTTCGGCTAATTTCTGTTTTCCTTTACAGTTTGTGGTGTAACCCTTTTTTCACATATTTTGCCATGACACCCTCATTCCACCCCATTTTTCGGCTAATTTCTGTTTTCCTTTACATTTTGTGGTGTAACCCTTTTTTCACATATTTTGCCATGACACCCTCATTCCACCCCATTTTTCGGCTAATTTCTGTTTTCCTTTACATTTTCTGGTGTAACCCTTTTTTCACATAATTTGCCATGACACCCTCATTCCACCCCATTTTTCGGCTAATTTCTGTTTTCCTTTACATTTTCTGGTGTAACCCTTTTTTCACATATTTTGCCATGACACCCTCATTCCACCCCATTTTTCGGCTAATTTCTGTTTTCCTTTACAGTTTGTGGTGTAACCCTTTTTTCACATATTTTGCCATGACACCCTCATTCCACCCCATTTTTCGGCTAATTTCTGTTTTCCTTTACATTTTGTGGTGTAACCCTTTTTTCACATATTTTGCCATGACACCCTCATTCCACCCCATTTTTCGGCTAATTTCTGTTTTCCTTTACATTTTCTGGTGTAACCCTTTTTTCACATAATTTGCCATGACACCCTCATTCCACCCCATTTTTCGGCTAATTTCTGTTTTCCTTTACATTTTCTGGTGTAACCCTTTTTTCACATATTTTGCCATGACACCCTCATTCCACCCCATTTTTCGGCTAATTTCTGTTTTCCTTTACATTTTCTGGTGTAACCCTTTTTTCACATATTTTGCCATGACACCCTCATTCCACCCCATTTTTCGGCTAATTTCTGTTTTCCTTTACAGTTTGTGGTGTAACCCTTTTTTCACATATTTTGCCATGACACCCTCATTCCACCCCATTTTTCGGCTAATTTCTGTTTTCCTTTACATTTTGTGGTGTAACCCTTTTTTCACATATTTTGCCATGACACCCTCATTCCACCCCATTTTTCGGCTAATTTCTGTTTTCCTTTACATTTTCTGGTGTAACCCTTTTTTCACATAATTTGCCATGACACCCTCATTCCACCCCATTTTTCGGCTAATTTCTGTTTTCCTTTACATTTTCTGGTGTAACCCTTTTTTCACATATTTTGCCATGACACCCTCATTCCACCCCATTTTTCGGCTAATTTCTGTTTTCCTTTACATTTTCTGGTGTAACCCTTTTTTCACATATTTTGCCATGACACCCTCATTCCACCCCATTTTTCGGCTAATTTCTGTTTTCCTTTACATTTTGTGGTGTAACCCTTTTTTCACATAATTTGCCATGACACCCTCATTCCACCCCATTTTTCGGCTAATTTCTGTTTTCCTTTACATTTTCTGGTGTAACCCTTTTTTCACATATTTTGCCATGACACCCTCATTCCACCCCATTTTTCGGCTAATTTCTGTTTTCCTTTACAGTTTGTGGTGTAACCCTTTTTTCACATATTTTGCCATGACACCCTCATTCCACCCCATTTTTCAGCTAATTTCTGTTTTCCTTTACAGTTTGTGGTGTAACCCTTTTTTCACATATTTTGCCATGACACCCTCATTCCACCCCATTTTTCAGCTAATTTCTGTTTTCCTTTACATTTTGTGGTGTAAGTCTTTTTTCACATATTTTGCCATGACACCCTCATTCCACCCCATTTTTCGGCTAATTTCTGTTTTCCTTTACATTTTCTGGTGTAACCCTTTTTTCACATAATTTGCCATGACACCCTCATTCCACCCCATTTTTCGGCTAATTTCTGTTTTCCTTTACATTTTCTGGTGTAACCCTTTTTTCACATATTTTGC
>OZ024764.1:11321558-11324058 GCA_964016885.1 Eledone cirrhosa | reverse complement strand
GTGGGGTGGAGGTATTTCTAGGGTAAAATGGCCTTCAGCTATTACTGGGATTTTATACCACTGTAGGGGGGAGGGGTGTAGGAGAATATAAATGGAAGGGGCTGAGTGAGGGGGGGGGGCAAAGAGGGAGAAAATAAGTGAAGGGACGATAATAGATTCAATGTTTGGGGCTGATTATTTCAATTTTGTTGTGTTAATACTTTTTAACTATACATTTATTTATAAGTCTATCATTATATGTGTGTGTGTGTGTGTGTGTGTGTGTGTGTGTGTGTGTGTGTGTATGTTTAAAAATACATATACATACTTCAAGTATATATATATATATATATATATATATATATATATATATATATATATATATATATATACACACATATATATATGTATTGGGTCAACAATATGAAATTTCTAGAAAGAAAAAAAAAAGAAATTTCTACAAATTTTATATTGTCGACCCAATACATATATGTATATATATGTACATATATGTACATATATATATGTAAATATGTACATATATACACATAAATATGCATATATATGTATATATATATACACATATGCACATATATTTATGTACACATATATATATGTGTACATATATATATATATGTACATATATATACATATATATATATGTACATATATATATATATGTACACATATATATATATATATATATGTACACATATATATATATATATATATGTACACATATATATATATATATGTACACATATATATATATATATATATATATATGTACACACATATATATATATATATGTACACACATATATATATATATGTACACACATATATATATATATGTACACATATATATATATGTACATATATATATATATATGTACACATATATATATATGTACACATATATATATATGTATATATATATATATATATATACACACACACACACACATATATATACATATACTTATATATGTGTATATATATATATACTTATATATGTGTGTATATATGTGTGTGTGTGTATATATATATATATATATATATATATATATATATATATATATATATATATATATATATATACCCATTTATCAAGATTTTCTATCTACCTTGGTATCAGCCTACCGGCATAACCAACTATGTATCTATCTATCTATGCATCTATCTGTCCCCTTCTTTTGTGCCCCTGTGGCTAATAAAGAAATATATCTATCTATGTATCTATCTATCTATGTTCAGATTATGACAAGCAAGTAAGCAAGGGTGAGCTATACTCTAAGTTGATACAAGTTTTTGGGGAACAATTTTAAACAGTGCATTTTTCTCTCACTCACTCAGACAAACCCGTCTAACCCATGCTAGTGTGGAAGATGGACGCTAAATGATGATGATATATTTAACTCTTTAATGTTCAAACCAGCCTTAACCGGTCAGAATTCTCTACCTTTTGCTGTTGAAACTGGCTGTAACTGGTCGCTGAAGCTGATGTTAAGGTATTGTTCTCAAAACAAATACTTTCAAAATATCATAGATTCGATATTATGTGAGGTAAAGCCTTTACTGTGAAAATACAATAGTATATATAGAGTAATGTAAATGTTATGTGAGATATTATGTGAGGTAAAGCCTTTACTGTGAAAATACAATAGTATATATAGAGTAATGTAAATGTTATGTGAGATATTATGTGAGGTAAAGCCTTTACTGTGAAAATACAATATTATATATAGAGTAATGTAAATGTTATGTGAGATATTATGTGAGGTAAAGCCTTTACTGTGAAAATACAATAGTATATATAGAGTAATGTAAATGTTATGCGAGATATTATGTGAGGTAAAACCTTTACTGTGACAATACAATAGTATATATAGAGTAATGTAGATGTTATATGAGATATTATGTGAGGTAAAGCCTTTACTGTGATAATACAATAGTATATATAGAGTAATGTAAATGTTATGTGAGATATTATGTGAGGTAAAGCCTTTACTGTGAACATACAATAGTATATATAGAGTAATGTAAATGCTATGTGAGATATTATGTGAGGTAAAGCCTTTACTGTGACAATACAATAGTATATCGGAGGATTGGCAGTATCGGTAGAGGGTCGGACGCCATGCTTTGACGCATTCTGAGTTCAAATCCCGCCGAGGTTAACTTTGCCTCTCATCCTTTCGGGGTCGATAAAATAAAGTACCAGTAATACACTGGATAATTGCTGGCCTTGTGCCAAATGTAGAAACAATTATATATTAGAGTAATGTGAATGCTAAAGGGTTAAAGTGTTAATATTTAACTAAAAAATTTCTATCATAATTTTATGTAAGAACCTTTGTTAAGTTATGTTCCAAACACCAACAGTGTCTTTCATTAGAAATATGGTAATGAAAGGGTTAAAGTGTTAATATTTATCTAAAAAATTTCCATCATAATTTTATGTAAGAACCTTTGTTAAGTTATGTTCCAAACACCAACAGTGTCTTTCATTAGAAATATG
>OZ024764.1:11314058-11316558 GCA_964016885.1 Eledone cirrhosa | reverse complement strand
TACACATATATATACACACATATATATATATATATATAGACACTCTCACATACATACATATACACACACACAAACACACACATATATATACACATACACACATATATATAGACACTCACATACATACACACACACACACACATATATATACACATATATACACACACATATATACACAAACACATATATACACAAACATATATACACACACACATATACACACACACATATAGAGAGAGAGAGAGAGAGAGAGAGAGAGAGAGAGAGAGAGAGAGATAGAGAGAGAGAGATGTATATATGTATATATATAGATATGTACATATATATATATATGTAGAGGGGGAGATATCCTTCCACAGCTACCAGCACCACCAACAACAACAACAACAGCAGCAGTGCCACCATTATCAGTAAAAGAAAACACAGAACAAATATCATGACACTACCACCATCACCACCTATACTACTACTACTACGATCATCATCATCATCATCATCATCATTGTAGGTAGTCAGTAAGAATTAGCTCCCTCCGTCAACCATCCACCCCTTCATGCAGCACCACACACCCTCTTACCACCTTACAGGGGGTAGAGAGAGGGGGGGGGGGCCTAACAACAAGATCTTCCCTACAGACACACACACACACAAAGACATACACACACAGACAGAAACACATACACACACACAGAAACATATAGACATGCACACACACACAGATACAGAGAGAAACACAGACAAACACACACACAGAAACACACACACAGACAGAAACACATACACAGAAACATATACAGACATGCGCACACACACACACACTGAAACACACACAAACACAGAGAAACACAGACAAACACACACACACACACATTCACACACACACTCACACACAGAAACACACACTCACACACTGAAACACACGCACACCAACACATATTCACACACTCACGCACTGAAACACACGCACACACACATATTCACACACAGAAACACACACACTCACACACTGAAACACATGCACACCAACACATATTCACACACAGAAACACACACACTCACACACAGAAACACACACACACCAACACATATTCACACACACTCACACACTGAAACACACGCACACACACACATATTCACACACAGAAACACACACTCACACACTGAAACACACGCACACACACACATATTCACACACACACACTCACACACTGAAACACACGCACACACACACATATTCACACACAGAAGCACACACTGAAACACACGCACACACACATATTCACACACAGAAACACACACACTCACACACTGAAACACACGCACACACACACATATTCACACACAGAAACACACACACTCACACACTGAAACACACGCACACCAACACATTCACACACAGAAACACACACACTCACACACTGAAACACACACACACCAACACATATTCACACACAGAAACACACACACTCACACACTGAAACACACGCACACCAACACATATTCACACACAGAAACACACACACACGCACACCAACACATATTCACACACAGAAACACACACTGAAACACACGCACACACACATATTCACACACAGAAACACACACTCACACACTGAAACACACGCACACACACACATATTCACACACAGAAACACACACACTCACACACTGAAACACACGCACACGCACACATATTCACACACAGAAACACACACACTCACACACTGAAACACACGCACACACACACATATTCACACACACTCACACACTGAAACACACGCACACCAACACATATTCACACACAGAAACACACGCACACACGCACACAGAAACACACACACTCACACACTGAAACACACGCACTCACACACACATTCAAACACATACACACACTCACATACACAGAAACACACACTCACACACACAGCGATGCCCCCACCCCCTTCCCAACCGAAATTGAATTTGTCGTTTCTTCAATCACATTAAGTCAATATTTCATAGTATTTAGATGGCGGTATGGCGCAGGGTAGTGTTGTTGTGTGTGTGTCTGTGTGTGTGTGTGTGTGTACATGTATGTAGGTGTGTGTGTATGTCTGTGTATATATGTGTATGTAAGTGTGTAAATATGTCTGTGTGTGTATGTATATATATATATATGTGTGTGTGTATATATGTGCATGTCTGTGTGTGTGTGTGTAAATATGTATGTGTGTATCATCATCATCATTTCATTTTACGTCCACTTTTTCCCTGCTTGCAAGGGTGGGACGGGAACTGATTTTGGCTTGATTTCTACAGCTGGATGCCCTTCCTAACACCAACCTCATTTACAGTGAGTGCTGGGTGCTTTTTTGCCGTGGCACCTCCACGACCACTTTACAGTGGAATGATAGGGACCCCAGTCCCTATCATCTCATTTCTACAGCTGAGTAAACTGGAGCAATGTGAAATAAAGTGTCTTGCTCAAGGAAACAACACATCACCCGGTCTAAGAATTGAA
>OZ024764.1:11291558-11294058 GCA_964016885.1 Eledone cirrhosa | reverse complement strand
CCCCACAATCCACCACTACACACCACCACCACCACTACAACCAACAACACCGACATCAACAAAACACACACAACTACACACCTCACGACATACCACCACACCACCAACAACACCACCACTACACCACATACCACCACCTTCACCATACACCGACATACCACCACAACCAATCATCTCCACCACCACCTTCACCATACCCCCACGACATACCACCACAACCAACCATCTCCACCACCACCACCACCTTCACCATACCCCCACGACATACCACCACAACCAACCATCTCCACCACAACCAACCATCTCCCCCACCACCACCACCACCACCACACCACCACATCAACAACACAACACATACCACCACACACCTCCATACACCACCACCCTCACATCACCACTACCACCACCCAAACCACCACCATCACCACTACACACACACACACACAACCACCACGACCACCACCATACCACAACCAACAACACCACCACCACACACACTATCACCCACCCCCCATCTCCACATAGACTATCCCCCCACCACACACACACACACACACACACACCACCACCACCACCACCACCACCACCACCACCACCACAAACCTTCAAAATCTGTTGCAGTGAAAACTATTTAATAGATGCGATCTAAAACTAAGTTACAGCAGCACTCCCTATATTACAAATCTTATAACATAGACAAGTAACTAAGTTATCTGAGATTAACTGCATATGTAGAAATACAACTGCCACCCCGTTCCCTCCTCCTACTCCAACCCTCGATCAGTCATGTGTACAGAAGACAGTTGGAGTCACCTCCTTCACCGAGCCAGAATTTCATTTTTCTTTTTTATCAGAGTTATGGCCTTTTACATTCTGAGTTCAAATCCCACCAAAGTTAGCTTTGCCTTTCATCCTTACGGGGTCAAAAAAATTAAGTACCAGTAATGTACTGGGGTTGATTTAATTGACTTTTCCGTCCCCCAAAATTGGGTATTTCAGAAACTATTATTTTTATTGAGTTGGTAATCGGTAGAGAGTCGGACACCATGATTTGAAGCATAGAGTTACGTCCCTTTATGATCTGAGTTCAAATCCCACCGAAGTTAGCTTTGCCTTTCATCCTTACAGGGTCAAAAAAATTAAGCAACAGTAATGTACTGGGGTTGATTTAATTGACTTTTCTGTCCCCCAAAATTGGGTATTTCAGAAACTATTATTTTTGAGTTGGTAATCGGTAGAGAGTCGGACACCATGATTTGAAGCATAGAGTTACGTCCCTTTATGATCTGAGTTCAAATCCCGCCGAGGTTAACTTTGCCTTTCTCACCCTTACGGGGTCGATAAAATAAAGTACCAGTAATGTACTGGGTAATTGCTGGCCTTGTGCCAAAAATAGAAACAATTATTTTTATTGAGTTCAAATCTCGCCGAGGTTGACTTTGCCTTTCATCCTTACGGGGTCGATAAAATAAAGTACCAGTAATGTACTGGGTAATTGCTGGCATTGTGCCAAAAGTAGAAACAATTATTATTGGTGGATTGGCAGGAATCAGTAGAGCGTCGGACACTATGCTTTGCAGCACCGAGTTATGGCCCTTTACGTTCTGAGTTCAAATCCCGCTGAGGTTAATTTTGCCTTTCATAAAATAAAGTACCAGTAATGCACTGGGGTCGATTTAATTGACTTTTTTCTCCCCCAAGAGTTGTTGGTGTTATGCTTATTTCACACTGTAAAGTGGTCATGTAGGAGTCATGGCAAAATGCACTCAGTCCACACTATAAAATGGTTCTGCAGGAGTCATGGCAAAAAGCACTCAGTCCACACTGTAAAATGGTCATGTAGGAGTCATGGCAAAAAGCACTCAGTCCACACTGTAAATGTGGTTGGTGTTAAGAAAGACATCCAGCTGTAGAAATCTAGCCAGAATCAATTCTGTATGAGCAAGACAGTCACCTGACCCAACTTGCCTTGAATGGGACAAACTGTCTAACCCATGCTAGCGTGGAAAGTGGACATTAAACGGTGAAGATGAAGATACAGATAACATGACAAAAACATTATTAGGTTAGTGGAAGGAAGATTTAAACAAAGATTTTTCAATCAAACAAAAAATGGTGTATATTCTATTGGAATCTCACCATAAATGTACTAATAAACCAGCCAGACAGCCAGCCAACCATAGTAACTAACCATACCAGCCAACTACAGCAACTAACCATACCAACCAACCAACCACACCATACACACTAACCAGCTAACTGATCTTTTCTGTGATAATTCTGCTATTTTTTCCATATCTGAACAAGTACTTTTAACTATATGATATCATAATATGAACATTGTGAACGTGACCTGGGCATTACTGTCAACAGCGATTTGCGTTGGACAAAGCACATCTCTAAAATTGTCAAGAAAGCCGATGGGGTCTTGGCATCACGCAGCAAGACCTTTGTCAGCTGCTTTCCAGCCATCTATTTAAAGCTGTATACAGCTATGGTA
>OZ024764.1:11266558-11271558 GCA_964016885.1 Eledone cirrhosa | reverse complement strand
ATGTGTGTGTATATATATATATATACATGCATATATATATATACTCAAACATGTGTGTGTGAGTGTGTAATGCAGCTATTTGAATATTGAAAATGGTAAAGAGAATTTAATCTTTAGCAAACTTAGATGTCTTGATATAATATTAAATAAAATACTACATATGTTTCAAAGACTACATTTTTTAGGCTTCTCATCAGGTAATTATAATAGATATAGCATGGATTGGATTGACATATGAATATATATATATATATGGAGGCACATAACCTAGTGGTTAGAGCATTGGCCTTGCAATCAAAAGGTTGTGAGTTCAATTCTCAGACCGGGTGATGTGTTGTTTCCTTGAGCATGACACTTTATTTCACATTGCTCCAGTTTACTCAGCTGTAGAAATGAGATGATAGGACTGGGGTCTCTATCATTCCACTGCAAAGTAGTCGTGGAGGTGCCACGGTAAAAAAGCACCCAGCCCACACTGTAAAGTGGTCGTGGAGGTGCCACGGCAAAAAAGCACCCAGCACTCACTGTAAATGAGGTTGGTGTTAGGAAGGGCATCCAGCTGTAGAAATCAAGCCAGAATCAGTTCCCGTCCCACCCTTGCAAGCAGGGAAAAGCAGACGTAAAATGATGATGATGATGATGATGATGATGATGATATATGTGTCTGTGAGTGAGTTCGTGTGTATGCATCTCTGAGTTAGTGTGTGTGTGTGTGTGTGTCAAAGAGAAAAGTGGGTATGATTATGGGGGAAGGTTTGAATTACCAAGGTAGCGAGTCGGAAGGCAATTGAAAGAGGTGGGGTAGAAGGTAAAAAGCGGGAGGGAGGAGGCGGAAAATAAAAGGACACAAATGACATAATTTAATAAAGTGGTTGTGAGGGCGACACGACAAAATGTGCCCAGCCCCACTCTAAAGTGGTCCATGCTAGTGTAGAAAATAGACATTAACCCTTCAGCATTTAAACCGGCCGTATCTGGGCCTGAATTCTCTAACCTCTTTCTGTTCAAACCGGCTGTAACTTGCTACTCATACTTATATTAAGGTATTGTTCTCAAAATAAATAACATTAAAATCTCATAGATTCAATATTACATGAAGTAATGTGAAAATACAATAGTATATATAGAGTAATGTAAATGTTATGTGAGATATTATGTGAGGTAAAGCCTTTACTGTGAAAATACAATAGTATATATAGAGTAATGTAAATGTTATGTGAGATATTATGTAAGGTAAAGCCTTTACTGTGAAAATACAATAGTATATATAGAGTAATGTAAATGTTATGTGAGATATTATGTGAGGTAAAGCCTTTACTGTGAAAATACAATAGTATATATAGAGTAATGTAAATGTTATGTGAGATATTATGTAAGGTAAAGCCTTTACTGTGAAAATACAATAGTATATATAGAGTAATGTAAATGTTATGTGAGATATTATGTAAGGTAAAGCCTTTACTGTGATAAATACAATAGTATATATAGAGTAATGTAAATGTTATGTGAGATATTATGTGAGGTAAAGCCTTTACTGTGATAAATACAATAGTATATATAGAGTAATGTAAATGTTATGTGAGATATTATGTGAGGTAAAGCCTTTACTATGAAAATACAATAGTATATATAGAGTAATGTAAATGTTATGTGAGATATTATGTGAGGTAAAGCCTTTACTGTGATAAATACAATAGTATATATAGAGTAATGTAAATGTTATGTGAGATATTATGTGAGGTAAAGCCTTTACTGTGATAAATACAATAGTATATATAGAGTAATGTAAATGTTATGTGAGATATTATGTGAGGTAAAGCCTTTACTGGGAATATACAATAGTATATATAGAGTAATGTAAATGTTATGTGAGATATTATGTGAGGTAAAGCCTTTACTGTGATAAATACAATAGTATATATAGAGTAATGTAAATGTTATGTGAGATATTATGTGAGGTAAAGCCTTTACTGTGAAAATACAACAGTATATATAGAGTAATGTAATTGTTATGTGAGATATTATGTAAGGTAAAGCCTTTACCATGAAAATACAATAGTATATATAGAGTAATGTAAATGTTATGTGAGATATTATGTAAGGTAAAGCCTTTACTGTGAAAATACAACAGTATATATATAGAGTAATGTAAATGCTATGTGAGATATTATGTAAGGTAAAGTCTTTACTGTGAAAATACAATAGTATATATAGAGTAATGTAAATGTTATGTGAGATATTATGTAAGGTAAAGTCTTTACTGTGAAAATACAATAGTATATATAGAGTAATGTAAATGTTATGTGAGATATTATGTAAGGTAAAGCCTTTACTGTGAAAATACAATAGTATATATAGAGTAATGTAAATGTTATGTGAGATATTATGTAAGGTAAAGTCTTTACTGTGAAAATACAATAGTATATATAGAGTAATGTAAATGTTATGTGAGATATTATGTAAGGTAAAGCCTTTACTGTGAAAATACAATAGTATATATAGAGTAATGTAAATGTTATGTGAGGTATTATGTGAGGTAAAGCCTTTACTGTGAATATACAATAGTATATATAGAGTAATGTAAATGTTATGTGAGATATTATGTAAGGTAAAGCCTTTATTGTGAAAATACAATAGTATATATAGAGTAATGTAAATGTTATGTGAGATATTATGTAAGGTAAAGCCTTTACTGTGAAAATACAACAGTATATATATAGAGTAATGTAAATGCTATGTGAGATATTATGTAAGGTAAAGCCTTTACTGTGAAAATACAATAGTATATATAGAGTAATGTAGATGTTATGTGAGATATTATGTAAGGTAAAGCCTTTACTGTGAAAATACAATAGTATATATAGAGTAATGTAGATGTTATGTGAGATATTATGTAAGGTAAAGCCTTTACTGGGAAAATACAATAGTATATATAGAGTAATGTAAATGTTATGTGAGATATTATGTAAGGTAAAGCCTTTACTGTGAAAATACAATAGTATATATAGAGTAATGTAAATGTTATGTGAGATATTATGTGAGGTAAAGCCTTTACTGTGAAAATACAATAGTATATATAGAGTAATGTAGATGTTATGTGAGATATTATGTAAGGTAAAGCCTTTACTGTGAAAATACAATAGTATATATAGAGTAATGTAAATGTTATGTGAGATATTATGTGAGGTAAAGCCTTTACTGTGAAAATACAATAGTATATATAGAGTAATGTAAATGCTAAAGGGTTAAACAATGATGACGATGATGATTGGTTACCAAAGTTGGGGCATTTACTAACCATTATCAACGGCAATCTGTAAGAGCACCTTGGAGAAATCGAGGGAGACAGAGAGAGAGAGCGAGAGAAGAGGGAGAGAGAGATTGCAAGCAAGAAACACAAATGCAACACAATGGTGATGATAATCACACACACATACACGCACGCATACACACACAATCATGACTTTCAAGATAAAGGGATACGGGAGATAAGGGGGAAGCTAACCAAAGCAACCCCCCCCCCCAAAAAAAAATAAGGAAAGAAAGAGGAAAGGAGGATTGTTGGTAAGACTGACAACAAGATTGGCGGGAGTGCATCCTGCAGTAAAGCCAATCTTACTGCGAGAGGTAATAAGAGGGGAATCAATCAGCTATTGTCCTTCAGGTCATCAATTTAAAGATGACACCAGCTGCGAGGGAGGTACAGAGGTGGTGTAGGCAGTCATTTTGGCTACAGGTAAACTGGATCATGACATTTATGGCAATGGATATGTGTGTGTGTGTGTGTGTGTGTGTGTGTGTGTGTGTGTGTATACATGTGTATACATGTGTATATATATATATATATATATGCTAGCATGGAAGATGGAGGTTAAACGATGATGATGATGCATATATGTATGTATGCATATATATATATATGTATATATATATATGTATATATATATATATATGTATATATATGTATATATATGTATATATATGTATATATGTATATATACATATATAAAAGTGAGAGTGGTCTGCATATGGATAAATCTATCAATCTATATCTATCTATAATATGCATATATATATATATATATAGAGAGAGAGAGAGATAGAGAGAGGGAGAGAGACAGAAAGAGACAGAGAGAGAGACAGAGAGAGTGGAGTTGAAAATAGCACGAAAAATATATTTAAAGGGTCTGTTTTTTCTTTTTTTCTTCTTTGATTTGTCAAAGTGACATTATTGAAAAATGAGAAGAACAATTTTTTTTAGAAAAAAAGGAGTTTTATAATGTATATAAACTATATAAAATATAACAGGTTTGAATGTATTGGTGTAATCCATCTTATCAAATGTTGAATATTACAATTAAAAAGAATTAAACATGAAAAATTTTGAATTAAATAATAATAAAAATAATGAAATATTGTGTACAGTGTTCAGGTGCACTACAACTCATCAAAGGTGCATGTATTGTACATAGAATAATGTAGAAATGTCAGGAAAGGGAACAGTGTATGAGTCATGATATAATGAAATTATTGTGTACAGTGCTCAGGTGCACTACAACTCATCAAAGGTGCATGTATAGTACATAGAATAATACACAAATGTCAGGAAAGGGAACAGTGTATGAGTCATGATATAATGAAAATTATTGTGTACAGTGCTCAGGTGCACTACAACTCATCAAAGGTGCATGTATAGTACATAGAATAATGTAGAAATGTCAGGAAAGGGAACAGTGTATGAGTCATGATATAATGAAATTATTGTGTACAGTGCTCAGGTGCACTACAACTCATCAAAGGTGCATGTATAGTACATAGAATAATGTAGAAATGTCAGGAAAGTGAACAGTGTATGAGTCATGATATAATGAAATTATTGTGTACAGTGTTCAGGTGCACTACAACTCATCAAAGGTGCATGTATTGTACATAGAATAATGTAGAAATGTCAGGAAAGGGAACAGTGTATGAGTCATGATATAATGAAATTATTGTGTACA
>OZ024764.1:11251558-11261558 GCA_964016885.1 Eledone cirrhosa | reverse complement strand
ATATATATATATATATATATATATGTATATATATATATATATATATACTTATATATATATATGCATATATATATATATATATATATATATGCATATATATATATATATATATATATATATATATATATACTTATATATATATATGCATATATATATATATGCATATATATATATATATATTTATTTACGTATAGCACGGAGCGTATGTGCATAAACAAGCACGCATCGTACTGTATTATGGCAGTATTGTGTTAGCTCAATGTACAAGAACAGAGCTGTTATATGCAAAAGAAACCAAAGAACACTTACATACTCAAACAGTCTTTATTCACTTACAATGTTTCATCCAACACCTTTTGGCAGGAATCATCAGAGCTTAATAAATACAGTGTTGAGTATAAGCTCTACAAAAAACATAGTCACAGCTGCGGTGCTTAACAACCCCAGCATGCACCTCTTTGTTCGCCATCTCCAATCTCCCTATCTTTATTCTGATTGTTCGTGTTACTAGGTTTTTGTGGAGCTTATACTCAATACTGTATTTATTAGGCTCTGATGATTCCTGCCAGAAGGTGAGGATGAAACATTGTTAGTGAATAAAACTGTTTGAGTATGTAAGCGTTCTTTCGTTTCTTTTGCATATATATATATATATATATATATATATATATATATATATATATATGTATAAGTATTAAGTTGTTAAACAATATTCAATGATTATGTCAAAGAATGAGTTTTACAGTAGATTGGAAGCACTCAATGGAAAATAATTTTCAGGAGTTATTATTATTAAAATATAAGTATTAATAAAATAGATGTTCTTTTGATCAATTACATTTTATTATACATATTTCGGATGTACAACAGTACGTCCTCATCAGACAAAATATAATGATACATGACATACCCTGAGATGTTAAATGGTTAAGATTTAATCAAGATTTAATCGACTACCTTGATTAAATCTTAACCATTTAACATCTCAGGGTATGTCATGTATCATTATATTTTGTCTGATGAGGATGTACTGTTGTACATCCGAAATATGTATAATAAAATGTAATTGATCAAAAGAACATCTATTTTATTAATACTTATATTTTAATTATATATATATATATATATATATATATATATATATATATATATATATATATATATATTATGCTAGCGTGGAAAATGGACATTAAACGAAGATGATGATATAAAGAAGAAATTAAAAGATGGTTAAAAAAGTTCCATATATATGGAACTTTTTTAACCATCTTTTATTTTCTTCTTTATATATACTCCAGTTCTACCAACTGTTCAGTGCTACTTATCTGATATATGCATAGTTTTATTGTTCTACAATATTACTCACCTCCTACATATATATATATGTTTTTCACCGCTCCAAATAATGACGTATTATCTTCGTTTTTTCCCTTTCTTTGCCAGGGAACGTTTCCACGAACCAAAGTATCGTCTTCCTGTCTTCCTCTGGTTGCAACGTTTTTTGTAATATTCACTTCTGTGTTCACAGATTGACTTTGTTAGTTTCAGAAGATCCCGTTAAGGGTGAAAGCAGCGATTCTTTGCTTAAACTTTAACCTGTTATTTAATAAATATATATATATATATATATATATGAAGTGAAGGCGTGTGGCCGAGTGGTTAGAGAATTGGATTCGCAATCGTGAGGTTGTGAGTTCGATTCCTGGACCAGGCAATGCGTTATGTCCTTGAGCAAGACAATTTATTTCATGTTGCTCCTTCTGCCTGGAGTTGCGACCGATAGATAGTATTAGCAATTGGAAAGACCAATGGAAACATTGTTTCCTCGGTCCGATTTGACGAAAGTCGATCGTTTTAAAAAAAATATATATATATGTGAAGTGCATGCATTAAATTGTCAATTATTTAATGCATCCACTTCACTGCTATTAACAGCGATCTACTAAACTGAAACTTTGACAAAGAACCCTTCCACACACAGTGTAACTCACTAGCATACACTTGTGATATACTGAGAAATGGAAATCGTCAATTATTTAACGCATGCGCTGTGATCTGCTAAACCAGTTAGATTAGCTTTCTCAATGACAATTAACTCTCTACGTCCTCTATCACACGAAGTCGCACTGTGGTTTTCCTGTGCTACAGGAAATTGAGAGGGACAAGGAAGGCATTTTTGTGGACAATAAAAGACATCATTGTTACAACTATTATTATTGTTGTGTTGATGGGAAGTGGATTGGCAGTAATCGGTAGGACCTCAGACACCCTGCTTTGCAGCATAGAGTTATGGCCCTTTACGTTCTCAGTTCAAATCCCGCCGAGGTTAACTTTCCCTTTCATCCTTACGGGGTTGATAAAATAAAGTACCAGTAATGCACTGGGGTAATTGCTGGCCTTGTGCCAAAACAAGAAACAATTATTATTGTTGTTACTGTTGTTGTTATTGCTGCTGTTGTTACTGTAGTAGTAGTAGTAGTAATAGTAGTAGTAGTAGTAGTTACTGTTGTTACTGATGTAGTAGTAGTAGTAGTAGTAATAGTAGTAGTTACTGTTGTTACTGATGTAGTAGTAGTAGTAGTAGTAGTAGTAACTGTTGTTACTGATGTGGTAGTAGTAGTAGTAGTAATAGTAGTTACTGTTGCTACTGATGTAGTAGTAGTAGTAGTAGTAGTAGTAACTGTTGTTACTGATGTGGTAGTAGTAGTAGTAGTAGTTGCTACTGTTGTTACTGATGTGGTGATCATGGTGGTGGTGGTAGTAGTAGTAGTTACTGCTGAAGTAGTTTTTTTTTTTCTTGTTCTTATTGATGTTGTTGTTGTTGTTGTTGTTGTTGTTTAAAATTATTTTAAGCTTGCAGGGACAAAGGGATTTAAAAGCATTGCTCAAGAGGAATTACAACTTTAACAACAACAACAACAGCCACCACAACAACAACAGCCACAACAAGTCATGACAATAACCACAACAACAACAACACAACTAGAAAATTAACAATAGCAGCAGAAACAACAACCAAAACAACAATAACCACAACAACAATAATAATAACTAGAAAGAAAATATCCAAAAGCTAACCAAAGAGCTTCTATGTGGTCGCTCAACTTGTAGGAAATAGCAGCCATTGTGTAAAGTGGTTGGTGATAGGAAGCGCAACCAACCATAGCTCCCTACCAAATAAATGGTTGGAAGGGCTCTTAGTTGTGCCATAGATATCACAACCTCCTTTCCTTAGTGTTTGAGGTTTGCACGATAAATGCACCCAGTACACTCGGTAAAGTGGTCAATGACAGGAGAGCATCCAGCCCTAGATACTTGCCAAACAAAGGGTCAGGAGGACTCTTCAGTTGTGTCAAAGACAATAACATCTCTGGTGTTGGTGATCAACAGAATATATGCACCCAGTACACTCTGTAATGTGGTTAGCGATAGGAAGAGCATGCAGCCCTAGATACTTGCCAAACAGAGGGTCAGGAGGACTCTTCAGTTGTGTCAAAGACAATAACATCTCTGGTGTTGGTGATCAACAGAATATATGCACCCAGTACACTCTTTAAAGTGGTTAATGATAGGAAGAGCATCCAGCCCTAGAAAACCTACCAAAACAAGGACCTGGAGGACTCTTCAGTTGTGTCAAAGGTATGGCAACTCCCCTACTACTGGTACAACGATAAAATGCATTCAATAGACCATAGGATCATATATCACAACCTCTAGACTGTCGGAGCAACCGATAGAATGCGAGGTTGTATGCAAGAAAGATGCAGGCCCTCAGCCTATGAGGTCAGGGAAGACACATCCAGCTCTTGATAGCAGCGAAAATAAAGGTTAAACGATGATGACAATGATGATGATGATGATGATGATGATGATGATGATGGTGGTGATAATGGTGATGGTGATGATGGTGATGATGGTGATGGTGATATGACATAGTTTAGACAGGCGTGTGTAGTTTAACTCTTCCTTGAGCAGATATTTATATATATCTGTCATGCTAGCGTGGAAGATGGACGTTAAACGAAGATGATGATCATCATCATCATCAATTAATGTCTATCTTCCACGCTAGCATGACAGACATACAGACAGAAAAGATATAGAGAGTGTAATAGATAGATAGATCGATAGATAGATAGATAAATTTCTTTATTAGCCACGAGGGCAGAAAAGGGGACAAATACAAATGGGGAGTTTACATACAGGTATATGAAAATAAAACTATTATAGCTAGCTAGATAGATAGATAGATAGATAGATAGAGGGAGATAGATAGATAGATAGATAGATAGATAAAGGGAGATAGATAGATAGATAGAGGGGGGATAGATAGATAGAGGGGGGATAGATAGATAGAGAGATAGAGGGAGATAGATAGATAGATAGAGGGGGGTAGATAGATAGAGGGAGATAGATAGATAGAGGGATAGAGGGAGATAGTTAGATAGAGGTGGGGATAGATAGATAGATAGATAGATAGAGGGAGATAGATAGATAGATAGATAGAGGGGAGATAGATAGATAGAGGGGGGGATAGTTAGATAGAGGGATAGAGGGAGATAGTTAGATAGAGGGGGGGATAGATAGATAGACAGAAACAGATACATACATACACAGATAAATAAAGCGAGAAAGGGGAAATAGATGGAAAGGGAGATAACCAGATAACCAAAAAGGGAGAGAAAGGATATCAGAGGGGTACAATGAGGGTGTCCCCACCCCTTTATTTCCTGTCAAAATGATGAATTCGAAAGAGGGGGAGGGGAGGGTAGCAGCGGTCCTTTTAATATTTAATAAGGCCCTCAGGAATGTAGTGGAGGGTGTTGGTGTCGTGTGAGTGAGGGGAGGGGTAGTGGGGGGCGGAGAGGGGGCTCAATGAATAGCTGGATTTGACATAATGGAATATCCTGGCATTTCGGTGGAAACAGACTATATATATATACATATATATATATATATATATATATATACACACACACATATATACTTATATATTTACATATGTACACTCACACAGATGTGAGTATATATATATATATATATATATATATATATATATATATAAACACATATATATAAACATATATATATATTTATACATATACACATATATATATATACACACACATATATATATATATATACATACGTATGTATGTATGTATACGTACATGTATATGCATAATTATAATATATATATATATATGTCATGTATATATATATGTAACTGACACTGACACACACAACAAACATTTACACACACACACACACACACACACACACACACACACACATATATATATTAATTCATATATGTGTGTATGAGTGTTTCTGCAAGAGTGTGTGTGTGTGAGTGTGAATGTGTGTGTATGTCAGTATGTGTATGCAGATATCATAGACAGCACCAGGTGTTGCTTCTAGTGGGGGCAGGGATGAAGTGTTCTTGATGATGATGCACATTTGACGTGTGGGTGTATGTGAAAGTGTGGGTGTATGTGAAAGTGTGGGAGTGTATATATCTATAGTGCGTGGTTTGGGGTTGATGCTCATATGCTTATGGCATATCCAACAATTGGTGTGAGTGTCATTGAGTCTAGAAGAAAAAGAAAGTCCCCAACACTGTCAGACTGGACCAAGGAAACAATGTTTCCATTGGTCTTTCCATTACTGATACTATCTGTCAGTCACAACTCCTGGCAGAAGAAAGGAGCTGATCATCAGATCAGACCAAGGAAACAATGTCTCCATTGGTCTTTCCATTGCTGATACTATCTGTCAGTCACAACTCCTGGCAGAAGAAAGGAGCTGATCATCAGATCAGACCAAGGAAACAATGTTTCCATTGGTCTTTCCATTGCTGATACTATCTCTCAGTCACAACTCCTGGCAGAAGAAAGGAGCTGATCATCAGATCAGACCAAGGAAACAATGTCTCCATTGGTCTTTCCATTGCTGATACTATCTGTCAGTCACAACTCCTGGCAGAAGAAAGGAGCTGATCATCAGATCAGACCAAGGAAACAATGTCTCCATTGGTCTTTCCATTGCTGATACTATCTGTCAGTCACAACTCCTGGCAGAAGAAAGGAGCTGATCATCAGATCAGACCAAGGAAACAATGTTTCCATTGGTCTTTCCATTGCTGATACTATCTCTCAGTCACAACTCCTGGCAGAAGAAAGGAGCTGATCATCAGATCAGACCAAGGAAACAATGTCTCCATTGGTCTTTCCATTGCTGATACTATCTCTCAGTCACAACTCCTGGCAGAAGAAAGGAGCTGATCATCAGATCAGACCAAGGAAACAATGTCTCCATTGGTCTTTCCATTGCTGATACTATCTGTCAGTCACAACTCCTGGCAGAAGAAAGGAGCTGATCATCAGATCAGACCAAGGAAATAATGTTTCCATTGGTCTTTCCATTGCTGATACTATCTGTCAGTCACAACTCCTGGCAGAAGAAAGGAGCTGATCATCAGATCAGACCAAGGAAACAATGTTTCCATTGGTCTTTCCATTACTGATACTGTCTGTCAGTCACAACTCCTGGCAGAAGAAAGGAGCTGATCATCAGATCAGACCAAGGAAATAATGTTTCCATTGGTCTTTCCACTGCTGATACTATCTGTCAGTCACAACTCCTGGCAGAAGAAAGGAGCTGATCATCAGATCAGACCAATGGAAACAATGTTTCCATTAGTCTTTCTATTGCTGATACTGTCTGTCAGTCACAACTCCTGGCAGAAGAAAGGAGCTGATCATCAGATCAGACCAAGGAAACAATGTTTCTATTGGTCTTTCCATTGCTGGTATAGTCTGCTAGTTGAAACTTTTAGCTGAACAAAGTAGAGGTTCAGATCAGCAGATCAGACCAAGGAAACAATGCTTCCATTGGTATTTCCATAACTGATACTGTCTGTCAGTCACAACTCCTGGCAGAAGAAAGGAGCTGATCATCAGATCAGACCAAGGAAACAATGCTTCTATTGGTCTTTCCATTGCTGGTATAGTCTGCTAGTTGAAAGTTTTAGCTGAAGAAAGTAGAGGTTCTGCTCAGCAGATCAGACCAAGGAAACAATGCTTCCATTGGTATTTCCATTGTTGATACTATCTGTCAGTCACAACTCCTGGCAAAAGAAATGAGCTGATCAGACGCCATGCTTTGCAGCATAGAATTACGGTCCTTTACGTTCTCAGTTCAAATCCCGCCGAGCTTAGCTTTGCCTTTCATCCTTTACAGGGTCGATAAAATAAAGTACCGGTAATGCACTGGGTCAATTTAATTGACTTTCCCCTCCCTCAAAATTACTGGCCTTGTGCCTATATAAGAAACCATTATTATTATTATTATTTTTCTTTTTCATTATTAAATTGGTTTTGTTATTGTGTATTTTTACTCATCTTTATTGTAAACCCCCCACTGTCCTTGTCTTTGTATTGTCTCTTACATGTCAGCCCATGTGGTCAATAAATAGAATCATCATCAGTAGTAGTAGTAGTAGTAGTAGCAGCAGCAGTAGCAGCAGTAGTAGTAGCAGCAGTAGTAGTAGTAGTAGCAGCAACAGCAGCAGTAGCAGTAGCAGCAGCAACAGCAGCAGTAGTAGTAGTAGTAGTAGCAGCAGCAGTAGTGTTGGCAGTAGTAGTAGTAGTAGTAGTAGTAGCAGTAGCAGTAGTAATAATCCTTCTTCAGTGTTAATTTACAATGTCATATGTTGCCCTAAAGAGCTCCACTTGTTATAGAAGAAATAATTTGACAATATGAATATTCTCGGCTAAGCTAAGAAGACATTCTTTTTCTCCCTTTCTTCTGTTTTACAAGTTTTACAATAACAAGTAAGGATGTTGTTGAAAAATAGGATTGATATGTATAGGGGTGTGTGTATGTATGTGTGTGTGTGTTGAGATGTGTGACCGTGTGTTTGGATAGATGTGTGTGTAGGTGGATGTATGTGTGCATGGATGTGTATGTGTGTATGTGTTGAGATGTGTGACCGTGTGTTTGGATGGATGTGTGTGTAGGTGGATGTATGTGTGCATGGATGTGTATGTGTGTATGTGTGACCGTGTGTTTGGATGGATGTGTGTGTAGGTGGATGTATGTGTGCATGGATGTGTATGTGTGTATGTGTTGAGATGTGCCACTGTGTGTTTGGATGGATGTGTGTGTAGGTGGATGTATGTGTGCATGGATGTGTATGTGTGTATGTGTTGAGATGCGCCACTGTGTTTGGATGAATGTTTTGTGTATGGGTGCGTGAGTGGATGTATGCATTTGGGTGAATGTGTATATAGATGGATGTGTGTGTGGATGAATGTGTGCCTGGATGTATGCGTGTGTAGATGTATGTGTATGGATGAATGTGTGCATGTATGGATGTATGCGTGTGTAGATGTATGTGTATGGATGAATGTGTGCATGTATGGATGTTTGGATGAGTGTGTGCATGCATGGATGAGTGTGTAGATGGATGTGTGTGTATGTATGCTTATGAAGGAGTATATAGGTTTGTGATTTGGCTACATATGTATGTATAGGTGTTTGCATATGTGTATGTGTGGGTGTGCAAGTATGTGTATTTGAATATATATATATATATGTGTGAGTGTATGTATAGGTGTATGTGTGGGCATGCAAGTATGTGTATTTGAATATATATATATATGTGTGTATGTATAGGTGTTTGCTTATGTGTGTATGTGTGTGGGTGTGCAAGTATGTGTATTTGAATATATATATATATGTGTGTGTATGTATAGGTGTTTGCTTATGTGTGTATGTGTGCGGGTGTGCAAGTATGTGTATTTGAATATATATATATATATATGTGTGTATGTATAGGTGTTTGCTTATGTGTGTATGTGTGTGGGTGTGTAAGTATGTGTATTTGAATATATATATATATGTGTGTATGTATAGGTGTTTGCTTATGTGTGTATGTGTGTGGGTGTGTAAGTATGTGTATTTGAATATATATATATATGTGTGTATGTATAGGTGTTTGCTTATGTGTGTATGTGTGTGGGTGGGTGTGCAAGTATGTGTATTTGAATATATATATATATGTGTGTGTATGTATAGGTGTTTGCTTATGTGTGTATGTGTGTGGGTGTGCAAGTATGTGTATTTGAATATATATATGTGTGTGTATCTGTGTGTATGTGTCTAAGTGTGTTGGTATTTGTGAAAATCTGTGTTAGTGTATGTACATGCATATGTGCGTATGTATACACACAGATCCTATATGTTTGTATTTATGTGTGTGTGTGTGTGCATACACTGAACTGTATTTATATATTCATGTATGTATATTAACACACACAGACATGTGCATATATATAAATATATATATATATATATATATATATATATATATATATATATATACATACATATGGATAAATATATATATGTATACATATATATACACATCCACACACACATATATACACACACATGTGTATAAAAATATATATCACACATGCATTATTGAATTATTTTCTGCCTCTCACTTCTACTTCAGAAGAGAGCCATTTCTGTCACATTACCACCACCACCACTGCCACCACCACCATCACAACCAACATCACCACCACCGCCACCAGCATCAACATCACAACCATCATCACTACCACCACCACTGCCGCCATCATCATACCACTGTCACCACCACCAGCATCAACATCACCATCACCATCACCACAGCTACTGCCAGCATCAACACTAGCACCATCACCACCATCGCCACTACTACCACCACCATCAACACTACCACCACCACCATCACCACTACTACCACCACCATCACCACTACCACCACCACTACTACTATCACCAACATCACCACTACCACCATCGCCACCATCACAACTACTACCACCACCATCACCACTACCACCACCATCAACACTACCACCACCACTACTACCATCACCATCAACACTAGCACCACCACTACTACCACCACCAATACCACAACCATCAACACTACCACCACCAC
>OZ024764.1:11234058-11236558 GCA_964016885.1 Eledone cirrhosa | reverse complement strand
TCATTCTTCTGTATTCTTCTGCTTCTTCTTCTATCATTCTTCTGTATTCTTCTTCTTCCTCTATCATTCTTCTGTATTCTTCTGCTTCTTCCTCTATCATTCTTCTGTATTCTTCTTCTTCCTCTATCATTCTTCTTCTTCTTCCTCTTTCAGTCTTCTTCTATCAGTCTCCGTCTCCTTATTCCTCTATCATTCTTCTTACTCCATCATTCTTTCTTCACCTCCATCTTTTCTACCTCCTCTTTTCCTCCTACTATTCTTCCTTCTCCTCCTTCATGCCATTATTTATCATGTGGTTAGAATGTCTCAGGAAAGAACCTCTGAATTGAGAGATCACAGCTCTGATACTACAGACATGTGGTTAGAATGTCTGAGGAAAGAACCTCTGAATTGAGAGATCACAGTTCTGATACTACAGACATGTGGTTAGAATGTCTCAGGAAAGAATCTCCGAATTGAGAGACCACAGCTCTGATACTACAGACATGTGGTTAGAATGTCTGAGGAAACAACCTCTGAATTGAGAGATCACAGTTCTGATACTACAGACATGTGGTTAGAATGTCTCAGGAAAGAACCTCTGAATTGAGAGATCACAGCTCTGATACTATAGACATGTGGTTAGAATGTCTCAGGAAAGAATCTCTGAATTGAGAGATCACAGCTCTGATACTACAGACATGTGGTTAGAATGTCTCAGGAAAGAATCTCTGAATTGAGAGATCACAGCTCTTATACTACAGACATGTGGTTAGAATGTCTCAGGAAAGAATCTCTGAATTGAGAGATCACAGCTCTGATACTACAGAGATGTGGTTAAAATATCTGAGGAAAGAATCTCTGAATTGAGAGATCACAGCTCTTATACTACAGACATGTGGTTAGAATGTCTCAGGAAAGAATCTCTGAATTGGGAGATCACAGCTCTGATGCTACAGACATGTGGTTAGAATGTATCAGGAAAGAATCTCTGAATTGAGAGATCACAGCTCTGATACTACAGACATGTGGTTAGAATGTCTCAGGAAAGAATCTCTGAATTGAGATATCACAGCTCTGATACTACAGAGATGTGGTTAAAATGTCTCAGGAAAGAATCTCTGAATTGAGAGATCACAGCTCTTATACTACAGACATGTCGTTAGAATGTCTCAGGAAAGAATCTCTGAATTGAGAGATCACAGCTCTGATACTACAGACATGTGGTTAGAATGTCTCAGGAAAGAATCTCTGAATTGAGAGATCACAACTCTGATACTACAGACATGTGGTTAGAATGTCTCAGGAAAGAATCTCTGAATTGAGAGATCACAGCTCTGATACTACAGACATGTGGTTAGAATGTCTCAGGAAAGAATCTCTGAATTGAGAGATCACAGCTCTGATACTACAGACATGTGGTTAGAATGTCTCAGGAAAGAATCTCTGAATTGAGAGATCACAGCTCTTATACTACAGACATGTGGTTAGAATGTCTCAGGAAAGAATCTCTGAATTGAGAGATCACAGCTCTGATACTACAGACATGTGGTTAGAATGTCTCAGGAAAGAATCTCTGAATTGAGAGATCACAGCTCTGATACTACAGACATGTGGTTAGAATGTCTCAGGAAAGAATCTGTGAATTGAGAGATCACAGCTCTGATACTACAGACATGTGGTTAGAATGTCTCAGGAAAGAATCTCTGAATTGAGAGATCACAGCTCTTATACTACAGACATGTGGTTAGAATGTCTCAGGAAAGAATCTCTGAATTGAGAGATCACAGCTCTGATACTACAGACATGTGGTTAGAATGTCTCAGGAAAGAATCTCTGAATTGAGAGATCACAGCTCTGATACTACAGACATGTGGTTAGAATGTCTCACGAAATAATCTCTGAATTGAGAGATCACAGCTCTGATACTACAGACATGGGGTTAGAATGTCTCACGAAATAATCTCTGAATTGAGAGATCACAGCTCTTATACTACAGACATGTGGTTAGAATGTCTCAGGAAAGAATCTCTGAATTGAGAGATCACAGCTCTGATACTACAGACATGTGGTTAGAATGTCTCAGAAAAGAATCTCTGAATTGAGAGATCACAGCTCTGATACTACAAACATGTGGTTAGTATGTCTCAGGAAAGAATCTCTGAATTGAGAGATCACAGCTCTGATACTACAGACATGTGGTTAGAATGTCTCACGAAATAATGTCTGAATTGAGAGATCACAGCTCTGATACTACAGACATGTGGTTAGAATGTCTCAGGAAAGAATCTCTGAATTGAGAGATCACAGCTCTGATACTACAGACATGTGGTTAGAATGTCTCAGGAAAGAATCTCTGAATTGAGAGATCACAGCTCTGATACTACAGACATGTGGTTAGAATGTCTCAGGAAAGAATCTCTGAATTGAGAGATCACAGCTCTGATACTACAGACATGTGGTTAGAATGTCTCAGGAAAGAATCTCTGAATTGAGAGATCACAGCTCTGATACTATAGAC
>OZ024764.1:11224058-11231558 GCA_964016885.1 Eledone cirrhosa | reverse complement strand
AGACCCATACAGCAGCACAGACTCCACAAAGGAGACTGACGTTGGCTGGACATGCTCACCGACATCCAGAGTTGACATTGCACTCAGTGCTCCTTTGGGAGCCCCTACATGGACACACTAGAAGAGGAAGACCAAGGTTAACATATGTTGATGCCCTAAGGACAGACACTGGTCTGTTGGAGATGCAGGATATGGCAGCGATAATGAGGGACAGAGACCGCTGGAGAGAACTCGTCCATGGATCTCGGGAATTTTACCCGCCTTAGATAGATATCATTATTACTGCAGAGGTCCGATTAGCTTTTGATTCCAGAGTCGGGCTAGATCAATACAGATCGAACCTTAAGCTGATCAATAGCGAAACACGCATCACCAACCAATAAACGTAATGAAGGAGTAACCATTTGTCCTTGTAGGCTTAAACTTTAATCTGTTATTTTAATAAATATTTGCTCTATGGTTCTTATATATTTGATATATATTTATCCTTATCAAGCCCTCTTTGGATTTTAGTCTTCACATTTATTATTATTACTATATAATTGTTTTTATCTGTCTGGTGGCCATGGCGAAAGAGATAGTATGGCGGACACGTTTGAAAGGGCTGAAGACGAGCACTTACCTCTTCGGTGATGCCCTGATTAACTTTTTCAAATTTCATTTGAAAAGGAAAATCAGGGTAGAGAGGGAAGTGCTCTCTTCCCAGCATTTTGTTGAAAGATGGGTGAGAGAAGCAAGAATGGCCCGAGTGAATGGGCCTACTCTGAGTACGTATCTGTAAATTAAAGGTGGAAAACTGGGAGAGGGCACTTGCCTTGGTGGTCAGGGTCACTGTGGCCTTTTACTGGGCTTTCTCCACAAATGTCCCTCCGAAGTCTCCCCCCTATTTGGGAATTTTTCATTGTTATTTTTTTGTTACATCCTCTGTTTTTGTTCTTTACACGCAGAAATGCCCATTTGTACCGTCCTGTATTGTCCTGCACTGTCCTTAATGTCTACTTTATGTAAACCCTTGTGGTTAATAAAGAAATCATTATTACTATATAATTGTTTCTACTTTTGGCACAAGGCCAGCAATTACCCAGTGCATTACTGGTACTTTATTTTATCGACCCAGTGAGGATGAAAGGCAAAGTTAACCTCGGCGGGATTTGTACTCAGAATGGCAAGGGTCGTACCTCTATACGTCAAAGAATGGCGTCCGACCCTCTACCGATACTGCCAATCCACCACCCCCATTATTACTATATAATGCACTGGGATAATTGCTGGCCTTGTGCCAAAAGTAAAAACACATTACTATATATATATATATACACACACACACACACATATATATCTACTAAATACTCTGCCTTTAGTCCTCCTGGGGTTGATAAATCAACTCTGGGGTTGATAATCAACTTTGCCCTCCCCAAACCCCAAACCCCACCCCACCCACCTCCCCACCCAAAAATAATAAATAAATAAATAAATAAATTGTCCTATCCTTGCACCTAAAACAATAATGATGGTGATAATGACAATAATAATGTTAATAGGATCATGGGATGTGACAGGGGAGGGGCATGCTCACCTGCTCCATACCACCTTCGGCACCCCTACCCCCTGTATCAGCCCTAATAGATAACCAATATTTTATTATGCTAGACATTATAAGAGACAGTATGCTGCTTTGCTTATTAAGAGACTCTGGTTTCTTGTGTTCTCCACGAGTGTGTGTGTGTGTGTGTGTGTGTGTGTGTGTGTGTTTGTGTGTTTGTGTGTGTGCGTGTATATATGTATGCATGTGTGAAAATGTATATATATATATGTGTGTGTAGATATATATATATAGATAGATAGATAGATATATTTACATTTATATAGATATACTTATATAGATATATATATATACATATACATACATATATATGTATGTACACATATATATACATACACACATATATATACATACACACATATATACACATACATACATACATATATATATATACATGCACATACATACATATATATATATATATACATGCACATACATACATATATATATATATATACATGCACATACATATATATATACATACACATACATATATATATACATACACATACATATATATATATACATACATATACAAATACATACACATATATATACATACAAATACATACACATACATATATATACATACACACATATACATACATATATATTATATATATATATATATGTATGTATGTGTGTGTGTGTGTGTACATATATACATACATACATATAAGTGTGTATATATATATATGCATATATGCATGTGTATATGGTGGTCCAGTATCTACTCCAAGCTCCAAATTCCTGATGCAAGCCACACAGAGAGACACACAAGACTCCCAGACCTAGACAGAGACACACAGACAGAAGATATACAAGTACAGTACAAGGAAGAAGAAATAAAAATGGAAGCCGTAAAAACAAAATGTCTGCCTTCTTTAGTATTTAACGATAGTTTTACAGCCTATAAAAAAAAAGTAAGCAACACCAAACTCTAACCCCCCCAGACCTGACCCTCACTCACTCATTCAGACAGACAGCCATTTATATTTCTCAGTTATATTCAAGGGTTTGTTGAGATATTCGCAGGGGAATCTATGAAAATTTACTGTAGTATTTGAGTTGCTCTTTATTCCTCCTTGAAATAATGTCGACTTTTTAATCAATTATTATACCCATTTCGGAAAATTCTTGTTAACTGCGGGTCGGGTTGTTGTTGTTGTTGTTGTTGTTGTTGTTGTTGTTGAACAAGGAAGTGTGTGAAGAAATAAAACAATAAAACAAAAGAAATAGTTAACACAACAATAAGAAAACCAAGACAAAACCTACAATGCCAGAAATAGTTAATATTTCACTGGTTTTATGGATGAAATCATTCTTAGTTAGTTTTTTTTATTTATCATCCCAAAGAGAGATAGAGAGGAGAGAAAGAAGACCCTCTCTCTCTCGCTCACCTATCTCTATCTCCTCTTCTCTCTCTATCTCCTCTTCTCTCTCTATCTCTCTCTCTATCTCCTTCAATTTAACTGCTATTTCAGTTTTAATACCAGAGGGAAATCTTAAAAAGACCAAAAAAAAAGACTATCAGCAGATATTAAGTACTTATTTAATTCTATTCCATTTGTTGTTGTTGCTATTATTATTATTATTACCATTATTTATTACCACCATTGTTATTTTTTTATTGTTGTATCAACTATTTTCCTTTTGTCAATTTCTCTCTCCTTCCCCTTCCGTTACTCTACGTAAGCGCTGTGTTGTGTTGTGTTGCTTTCCATCCTTGTATTGCTCCCAACACTGTTGTGCCCTTGTGGCCAATAAAAACATTATTATTAGACAGAATCGGTAAAGGCTCGGATGCCACGCTTTCCATCATAGAGTTACGTCCCTTTACGGTCTGAGTGCAAATCCCTCCGAGGTTAACTTTGCCTTTCATCCTTACGTAGTCGATAAAATAAAGTACCAGTAATGTACTGGGATAATTGCTGGCCTTGTGCTAAAAGTAGAAACAATTATTATTATGGCAGTATCGGTAGAGTGTCAGACACCCTGCTTTCCAGCATAGAGTTACGTCCCTTTACGGTCTGAGTTCATTTTGCCTTTCATCCTTACGTGGTCGATAAAATAAAGTACCAGTCACGCACTAGGGTTGATTTAATTGACTTTCCCCTCCCCCAAAATTGCTGGCCTTGTGCCTATACAAGAAACCATTATTATTAGTATAATAGGGCGGTGGATTGGCAGTATCGGTAGAGGGTCGGACGCCATGCTTTCCAGCAGAGTTACGTCCCTTTATGATCTGAGTTCAAATCCCGCCGAGGTTGACTTTGCCTTTCATCCTTACGGGGTCGATAAAATAAAGTACCAGTAATGCACTGGATAATTGCTGGCCTTGTGCCTAAAGTAGAAACAATTATTAGTATAATTGGCAGTATCAGTAGAGGGTTGGACGCCATGCTTTCTAGCACAGTTATGTCCCTTTACGGTCTGAGTTCAAATCCCGCCAAGGTTAACTTTGCCTTTCATCCTTACAGGGTCGATAAAATAAAGTACCAGTAGTGTAGTGAGTATTTGCTCGCCTTGTGCCTAAAGTAAAAACAATTATTAGTATTATTATTATTAAAGGGCAAGGTAGTAGATTGGCAGAATTGGTAGAGCATCTGTCGAAATGCTTTGCGGTATTTAGTTATGAATTTCAATGCTCTGAGTTCAAATCCTGCTGAGATTAATATTGCCTTTCATTCTTATGGACATGTGGTTAGAATGTCTCAGGAAAGAATCTCTGAATTGAGAGGTCACAGCTCTGATACAACAGACATGTGGTTAGAATGTCTCAGGAAAGAATCTCTGAATTGAGAGATCACAGCTCTGATACTACAGACATGTGGTTAGAATGTCTCAGGAAAGAATCTCTGAATTGAGAGATCACAGCTCCGATACTACAGACATGGGGTTAGAATGTCTCAGGAAAGAATCTCTGAATTGAGAGATCACAGCTCTGATACTACAGACATGTGGTTGGAATGTCTCAGGAAAGAATCTCTGAATTGAGAGATCACAGCTCCGATACTACAGACATGTGGTTAGAATGTCTCTGGAAAGAATCTCTGAATTGAGAGATCACAGCTCTGATACTACAGACATGTGGTTAGAATGTCTGAGGAAAGAATCTCTGAATTGAGAGATCACAGCTCTGATACTATAGACATGTGGTTAGAATGTCTGAGGAAAGAATCTCTGAATTGAGAGATCACAGCTCTGATACTACAGACATGTGGTTAGAATGTTTGAGGAAAGAATCTCTGAATTGAGAGATCACAGCTCTGATACTACAGACATGTGGTTAGAATGTTTGAGGAAAGAATCTCTGAATTGAGAGATCACAGCTCTGATACTACAGACATGTGGTTAGAATATCTCAGGAAAGAATCTCTGAATTGAGAGATCACAGCTCTGATACTACAGACATGTAGTTAGAATGTTTGAGGAAAGAATCTCTGAATTGAGAGATCACAGCTCTGATACTACAGACATGTGGTTAGAATGTCTGAGGAAAGAATCTCTGAATTGAGAGATCACAGCTCTGATACTACAGACATGTGGTTAGAATGTCTCAGGAAAGAATCGCTGGACAGATTTTACAGTGAAACCAACAGGTACGAGACCCAGGGGTAGACTCCAAGCAAGATGGTTGGACAACATCCATGAGTTTGGCTGGTCATGCTTGGGGATCCAGCCGGATCAGTTGGAGACGGTTGCTTCTGACAGGACCCGTTAGAGGGAGTGTTTGAGGACTCTGCCATCCACGAGCCTCAAAAGAATAAGTGGGCGAAGAAGAAGGAACCCATTAGAATGGGTGGTTTTGTTTCCCAGAATCAGAGACAGTATTAAGTGGGTTGATATCAAAAGGGTTAAAAATCAATGAAGATTTCCACTGATTACTATAGAAGATTACTTTAGATTGACAAAAAGACAGGAGACTATTTCTGATGTATGACCTACGAACTATGACCTTTGACCCACGAATCATGACCTCTCACCTACGTTTGATAGTAGACTTTCACCTGACATTTTGACATCTCGAAAAGAAAAAAAAAAAGGGTAAGAAAAATGAACAGCAAAAAGAAACAAAGAAATTGTTTTAACATAAAGATATCACTTTTTGTTCCAGGTAAGAAGATATTTTGCAGATACAGAGTGAAAGAGAGAGAGAGAAGTGACAACAGGTTAACGAGATAAAAAGAAGACAGTGGAAGAAGTCAACAGTTGACAGGTAAAGTAAGATTAGAATGATTTCAATTGACAGATAAAAAAATATTTTTTTTTACAGATTAAATTAAATAATTTTTTTTTTTTTTTTCCAGTTCAGTTCTTAATTTTGTCATCATTTAAAAAGTCAACTGCCATCATATTTCTATATGTATTATATAAGTATGGCTAACTGAACAAACTCGTGCTTTTTCTCAAGAAGAAAACATGTTTTTGTTTTTTTGCATTTCTTCCTCTTCTCTCTCTCCTCTAGGTTTTTATTTCTTCTTTTATTTCTCATTCTATGCTCTGATGAAGGACTAGCATCCGAAACGTTAAAACTCTTTTCTTACTGTATCAAGGGATAAACTAATATATATATTAATTGTACTGTATTGTTTGCAATTTTCAGTTTACTTTTCACATTTATATTTAAATATATATATATATATATATATATGTATATATTAGTTTAGATCTAGCTGTCGAATGGCCGGAGCTCAGCCGTCGGGGTCCTAACTCTTTTCCTATATATATAAATATATATATATATATATATATATATATTTATATATATAGGAAAAGAGTTAGGACCCCAACGGCTGAGCTCCGGCCATTCGACAGCTAGATCTAAACTAAGCCACTAGTATGAATACTCTTTTCCCATTACCCACTTTACTACCCTTAGTATTGAGTACTCTGGTGCATTATGGTCCACCTGGTATCTTACCACACCCTCCAGGGAGTGTAACGTGAAGTTACTGTAGTTCACCCAGGTGAGCACTCAATGTTTGGGTTCACGCCAGTAGCAAGAGGTAGAGCTAGACAGAGTGTAATATACATATATATATATATACATATATATATATATATATATATATATATATATATATATACAATAATACAAGGACGATTTGTTAAGCCTTCATTACGTTTATTAATTGGTAAAAGCAGAGGTTTGACGATACAGATCGAACCTTGAGCTGATCAATAGTGAAACACATGTCACCAATCACTAAACGTAATGAAGACATAACAAACCATCCTTGTATTATTATATTTATTATTATTTATACACACACACACATACACATATATATATATATATATATATATATATATTTATTTATTTATTAAAATAACAGATTAAAGTTTAAGCAAAGAATCGCTTCTTTCACTCTTAACGGGATCTTTTGCTCTACGGTTCTTATATATTTGATATATATTTATCCTTATCGAGCCCTCTTTGGATTTTAGTCTTCAAATTTATTATTATTACTATATATATATATATTTAATACATTAACAGAGAAAGCTTTAAGCTATACTCTGACTGGCTTCCATCTCACTCAACAAACATTAGGATATACCTTAGTATAATCCCAATTTTACATTTGGGGTGCTAACTATATGTATTTTGTGAATAGCCAGTTGTATTATTTTATATGAGACATAATTAAAATACATCATATTCCATGATAGAATGGGTTAGACGGGAAACCGAGATAAGCATCAGCCAAATGAGCCTTCTGGATTAAGACAGGCTTTAGATATATATATATATGGATGCTTTTAACAGGAAGGAGAGGATTAACCACAGTGTTAAAAAAAGGTACTCAATACATTGGTAGAGTATAGAGTATAGGTATTTTTTATTTTATATAGAAATGGCTTTTACAGGACTACAACTGCTTCAATCACAC
>OZ024764.1:11174058-11211558 GCA_964016885.1 Eledone cirrhosa | reverse complement strand
TATGGGTGATGATTGTAGGGTGATGAGGTACCAGGAGTTCCTAGTGGATGGAAGCTGTGTAAGAACAAGACCAAGGAAGACTTGGGCATTGTACTGGTCCAGGCAGGCACATAATGTGTATGGGTGATGATTGTAGGGTGATGAGGTACCAGGAGTTCCTAGTGGATGGAAGCTGTGTAAGAGGAAGACCAAGGAAGACTCGGGCATTGTACTGGTCCAGGCAGGCACATAATGTGTATGGGTGGTGATTGTAGGGTGATGAGGTACCAGGAGTTCCTAGTGGATGGAAGCTGTGTAAGAACAAGACCAAGGAAGACTTGGGCATTGTACTGGTCCAGGCAGGCACATAATGTGTATGGGTGATGATTGTAGAGTGATGAGGTACCAGGAGTTCCTAGTGGATGGAAGCTGTGTAAGAAGAAGACCAAGGAAGACTCGGGCATTGTACTGGTCCAGGCAGGCACATAATGTGTATGGGTGATGATTGTAGGGTGATGAGGTACCAGGAGTTCCTAGTGGATGGAAGCTGTGTAAGAAGAAGACCAAGGAAGACTCGGGCATTGTACTGGTCCAGGCAGGCACATAATGTGTATGGGTGATGATTGTAGAGTGATGAGGTACCAGCAGTTCCTAGTGGATGGAAGCTGTGTAAGAAGAAGACCAAGGAAGACTCGGGCATTGTACTGGTCCAGGCAGGCACATAATGTGTATGGGTGATGATTGTAGAGTGATGAGGTACCAGGAGTTCCTAGTGGATGGAAGCTGTGTAAGAAGAAGACCAAGGAAGACTCGGGCATTGTACTGGTCCAGGCAGGCACATAATGTGTATGGGTGATGATTGTAGAGTGATGAGGTACCAGGAGTTCCTAGTGGATGGAAGCTGTGTAAGAAGAAGACCAAGGAAGACTCGGGCATTGTACTGGTCCAGGCAGGCACATAATGTGTATGGATGATGATTGTAGAGTGATGAGGTACCAGGAGTTCCTAGTGGATGGAAGCTGTGTAAGAAGAAGACCAAGGAAGACTTGGGCATTGTACTGGTCCAGGCAGGCACATAATGTGTATGGGTGATGATTGTAGGGTGATGAGGTACCAGGAGTTCCTAGTGGATGGAAGCTGTGTATGAGGAAGACCAAGGAAGACTTGGGCATTGTACTGGTCCAGGCAGGCACATAATGTGTATGGGTGATGAGGTACCAGGAGTTCCTAGTGGATGGAAGCTGTGTATGAGGAAGACCAAGGAAGACTTGGGCATTGTACTGGTCCAGGCAGGCACATAATGTGTATGGGTGATGATTGTAGATTGATGAGGTACCAGGAGTTCCTAGTGGATGGAAGCTGTGTGAGAGGAAGACCAAGGAAGACTTGGGCATTGTACTGGTCCAGGCAGGCACATAATGTGTATGGGTGATGATTGTAGAGTGATGAGGTACCAGGAGTTCCTAGTGGATGGAAGCTGTGTGAGGGGAAGACCAAGGAAGACTTGGGCATTGTACTGGTCCAGGCAGGCACATAATGTGTATGGGTGATGATTGTAGAGTGATGAGGTACCAGGAGTTCCTAGTGGATGGAAGCTGTGTAAGAGGAAGACCAAGGAAGACTCGGGCATTGTACTGGTCCAGGCAGGCACATAATGTGTATGGATGATGAGGTACCAGGAGTTCCTAGTGGATGGAAGCTGTGTGAGAGGAAGACCAAGGAAGACTTGGGCATTGTACTGGTCCAGGCAGGCACATAATGTGTATGGATGATGAGGTACCAGGAGTTCCTAGTGGATGGAAGCTGTGTGAGAGGAAGACCAAGGAAGACTCGGGCATTGTACTGGTCCAGGCAGGCACATAATGTGTATGGGTGATGATTGTAGGGTGATGAGGTACCAGGAGTTCCTAGTGGATGGAAGCTGTGTAAGCGGAAGACCAAGGAAGACTTGGGCATTGTACTGGTCCAGGCAGGCACATAATGTGTATGGGTGATGATTGTAGGGTGATGAGGTACCAGGAGTTCCTAGTGGATGGAAGCTGTGTAAGTGGAAGACCAAGGAAGACTTGGGCATTGTACTGGTCCAGGCAGGCACATAATGTGTATGGGTGATGATTGTAGAGTGATGAGGTACCAGGAGTTCCTAGTTGATGGAAGCTGTGTAAGGGGAAGACCAAGGAAGACTTGGGCATTGTACTGGTCCAGGCAGGCACATAATGTGTATGGGTGATGATTGTAGGGTGATGAGGTACCAGGAGTTCCTAGTGGATGGAAGCTGTGTAAGAAGAAGACAAAGGAAGACTTGGGCATTGTACTGGTCCAGGCAGGCACATAATGTGTATGGATGATGATTGTAGAGTGATGAGGTACCAGGAGTTCCTAGTGGATGGAAGCTGTGTAAGATGAAGACCAAGGAAGACTTGGGCATTGTACTGGTCCAGGCAGGCACATAATGTGTATGGGTGATGATTGTAGAGTGATGAGGTACCAGGAGTTCCTAGTGGATGGAAGCTGTGTAAGTAGAAGACCAAGGAAGACTTGGGCATTGTACTGGTCCAGGCAGGCACATAATGTGAATGGATGATGATTGTAGAGTGATGAGGTACCAGGAGTTCCTAGTGGATGGAAGCTGTGTAAGAAGAAGACCAAGGAAGACTTGGGCATTGTACTGGTCCAGGCAGGCACATAATGTGTATGGATGATGATTGTAGAGTGATGAGGTACCAGGAGTTCCTAGTTGATGGAAGCTGTGTAAGCGGAAGACCAAGGAAGACTTGGGCATTGTACTGGTCCAGGCAGGCACATAATGTGTATGGGTGATGATTGTAGAGTGATGAGGTACCAGGAGTTCCTAGTGGATGGAAGCTGTGTAAGAAGAAGACCAAGGAAGACTTGGGCATTGTACTGGTCCAGGCAGGCACATAATGTGTATGGATGATGATTGTAGAGTGATGAGGTACCAGGAGTTCCTAGTGGATGGAAGCTGTGTAAGAAGAAGACCAAGGAAGACTTGGGCATTGTACTGGTCCAGGCAGGCACATAATGTGTATGGATGATGATTGTAGAGTGATGAGGTACCAGGAGTTCCTAGTGGATGGAAGCTGTGTAAGATGAAGACCAAGGAAGACTTGGGCATTGTACTGGTCCAGGCAGGCACATAATGTGTATGGATGATGATTGTAGAGTGATGAGGTACCAGGAGTTCCTAGTGGATGGAAGCTGTGTAAGCGGAAGACCAAGGAAGACTTGGGCATTGTACTGGTCCAGGCAGGCACATAATGTGTATGGGTGATGATTGTAGAGTGATGAGGTACCAGGAGTTCCTAGTGGATGGAAGCTGTGTGAGAGGAAGACCAAGGAAGACATGGGCATTGTACTGGTCCAGGCAGGCACATAATGTGTATGGATGATGATTGTAGAGTGATGAGGTACCAGGAGTTCCTAGTTGATGGAAGCTGTGTAAGAACAAGACCAAGGAAGACTTGGGCATTGTACTGGTCCAGGCAGGCACATAATGTGTATGGGTGATGATTGTAGAGTGATGAGGTACCAGGAGTTCCTAGTGGATGGAAGCTGTGTGAGAGGAAGACCAAGGAAGACTTGGGCATTGTACTGGTCCAGGCAGGCACATAATGTGTATGGGTGATGATTGTAGGGTGATGAGGTACCAGGAGTTCCTAGTGGATGGAAGCTGTGTAAGAAGAAGACCAAGGAAGACTCGGGCATTGTACTGGTCCAGGCAGGCACATAATGTGTATGGGTGATGATTGTAGGGTGATGAGGTACCAGGAGTTCCTAGTGGATGGAAGCTGTGTGAGAGGAAGACCAAGGAAGACTTGGGCATTGTACTGGTCCAGGCAGGCACATAATGTGTATGGGTGATGATTGTAGGGTGATGAGGTACCAGGAGTTCCTAGTGGATGGAAGCTGTGTGAGAGGAAGACCAAGGAAGACTCGGGCATTGTACTGGTCCAGGCAGGCACATAATGTGTATGGGTGATGATTGTAGGGTGATGAGGTACCAGGAGTTCCTAGTGGATGGAAGCTGTGTAAGAGGAAGACCAAGGAAGACTTGGGCATTGTACTGGTCCAGGCAGGCACATAATGTGTATGGGTGATGATTGTAGGGTGATGAGGTACCAGGAGTTCCTAGTGGATGGAAGCTGTGTAAGAGGAAGACCAAGGAAGACTTGGGCATTGTACTGGTCCAGGCAGGCACATAATGTGTATGGGTGATGATTGTAGGGTGATGAGGTACCAGGAGTTCCTAGTTGATGGAAGCTGTGTAAGAACAAGACCAAGGAAGACTTGGGCATTGTACTGGTCCAGGAAGGCACATAATGTGTATGGGTGATGATTGTAGGGTGATGAGGTACCAGGAGTTCCTAGTGGATGGAAGCTGTGTAAGAGGAAGACCAAGGAAGACTTGGGCATTGTACTGGTCCAGGCAGGCACATAATGTGTATAGGTGATGATTGTAGGGTGATGAGGTACCAGGAGTTCCTAGTGGATGGAAGCTGTGTGAGAGGAAGACCAAGGAAGACTTGGGCATTGTACTGGTCCAGGCAGGCACATAATGTGTATGGATGATGATTGTAGGGTGATGAGGTACCAGGAGTTCCTAGTGGATGGAAGCTGTGTAAGAAGAAGACCAAGGAAGACTTGGGCATTGTACTGGTCCAGGCAGGCACATAATGTGTATAGGTGATGATTGTAGGGTGATGAGGTACCAGGAGTTCCTAGTGGATGGAAGCTGTGTGAGAGGAAGACCAAGGAAGACTTGGGCATTGTACTGGTCCAGGCAGGCACATAATGTGTATAGGTGATGATTGTAGGGTGATGAGGTACCAGGAGTTCCTAGTGGATGGAAGCTGTGTGAGAGGAAGACCAAGGAAGACTTGGGCATTGTACTGGTCCAGGCAGGCACATAATGTGTATGGATGATGATTGTAGGGTGATGAGGTACCAGGAGTTCCTAGTGGATGGAAGCTGTGTAAGAGGAAGACCAAGGAAGACTTGGGCATTGTACTGGTCCAGGCAGGCACATAATGTGTATAGGTGATGATTGTAGGGTGATGAGGTACCAGGAGTTCCTAGTGGATGGAAGCTGTGTGAGAGGAAGACCAAGGAAGACTTGGGCATTGTACTGGTCCAGGCAGGCACATAATGTGTATAGGTGATGATTGTAGGGTGATGAGGTACCAGGAGTTCCTAGTGGATGGAAGCTGTGTGAGAGGAAGACCAAGGAAGACTTGGGCATTGTACTGGTCCAGGCAGGCACATAATGTGTATGGATGATGATTGTAGGGTGATGAGGTACCAGGAGTTCCTAGTGGATGGAAGCTGTGTAAGAGGAAGACCAAGGAAGACTTGGGCATTGTACTGGTCCAGGCAGGCACATAATGTGTATAGGTGATGATTGTAGGGTGATGAGGTACCAGGAGTTCCTAGTGGATGGAAGCTGTGTGAGAGGAAGACCAAGGAAGACTTGGGCATTGTACTGGTCCAGGCAGGCACATAATGTGTATAGGTGATGATTGTAGGGTGATGAGGTACCAGGAGTTCCTAGTGGATGGAAGCTGTGTGAGAGGAAGACCAAGGAAGACTCGGGCATTGTACTGGTCCAGGCAGGCACATAATGTGTATGGATGATGATTGTAGAGTGATGAGGTACCAGGAGTTCCTAGTGGATGGAAGCTGTGTGAGAGGAAGACCAAGGAAGACTTGGGCATTGTACTGGTCCAGGTAGGCACATAATGTGTATGGGTGATGATTGTAGAGTGATGAGGTACCAGGAGTTCCTAGTGGATGGAAGCTGTGTGAGAGGAAGACCAAGGAAGACTCGGGCATTGTACTGGTACAGGCAGGCACATAATGTGTATGGGTGATGATTGTAGAGTGATGGGGTACCAGGAGTTCCTAGTGGATGGAAGCTGTGTAAGAAGAAGACCAAGGAAGACTTGGGCATTGTACTGGTACAGGCAGGCATGTAATGAGGAAGACCTGGACAGAGGTGGTCAAGGGAAGTTGCAAGTATTAACAAACGTTTCATTGGCCCAGAGTCTAAAAATCGTTATCTGCTGTGCGGCTGTGACAATTGATTTTAAGTACAGTTATCACCAGCTAGATTATCAAAACACTATATATATATATATATATATATATAGCTCAAAAGTGACACAGAGGAGACTGAGGTTAGCTGGACATGCTCACCGACATCCAGAGTTGACATTGCACTCAGTGCTCCTGTGGGAGCCCCTACATAGACACACTGGAAGAGGAAGACCAAGGTTAACGTATGTTGATGCCCTAAGGACAGACACTGGTCTGTTGGAGACGCAGGACATGGCAGCGATAATGAGGGACAGAGACCGCTGGAGAGAACTCGTCCATGGATCTCAGGAATTTTACCCGCCCTAGATAAATATATATATATATATTTTTATATATATATATATATATATATTTTTATATATATAAAGATAGACGGTAGCCACGGAATAGGCAGACCTAGAAAAACCTGGGACGAGCTGATAAACTCTGACCTCACACACTTACACCTCTCCAAGACAATGTCACTGGACCGAGACCTTTGGCGGTACTCAGTAACAGAGAAGACCCGCCTTACCTAAATACATAGTAAAACCTACTACAGCCAGTAGGCATCTCTAACAAAATACCCCCCCCCCCCCCGTCCCACCACCCCCACCCCCTCCACACCGCCCCCTTCTATGTAAAGTTATGTTGGTGCCGCACCATCCAGGCCGAAACAAATGAGATCGTGTAGGTGTCACGACAAAAAAACACACAGTCCACGCTGTAAATGTGGCCGTGTAGGCAACACGGTAAAAACCTCCCAGACCCACACTGTAAATGTGGTTGGTGTTAGGAAGGGCATCCAGCTGTAGAAAACCCGCCAGACAGTCCACGCTGTAATGTGGCCGTGTAGGCAACACGGTAAAAACCTCCCAGCCCCACACTGTAAATGTGGTTGGTGTTAGGAAGGGCATCCAGCTGTAGAAAACCCGCCAGACAGTCCACGCTGTAATGTGGCCGTGTAGGCAACACGGTAAAAACCTCCCAGCCCCACACTGTAAATGTGGTTGGTGTTAGGAAGGGCATCCAACTGTAGAAAACCTGCCAGACAGTCCACGCTGTAATGTGGCCGTGTAGGCAACACGGTAAAAACCTCCCAGCCCCACACTGTAAATGTGGTTGGTGTTAGGAAGGGCATCCAGCTGTAGAAAACCTGCCAGACAGTCCTATGCGAGCAAGACAATCACTCTTGCCTCAAGTGGGACTACCTCCGTCCAAACCCATGCAAGCGTGGAACACGGACGTTAAACGTTGATGATGATGATGATGATATATATATATATATATATATATATATATATTAAAATAAAACAAGGATAATTAGCTACTCCTTCATTACGTTTATTGGTAGGTGACACGTGTTTCGCCACTGATCAGCTCAAGTTTCGATCTGTATCGATCTAGCCCGACTCTGTATTAAAAAGGTAAAATTTTCATCCATTTAATCATTGTAATGCTTTAAAATTGGATTTTAAATATATCAAATTATTTTTTTTAAAGTTATGTAAAAAAAATAAACTCTATTTTTATTATTGTCCTCGTTGAACAAAGATTTAAAACAATGGCAGAGTTCAGATTTGTGGAATTGTTGCAGTCAAACCTTTTTCACGCTTACGAAAGAAAATTTCCAATGTAAGTGTTTTTGAAATCAGTTTATGCTGCAGATTTTGCAAAGCAAGCGTAAAGCATCCAGCAAGTCGCAGATATAATACTGGAACTTGAACTAAATCAAGCTCTGACAGAAGTAACAAAATTATTACGCCTGATTCTGACCATAACTGCCACATCTACTGCATGTGATAGATCGTTTTCTTAATTAAAGGGAGTAAATAATTATTAAGGTGTTCTCAAAGGGAGCAATTTGGTCTTCATTTCCATGAATAAAGACCTTTTGAAGAAGATGAAGGTAAAGTGTGGTGCTAATACATTTTATTGTAAAGTGATCAATAAAAAATGGCAAAAAGAAATGAAGAATTGAATTGATTTACAAATGAATGTTAAATATTTCATTATTTGAAGGGCGGTGGATTGGCAGTATCGGTAGAGGGTCGGACGCCATGCTTTCCAGCATAGTTACGTCTCTTTACGATCCGAGTTCAAATCCCGCCGAGGTTGACTTTGCCTTTCATCCTTACGGGGTCGATAAAATAAAGTACCAGTAATGCACTGGGTAATTGCTGGCCTTGTGCCTAAAGTAGAAACAATTATTTGAAGGTTTTATTACTCATAATTCTCATGTAATAGATATCATGACAGGCTTGTCGCCAGGCTGTTTCTAATGGGGAGACATCGTGTCTAGTGGAGAGGGGGTATCAAGCCTCAAGTGTGGTCTGTTGGTAGATGTGCATTTTCCCACATTAAAATTATCTTATATCACATTTACAAATGGAGGAGAGGATGACGAATAATTTGGCGAATGGGTTGGTAGGGATCCACAGCCCCACCATCTGCCATGACGATTGAACTGCATGCCCTGCTTTCCAAGTTACCTTTCGCCACTGGTGTATATATATCATCATCATTTTACATCCATCTTCCACGCTAGCATGGGTTAGATGGTTTTGTTCCATTTGATGCAGGAATGGTCGGGAGACCACATCTCGCTCGCACGGAAGTGTCTCTGACAGGTTTTCTTTACAGCTGGATGCCCTTCCTAACACCAACCACATTACAGTGTGGACTGGGAGCCTTTTTACTGTGTCTCCTACATGACCACCTTACAGTGTGAACTGGGAGCCTTTTCACTGTGTCTCCTACATGACCACTTTACAGTGTGTACTGGGAGCCTTTTTACTGTGTCTCCTACATGACCACTTTACAGTGTGTACTGGGAGCCTTTTTACCATGTCTCCTACACTACCACTTTACAGTGTGGACTGGGAGCCTTTTTACTGTGTCTCCTACATGACCACCTTACAGTGTGGACTGGGAGCCTTTTTACTGTGTCTCCTACATGACCACTTTACAGTGTGGACTGGGAGCCTTTTTACTGTGTCTCCTACATGACCACCTTACAGTGTGGACTGGGAGCCTTTTTACTGTGTCTCCTACATGACCACTTTACAGTGTGGACTGGGAGCCTTTTTACTGTGTCTCCTACATGACCACTTTACAGTGTGGACTGGGAGCCTTTGTACTGTGTCTCCTACACGACCACTTTACAGCGTGAACTGGAAGCCTTTTTACTGTGTCTCCTACATGACCACTTTACAGTGTGGACTGGGAGCCTTTTCACTGTGTCTCCTACATGACCACTTTACAGTGTGGACTGGGAGCCTTTTTACTGTGTCTCCTACATGACCACTTTACAGTGTGGACTGGGAGCCTTTTTACTGTGTCTCCTACATGACCACTTTACAGTGTGGACTGGGAGCCTTTTTACTGTGTCTCCTACATGACCACCTTACAGTGTGGACTGGGAGCCTTTTTACCGTGTCTCCTACATGACCACCTTACAGTGTGGACTGGGAGCCTTTTTACTGTGTCTCCTACATGACCACCTTACAGTGTGGACTGGGAGCCTTTTTACCGTGTCTCCTACATGACCACCTTACAGTGTGGACTGGGAGCCTTTTTACTGTGTCTCCTACATGACCACTTTACAGTGTGGACTGGGAGCCTTTTTACTGTGTCTCCTACATGACCACCTTACAGTGTGGACTGGGAGCCTTTTTACCGTGTCTCCTACATGACCACCTTACAGTGCAGTGTGGACTGGGAGCCTTTTTACTGTGTCTCCTACATGACCACCTTACAGTGTGGACTGGGAGCCTTTTTACCGTGTCTCCTACATGACCACCTTACAGTGTGGACTGGGAGCCTTTTTACCGTGTCTCCTACATGACCACCTTACAGTGTACACTGGGAGCCTTTTCACTGTGTCTCCTACATGACCACCTTACAGTGTGGACTGGGAGCCTTTTCACTGTGTCTCCTACACAACCACCTTACAGTGTGGACTGGGAGCCTTTTCACTGTGTCTCCTACATGACCACTTTACAGTGTGGTCTGGGAGCCTTTTCACTGTGTCTCCTACATGACCACCTTACAGTGTGGACTGGGAGCCTTTTTACTGTGTCTCCTACATGACCACTTTACAGTGTGGACTGGGAGCCTTTTTACTGTGTCTCCTACATGACCACTTTACAGTGTGGACTGGGAGCCTTTTTACCGTGTCTCCTACATGACCACTTTACAGTGTGGACTGGGAGCCTTTTCACTGTGTCTCCTACATGACCACCTTACAGTGTGGACTGGGAGCCTTTTTACTGTGTCTCCTACATGACCACTTTACAGTGTGGACTGGGAGCCTTTTTACTGTGTCTCCTACATGACCACCTTACAGTGTGGACTGGGAGCCTTTTTACTGTGTCTCCTACATGACCACTTTACAGTGTGGACTGGGAGCCTTTTTACCGTGTCTCCTACATGACCACTTTACAGTGTGGACTGGGAGCCTTTTTACTGTGTCTCCTACATGACCACCTTACAGTGTGGACTGGGAGCCTTTTTACCATGTCTCCTACATGACCACCTTACAGTGTGGACTGGGAGCCTTTTTACCATGTCTCCTACATGACCACCTTACAGTGTGGACTGGGAGCCTTTTTACTGTGTCTCCTACACAACCACCTTACAGTGTGGACTGGGAGCCTTTTTACTGTGTCTCCTACATGACCACCTTACAGTGCAGTGTGGACTGGGAGCCTTTTTACTGTGTCTCCTACATGACCACTTTACAGTGTGGACTGGGAGCCTTTTTACTGTGTCTCCTACACCACAACTTTACAGTGTGGACTGGGAGCCTTTTCACTGTGTCTCCTACATGACCACTTTACAGTGTGGACTGGGAGCCTTTTCACTGTGTCTCCTACATGACCACTTTACAGTGTGTACTGGGAGCCTTTTTACTGTGTCTCCTACATGACCACTTTACAGTGTGTACTGGGAGCCTTTTTACCATGTCTCCTACACTACCACTTTACAGTGTGGACTGGGAGCCTTTTTACTGTGTCTCCTACATGACCACTTTACAGTGTGGACTGGGAGCCTTTTTACTGTGTCTCCTACATGACCACCTTACAGTGTGGACTGGGAGCCTTTTTACTGTGTCTCCTACATGACCACTTTACAGTGTGGACTGGGAGCCTTTTTACTGTGTCTCCTACATGACCACCTTACAGTGTGGACTGGGAGCCTTTTTACTGTGTCTCCTACATGACCACTTTACAGTGTGGACTGGGAGCCTTTTTACTGTGTCTCCTACATGACCACTTTACAGTGTGGACTGGGAGCCTTTGTACTGTGTCTCCTACACGACCACTTTACAGCGTGAACTGGAAGCCTTTTTACTGTGTCTCCTACATGACCACTTTACAGTGTGGACTGGGAGCCTTTTCACTGTGTCTCCTACATGACCACTTTACAGTGTGGACTGGGAGCCTTTTTACTGTGTCTCCTACATGACCACTTTACAGTGTGGACTGGGAGCCTTTTTACTGTGTCTCCTACATGACCACTTTACAGTGTGGACTGGGAGCCTTTTTACCGTGTCTCCTACATGACCACCTTACAGTGTGGACTGGGAGCCTTTTTACTGTGTCTCCTACATGACCACTTTACAGTGTGGACTGGGAGCCTTTTTACTGTGTCTCCTACATGACACCTTACAGTGTGGACTGGGAGCCTTTTTACCGTGTCTCCTACATGACCACCTTACAGTGCAGTGTGGACTGGGAGCCTTTTTACTGTGTCTCCTACATGACCACCTTACAGTGTGGACTGGGAGCCTTTTTACCGTGTCTCCTACATGACCACCTTACAGTGTGGACTGGGAGCCTTTTTACCGTGTCTCCTACATGACCACCTTACAGTGTGGACTGGGAGCCTTTTCACTGTGTCTCCTACATGACCACCTTACAGTGTGGACTGGGAGCCTTTTCACTGTCTCCTACACAACCACCTTACAGTGTGGACTGGGAGCCTTTTCACTGTGTCTCCTACATGACCACTTTACAGTGTGGTCTGGGAGCCTTTTCACTGTGTCTCCTACATGACCACCTTACAGTGTGGACTGGGAGCCTTTTTACTGTGTCTCCTACATGACCACTTTACAGTGTGGACTGGGAGCCTTTTTACTGTGTCTCCTACATGACCACTTTACAGTGTGGACTGGGAGCCTTTTTACCGTGTCTCCTACATGACCACTTTACAGTGTGGACTGGGAGCCTTTTCACTGTGTCTCCTACATGACCACCTTACAGTGTGGACTGGGAGCCTTTTTACTGTGTCTCCTACATGACCACTTTACAGTGTGGACTGGGAGCCTTTTTACTGTGTCTCCTACATGACCACCTTACAGTGTGGACTGGGAGCCTTTTTACTGTGTCTCCTACATGACCACTTTACAGTGTGGACTGGGAGCCTTTTTACTGTGTCTCCTACATGACCACCTTACAGTGTGGACTGGGAGCCTTTTTACCATGTCTCCTACATGACCACCTTACAGTGTGGACGGGGAGCCTTTTTACCATGTCTCCTACATGACCACCTTACAGTGTGGACTGGGAGCCTTTTTACTGTGTCTCCTACACAACCACCTTACAGTGTGGACTGGGAGCCTTTTTACTGTGTCTCCTACATGACCACCTTACAGTGCAGTGTGGACTGGGAGCCTTTTTACTGTGTCTCCTACATGACCACCTTACAGTGTGGACTGGGAGCCTTTTCACTGTGTCTCCTACACAACCACCTTACAGTGTGGACTGGGAGCCTTTTCACTGTGTCTCCTACATGACCACCTTACAGTGTGGTCTGGGAGCCTTTTCACTGTGTCTCCTACATGACCACCTTACAATGTGGACTGGGAGCCTTTTTACTGTGTCTCCTACATGACCACTTTACAGTGTGGACTGGGAGCCTTTTTACTGTGTCTCCTACATGACCACTTTACAGTGTGGACTGGGAGCCTTTTTACTGTGTCTCCTACATGACCACCTTACAGTGTGGACTGGGAGCCTTTTTACTGTGTCTCCTACATGACCACTTTACAGTGTGGACTGGGAGCCTTTTTACCATGTCTCCTACATGACCACTTTACAGTGTGGACTGGGAGCCTTTTTACTGTGTCTCCTACATGACCACCTTACAGTGTGGACTGGGAGCCTTTTTACCATGTCTCCTACATGACCACCTTACAGTGTGGACTGGGAGCCTTTTTACCATGTCTCCTACATGACCACCTTACAGTGTGGACTGGGAGCCTTTTTACTGTGTCTCCTACACAACCACCTTACAGTGTGGACTGGGAGCTTTTTTAGTGTGTCTCCTACACAACCACCTTACAGTGTGGTCTGGGAGCCTTTTCACTGTGTCTCCTACATGACCACCTTACAGTGTGGACTGGGAGCCTTTTTACTGTGTCTCCTACATGACCACCTTACAGTGTGGTCTGGGAGCCTTTTCACTGTGTCTCCTACATGACCACCTTACAGTGTGGTCTGGGAGCCTTTTCACTGTGTCTCCTACATGACCACCTTACAGTGTGGACTGGGAGCCTTTTCACTGTGTCTCCTACACAACCACCTTACAGTGTGGACTGGGAGCCTTTTCACTGTGTCTCTTACATGACCACCTTACAGTGTGGACTGGGAGCCTTTTCACTGTGTCTCCTACATGACCACCTTACAGTGTGGCCTGGGAGCCTTTTCACTGTGTCTCCTACATGACCACCTTACAGTGTGGACTGGGAGCCTTTTCACTGTGTCTCCTACATGACCACCTTACAGTGTGGCCTGGGAGCCTTTTTACTGTCTCCTACATGACCACTTTACAGTGTGGACTGGGAGCCTTTTTACCGTGTCTCCTACATGACCACTTTTCAGTGTGGACTGGGAGCCTTTTTACTGTGTCTCCTACATGACCACCTTACAGTGTGGACTGGGAGCCTTTTTACTGTGTCTCCTACATGACCACTTTACAGTGTGGACTGGGAGCCTTTTCACTGTGTCTCCTACATGACCACCTTACAGTGTGGACTGGGAGCCTTTTTACTGTGTCTCCTACATGACCACTTTACAGTGTGGACTGGGAGCCTTTTTACTGTGTCTCCTACATGACCACCTTACAGTGTGGACTGGGAGCCTTTTTACTGTGTCTCCTACATGACCACTTTACAGTGTGGACTGGGAGCCTTTTTACTGTGTCTCCTACATGACCACCTTACAGTGTGGACTGGGAGCCTTTTTACTGTGTCTCCTACATGACCACTTTACAGTGTGGACTGGGAGCCTTTTTACTGTGTCTCCTACATGACCACCTTACAGTGTGGACTGGGAGCCTTTTTACTGTGTCTCCTACATGACCACTTTACAGTGTGGACTGGGAGCCTTTTTACTGTGTCTCCTACATGACCACCTTACAGTGTGGACTGGGAGCCTTTTTACTGTGTCTCCTACATGGCCACTTTACAGTGTGGACTGGGAGCCTTTTTACCGTGTCTCCTACATGACCACCTTACAGTGTGGACTGGGAGCCTTTTTACTGTGTCTCCTACATGACCACTTTACAGTGTGGACTGGGAGCCTTTTTACTGTGTCTCCTACATGACCACCTTACAGTGTGGACTGGGAGCCTTTTTACTGTGTCTCCTACATGACCACTTTACAGTGTGGACTGGGAGCCTTTTTACTGTGTCTCCTACATGACCACCTTACAGTGTGGACTGGGAGCCTTTTTACTGTGTCTCCTACACAACCACCTTACAGTGTGGACTGGGAGCCTTTTTACTGTGTCTCCTACATGACCACCTTACAGTGCAGTGTGGACTGGGAGCCTTTTTACTGTGTCTCCTACATGACCACTTTACAGTGTGGACTGGGAGCCTTTTTACTGTGTCTCCTACACCACAACTTTACAGTGTGGACTGGGAGCCTTTTCACTGTGTCTCCTACATGACCACTTTACAGTGTGGACTGGGAGCCTTTTCACTGTGTCTCCTACATGACCACTTTACAGTGTGTACTGGGAGCCTTTTTACTGTGTCTCCTACATGACCACTTTACAGTGTGTACTGGGAGCCTTTTTACCATGTCTCCTACACTACCACTTTACAGTGTGGACTGGGAGCCTTTTTACTGTGTCTCCTACATGACCACTTTACAGTGTGGACTGGGAGCCTTTTTACTGTGTCTCCTACATGACCACCTTACAGTGTGGACTGGGAGCCTTTTTACTGTGTCTCCTACATGACCACTTTACAGTGTGGACTGGGAGCCTTTTTACTGTGTCTCCTACATGACCACCTTACAGTGTGGACTGGGAGCCTTTTTACTGTGTCTCCTACATGACCACTTTACAGTGTGGACTGGGAGCCTTTTTACTGTGTCTCCTACATGACCACTTTACAGTGTGGACTGGGAGCCTTTGTACTGTGTCTCCTACACGACCACTTTACAGCGTGAACTGGAAGCCTTTTTACTGTGTCTCCTACATGACCACTTTACAGTGTGGACTGGGAGCCTTTTCACTGTGTCTCCTACATGACCACTTTACAGTGTGGACTGGGAGCCTTTTTACTGTGTCTCCTACATGACCACTTTACAGTGTGGACTGGGAGCCTTTTTACTGTGTCTCCTACATGACCACTTTACAGTGTGGACTGGGAGCCTTTTTACCGTGTCTCCTACATGACCACCTTACAGTGTGGACTGGGAGCCTTTTTACTGTGTCTCCTACATGACCACTTTACAGTGTGGACTGGGAGCCTTTTTACTGTGTCTCCTACATGACCACCTTACAGTGTGGACTGGGAGCCTTTTTACCGTGTCTCCTACATGACCACCTTACAGTGCAGTGTGGACTGGGAGCCTTTTTACTGTGTCTCCTACATGACCACCTTACAGTGTGGACTGGGAGCCTTTTTACCGTGTCTCCTACATGACCACCTTACAGTGTGGACTGGGAGCCTTTTTACCGTGTCTCCTACATGACCACCTTACAGTGTGGACTGGGAGCCTTTTCACTGTGTCTCCTACATGACCACCTTACAGTGTGGACTGGGAGCCTTTTCACTGTCTCCTACACAACCACCTTACAGTGTGGACTGGGAGCCTTTTCACTGTGTCTCCTACATGACCACTTTACAGTGTGGTCTGGGAGCCTTTTCACTGTGTCTCCTACATGACCACCTTACAGTGTGGACTGGGAGCCTTTTTACTGTGTCTCCTACATGACCACTTTACAGTGTGGACTGGGAGCCTTTTTACTGTGTCTCCTACATGACCACTTTACAGTGTGGACTGGGAGCCTTTTTACCGTGTCTCCTACATGACCACTTTACAGTGTGGACTGGGAGCCTTTTCACTGTGTCTCCTACATGACCACCTTACAGTGTGGACTGGGAGCCTTTTTACTGTGTCTCCTACATGACCACTTTACAGTGTGGACTGGGAGCCTTTTTACTGTGTCTCCTACATGACCACCTTACAGTGTGGACTGGGAGCCTTTTTACTGTGTCTCCTACATGACCACTTTACAGTGTGGACTGGGAGCCTTTTTACTGTGTCTCCTACATGACCACCTTACAGTGTGGACTGGGAGCCTTTTTACCATGTCTCCTACATGACCACCTTACAGTGTGGACTGGGAGCCTTTTTACCATGTCTCCTACATGACCACCTTACAGTGTGGACTGGGAGCCTTTTTACTGTGTCTCCTACACAACCACCTTACAGTGTGGACTGGGAGCCTTTTTACTGTGTCTCCTACATGACCACCTTACAGTGCAGTGTGGACTGGGAGCCTTTTTACTGTGTCTCCTACATGACCACCTTACAGTGTGGACTGGGAGCCTTTTCACTGTGTCTCCTACACAACCACCTTACAGTGTGGACTGGGAGCCTTTTCACTGTGTCTCCTACATGACCACCTTACAGTGTGGTCTGGGAGCCTTTTCACTGTGTCTCCTACATGACCACCTTACAATGTGGACTGGGAGCCTTTTTACTGTGTCTCCTACATGACCACTTTACAGTGTGGACTGGGAGCCTTTTTACTGTGTCTCCTACATGACCACTTTACAGTGTGGACTGGGAGCCTTTTTACTGTGTCTCCTACATGACCACCTTACAGTGTGGACTGGGAGCCTTTTTACTGTGTCTCCTACATGACCACTTTACAGTGTGGACTGGGAGCCTTTTTACCATGTCTCCTACATGACCACTTTACAGTGTGGACTGGGAGCCTTTTTACTGTGTCTCCTACATGACCACCTTACAGTGTGGACTGGGAGCCTTTTTACCATGTCTCCTACATGACCACCTTACAGTGTGGACTGGGAGCCTTTTTACCATGTCTCCTACATGACCACCTTACAGTGTGGACTGGGAGCCTTTTTACTGTGTCTCCTACACAACCACCTTACAGTGTGGACTGGGAGCTTTTTTAGTGTGTCTCCTACACAACCACCTTACAGTGTGGTCTGGGAGCCTTTTCACTGTGTCTCCTACATGACCACCTTACAGTGTGGACTGGGAGCCTTTTTACTGTGTCTCCTACATGACCACCTTACAGTGTGGTCTGGGAGCCTTTTCACTGTGTCTCCTACATGACCACCTTACAGTGTGGTCTGGGAGCCTTTTCACTGTGTCTCCTACATGACCACCTTACAGTGTGGACTGGGAGCCTTTTCACTGTGTCTCCTACACAACCACCTTACAGTGTGGACTGGGAGCCTTTTCACTGTGTCTCTTACATGACCACCTTACAGTGTGGACTGGGAGCCTTTTCACTGTGTCTCCTACATGACCACCTTACAGTGTGGCCTGGGAGCCTTTTCACTGTGTCTCCTACATGACCACCTTACAGTGTGGACTGGGAGCCTTTTCACTGTGTCTCCTACATGACCACCTTACAGTGTGGCCTGGGAGCCTTTTTACTGTCTCCTACATGACCACTTTACAGTGTGGACTGGGAGCCTTTTTACCGTGTCTCCTACATGACCACTTTTCAGTGTGGACTGGGAGCCTTTTTACTGTGTCTCCTACATGACCACCTTACAGTGTGGACTGGGAGCCTTTTTACTGTGTCTCCTACATGACCACTTTACAGTGTGGACTGGGAGCCTTTTCACTGTGTCTCCTACATGACCACCTTACAGTGTGGACTGGGAGCCTTTTTACTGTGTCTCCTACATGACCACTTTACAGTGTGGACTGGGAGCCTTTTTACTGTGTCTCCTACATGACCACCTTACAGTGTGGACTGGGAGCCTTTTTACTGTGTCTCCTACATGACCACTTTACAGTGTGGACTGGGAGCCTTTTTACTGTGTCTCCTACATGACCACCTTACAGTGTGGACTGGGAGCCTTTTTACTGTGTCTCCTACATGACCACTTTACAGTGTGGACTGGGAGCCTTTTTACTGTGTCTCCTACATGACCACCTTACAGTGTGGACTGGGAGCCTTTTTACTGTGTCTCCTACATGACCACTTTACAGTGTGGACTGGGAGCCTTTTTACTGTGTCTCCTACATGACCACCTTACAGTGTGGACTGGGAGCCTTTTTACTGTGTCTCCTACATGGCCACTTTACAGTGTGGACTGGGAGCCTTTTTACCGTGTCTCCTACATGACCACCTTACAGTGTGGACTGGGAGCCTTTTTACTGTGTCTCCTACATGACCACTTTACAGTGTGGACTGGGAGCCTTTTTACTGTGTCTCCTACATGACCACCTTACAGTGTGGACTGGGAGCCTTTTTACTGTGTCTCCTACATGACCACTTTACAGTGTGGACTGGGAGCCTTTTTACTGTGTCTCCTACATGACCACCTTACAGTGTGGACTGGGAGCCTTTTTACTGTGTCTCCTACACAACCACCTTACAGTGTGGACTGGGAGCCTTTTTACTGTGTCTCCTACATGACCACCTTACAGTGCAGTGTGGACTGGGAGCCTTTTTACTGTGTCTCCTACATGACCACTTTACAGTGTGGACTGGGAGCCTTTTTACTGTGTCTCCTACACCACAACTTTACAGTGTGGACTGGGAGCCTTTTCACTGTGTCTCCTACATGACCACTTTACAGTGTGGACTGGGAGCCTTTTCACTGTGTCTCCTACATGACCACTTTACAGTGTGTACTGGGAGCCTTTTTACTGTGTCTCCTACATGACCACTTTACAGTGTGTACTGGGAGCCTTTTTACCATGTCTCCTACACTACCACTTTACAGTGTGGACTGGGAGCCTTTTTACTGTGTCTCCTACATGACCACTTTACAGTGTGGACTGGGAGCCTTTTTACTGTGTCTCCTACATGACCACCTTACAGTGTGGACTGGGAGCCTTTTTACTGTGTCTCCTACATGACCACTTTACAGTGTGGACTGGGAGCCTTTTTACTGTGTCTCCTACATGACCACCTTACAGTGTGGACTGGGAGCCTTTTTACTGTGTCTCCTACATGACCACTTTACAGTGTGGACTGGGAGCCTTTTTACTGTGTCTCCTACATGACCACTTTACAGTGTGGACTGGGAGCCTTTGTACTGTGTCTCCTACACGACCACTTTACAGCGTGAACTGGAAGCCTTTTTACTGTGTCTCCTACATGACCACTTTACAGTGTGGACTGGGAGCCTTTTCACTGTGTCTCCTACATGACCACTTTACAGTGTGGACTGGGAGCCTTTTTACTGTGTCTCCTACATGACCACTTTACAGTGTGGACTGGGAGCCTTTTTACTGTGTCTCCTACATGACCACTTTACAGTGTGGACTGGGAGCCTTTTTACCGTGTCTCCTACATGACCACCTTACAGTGTGGACTGGGAGCCTTTTTACTGTGTCTCCTACATGACCACTTTACAGTGTGGACTGGGAGCCTTTTTACTGTGTCTCCTACATGACCACCTTACAGTGTGGACTGGGAGCCTTTTTACCGTGTCTCCTACATGACCACCTTACAGTGCAGTGTGGACTGGGAGCCTTTTTACTGTGTCTCCTACATGACCACCTTACAGTGTGGACTGGGAGCCTTTTTACCGTGTCTCCTACATGACCACCTTACAGTGTGGACTGGGAGCCTTTTTACCGTGTCTCCTACATGACCACCTTACAGTGTGGACTGGGAGCCTTTTCACTGTGTCTCCTACATGACCACCTTACAGTGTGGACTGGGAGCCTTTTCACTGTCTCCTACACAACCACCTTACAGTGTGGACTGGGAGCCTTTTCACTGTGTCTCCTACATGACCACTTTACAGTGTGGTCTGGGAGCCTTTTCACTGTGTCTCCTACATGACCACCTTACAGTGTGGACTGGGAGCCTTTTTACTGTGTCTCCTACATGACCACTTTACAGTGTGGACTGGGAGCCTTTTTACTGTGTCTCCTACATGACCACTTTACAGTGTGGACTGGGAGCCTTTTTACCGTGTCTCCTACATGACCACTTTACAGTGTGGACTGGGAGCCTTTTCACTGTGTCTCCTACATGACCACCTTACAGTGTGGACTGGGAGCCTTTTTACTGTGTCTCCTACATGACCACTTTACAGTGTGGACTGGGAGCCTTTTTACTGTGTCTCCTACATGACCACCTTACAGTGTGGACTGGGAGCCTTTTTACTGTGTCTCCTACATGACCACTTTACAGTGTGGACTGGGAGCCTTTTTACTGTGTCTCCTACATGACCACCTTACAGTGTGGACTGGGAGCCTTTTTACCATGTCTCCTACATGACCACCTTACAGTGTGGACTGGGAGCCTTTTTACCATGTCTCCTACATGACCACCTTACAGTGTGGACTGGGAGCCTTTTTACTGTGTCTGCTACACAACCACCTTACAGTGTGGACTGGGAGCCTTTTTACTGTGTCTCCTACATGACCACCTTACAGTGCAGTGTGGACTGGGAGCCTTTTTACTGTGTCTCCTACATGACCACCTTACAGTGTGGACTGGGAGCCTTTTCACTGTGTCTCCTACACAACCACCTTACAGTGTGGACTGGGAGCCTTTTCACTGTGTCTCCTACATGACCACCTTACAGTGTGGTCTGGGAGCCTTTTCACTGTGTCTCCTACATGACCACCTTACAATGTGGACTGGGAGCCTTTTTACTGTGTCTCCTACATGAACACTTTACAGTGTGGACTGGGAGCCTTTTTACTGTGTCTCCTACATGACCACTTTACAGTGTGGACTGGGAGCCTTTTTACTGTGTCTCCTACATGACCACCTTACAGTGTGGACTGGGAGCCTTTTTACTGTGTCTCCTACATGACCACTTTACAGTGTGGACTGGGAGCCTTTTTACCATGTCTCCTACATGACCACTTTACAGTGTGGACTGGGAGCCTTTTTACTGTGTCTCCTACATGACCACCTTACAGTGTGGACTGGGAGCCTTTTTACCATGTCTCCTACATGACCACCTTACAGTGTGGACTGGGAGCCTTTTTACCATGTCTCCTACATGACCACCTTACAGTGTGGACTGGGAGCCTTTTTACTGTGTCTCCTACACAACCACCTTACAGTGTGGACTGGGAGCTTTTTTAGTGTGTCTCCTACACAACCACCTTACAGTGTGGTCTGGGAGCCTTTTCACTGTGTCTCCTACATGACCACCTTACAGTGTGGACTGGGAGCCTTTTTACTGTGTCTCCTACATGACCACCTTACAGTGTGGTCTGGGAGCCTTTTCACTGTGTCTCCTACATGACCACCTTACAGTGTGGTCTGGGAGCCTTTTCACTGTGTCTCCTACATGACCACCTTACAGTGTGGACTGGGAGCCTTTTCACTGTGTCTCCTACACAACCACCTTACAGTGTGGACTGGGAGCCTTTTCACTGTGTCTCTTACATGACCACCTTACAGTGTGGACTGGGAGCCTTTTCACTGTGTCTCCTACATGACCACCTTACAGTGTGGCCTGGGAGCCTTTTCACTGTGTCTCCTACATGACCACCTTACAGTGTGGACTGGGAGCCTTTTCACTGTGTCTCCTACATGACCACCTTACAGTGTGGCCTGGGAGCCTTTTTACTGTCTCCTACATGACCACTTTACAGTGTGGACTGGGAGCCTTTTTACCGTGTCTCCTACATGACCACTTTTCAGTGTGGACTGGGAGCCTTTTTACTGTGTCTCCTACATGACCACCTTACAGTGTGGACTGGGAGCCTTTTTACTGTGTCTCCTACATGACCACTTTACAGTGTGGACTGGGAGCCTTTTCACTGTGTCTCCTACATGACCACCTTACAGTGTGGACTGGGAGCCTTTTTACTGTGTCTCCTACATGACCACTTTACAGTGTGGACTGGGAGCCTTTTTACTGTGTCTCCTACATGACCACCTTACAGTGTGGACTGGGAGCCTTTTTACTGTGTCTCCTACATGACCACTTTACAGTGTGGACTGGGAGCCTTTTTACTGTGTCTCCTACATGACCACCTTACAGTGTGGACTGGGAGCCTTTTTACCATGTCTCCTACATGACCACCTTACAGTGTGGACTGGGAGCCTTTTTACCATGTCTCCTACATGACCACCTTACAGTGTGGACTGGGAGCCTTTTTACTGTGTCTCCTACACAACCACCTTACAGTGTGGACTGGGAGCCTTTTTACTGTGTCTCCTACATGACCACCTTACAGTGCAGTGTGGACTGGGAGCCTTTTTACTGTGTCTCCTACATGACCACCTTACAGTGTGGACTGGGAGCCTTTTCACTGTGTCTCCTACACAACCACCTTACAGTGTGGACTGGGAGCCTTTTCACTGTGTCTCCTACATGACCACCTTACAGTGTGGTCTGGGAGCCTTTTCACTGTGTCTCCTACATGACCACCTTACAGTGTGGACTGGGAGCCTTTTTACTGTGTCTCCTACATGACCACTTTACAGTGTGGACTGGGAGCCTTTTTACTGTGTCTCCTACATGACCACTTTACAGTGTGGACTGGGAGCCTTTTTACTGTGTCTCCTACATGACCACCTTACAGTGTGGACTGGGAGCCTTTTTACTGTGTCTCCTACATGACCACTTTACAGTGTGGACTGGGAGCCTTTTTACCATGTCTCCTACATGACCACTTTACAGTGTGGACTGGGAGCCTTTTTACTGTGTCTCCTACATGACCACCTTACAGTGTGGACTGGGAGCCTTTTTACCATGTCTCCTACATGACCACCTTACAGTGTGGACTGGGAGCCTTTTTACCATGTCTCCTACATGACCACCTTACAGTGTGGACTGGGAGCCTTTTTACTGTGTCTCCTACACAACCACCTTACAGTGTGGACTGGGAGCTTTTTTAGTGTGTCTCCTACACAACCACCTTACAGTGTGGTCTGGGAGCCTTTTCACTGTGTCTCCTACATGACCACCTTACAGTGTGGACTGGGAGCCTTTTTACTGTGTCTCCTACATGACCACCTTACAGTGTGGTCTGGGAGCCTTTTCACTGTGTCTCCTACATGACCACCTTACAGTGTGGTCTGGGAGCCTTTTCACTGTGTCTCCTACATGACCACCTTACAGTGTGGACTGGGAGCCTTTTCACTGTGTCTCCTACACAACCACCTTACAGTGTGGACTGGGAGCCTTTTCACTGTGTCTCTTACATGACCACCTTACAGTGTGGACTGGGAGCCTTTTCACTGTGTCTCCTACATGACCACCTTACAGTGTGGCCTGGGAGCCTTTTCACTGTGTCTCCTACATGACCACCTTACAGTGTGGACTGGGAGCCTTTTCACTGTGTCTCCTACATGACCACCTTACAGTGTGGCCTGGGAGCCTTTTTACTGTGTCTCCTACATGACCACTTTACAGTGTGGACTGGGAGCCTTTTTACCGTGTCTCCTACATGACCACTTTTCAGTGTGGACTGGGAGCCTTTTTACTGTGTCTCCTACATGACCACCTTACAGTGTGGACTGGGCGCCTTTTTACTGTGTCTCCTACATGGCCACTTTACAGTGTGGACTGGGAGCCTTTTTACCGTGTCTCCTACATGACCACTTTACAGTGTGGACTGGGAGCCTTTTTACTGTGTCTCCTACATGACCACCTTACAGTGTGGACTGGGAGCCTTTTTACTGTGTCTCCTACATGACCACTTTACAGTGTGGACTGGGAGCCTTTTTACTTTGTCTCCTGCATGACCACCTTACAGTGTGGACTGGGAGCTTTTTTACTGTGTCTCCTACATGACCACTTTACAGTGTGGACTGGGAGCCTTTTTACTGTGTCTCCTACATGACCACCTTACAGTGTGGACTGGGAGCCTTTTTACTGTCTCCTACATGACCACTTTACAGTGTGGACTGGGAGCCTTTTTACCGTGTCTCCTACATGACCACCTTACAGTGTGGACTGGGAGCCTTTTTACTGTGTCTCCTACATGACCACCTTACAGTGTGGACTGGGAGCCTTTTTACCGTGTCTCCTACATGACCACCTTACAGTGTGGACTGGGAGCCTTTTTACCGTGTCTCCTACACGACCACCTTACAGTGTGGACTGGGAGCCTTTTTACTGTGTCTCCTACACGACCTCCTTACAGTGTGGACTGGGAGCCTTTTTACTTTGTCTCCCACATGACCACTTTACAGTGTGGACTGGGAGCCTTTTTACTGTGTCTCCTACATGACCACTTTACAGTGTGGACTGGGAGCCTTTTTACTGTGTCTCCTACATGACCACCTTACAGTGTGGACTGGGAGCCTTTTTACCGTGTCTCCTACATGGCCACTTTACAGTGTGGACTGGGAGCCTTTTTACTGTGTCTCCTACATGACCACCTTACAGTGTGGACTGGGAGCCTTTTTACTGTGTCTCCTACACGACCACCTTACAGTGTGGACTGGGAGCCTTTTTACTGTGTCTCCTACATGGCCACCTTACAGTGTGGACTGTTGTGTCATTGACACAGTGGATGGAACGGGAGAGGGAGGGTGGGGTAGGGTGTACATTGAGTTAAGACGTGCCTACTGACAGTAGGTTTGTATGCAATGGTAGTCAAGTCTTCTGTACAACTGCATGGCGCCAAAGGTCTCGATCCAGTTATTGTCCGAGAGAGGTGTAGGTGGGCAAGGTCAGTTTTATATTGATATCCCGATATATATATATATATATATATAAACAAAGGTGTGGTGAGAAACCAGGTGGACCATAACACAGCAGAGTACTCGATATTTAGGGTAGTAGAGTGGGTAATAGGAACGAGTAAGGACTCTGACGGATGAGCTCCAGCCGTTTCGATAGCTAGATCCGAACTGTTCGGATCTAGCTGTCGAAACGGCCGGAGCTCAGCCGTCGGGGTCCTGAATCTTTTCAGATATATATACATATATATATATATATATATATATATGAAAAGTTTTATTTAAATTGTTGGGTTACAACGAGTAAATATTTATAACTGATATAAAAGCACCTATAAAACTACCTATTTTTCTCTCTCTCTATCTCTATCTATATCTATCTCTCTCTATCTATCTCTCTATATCTATCTCTCTCTGTTTTCGTTACATGCATTTCTTCTTTTTCTTCGTTTTCTTTCTTTATTTCTTTCTTTTCTTTTTTTCTCTATAACTGTCCCTAACATTTTTCACTACCAAATCAACTTTTTAAATGAAAGTTGAAGTGTAAGGTATGTCAAATCTATCTATTTATAAGACTGTTTATATTGTATTTTGTCTGATGAAGGTATACCATATTTTTAATATGATATCCCTGAAAGATATATAATGAAATAAATATGGTTTTATAAATATAGTTTCCATTTATTTAATATCGTATATATATATATATATATATATTTCGTTTCTGAATTTGTTTAGCAAGATTCTTTATCTGAAATCGTGTGTTGAAACTGATATTGTTATACTTTGGGAGGGTCATGTTGCCAATAAGAAACAAAATGGCGTAGGACAGAACAAAGGAGAGGCACAGAAACAAAGAAAGGAATCCCCAGTCACTGAAGAGGTCACAGAGTGTGTGACGAAAGAACTATGACTATATATAAACAACTATCCGGTTGTGGAACCAACCAACCAACCAGAAATTTATAAATTTATAAATTTATTATAGATTTATTATAATAAATTGAAGTGAAAGCAACTGGTGCGTGTGTTTCTTATTGGCAACATGACCCTCCCAAAGTATAACAATATATATATATATAAATATATATATATATATATATATAAATATATATGTAGGAGGTGAGTTTTATTGTAGTACAATAAAGCAATGCAGATATCGGATAAGAAGCACTCTACAGTTTGTAGGACTGGAGTATACATAATATATAATATCAAAAGATGGTTAAAAGAGTTCCATGTATTTTATTATGCGCATTTCAAAAACAAATATAATCATGCAATAACATTTGTGTTTTCATCAGATAAAATAGGAAGACATGATATGAAGGTTAAAGAACACTTGTGAATAGTGCAGTTTTAAATCAAGGGGGGGGGGTGATTGAAGAGGAGGAGGAGAAAAGATGACAATGAAGAAGAAGAAGAAAATAACAAAAAAAAAAACAACCCCAAAAAAAGAAAGGAAGGAAGAAGACTGAAGCAGCCATGAAAGTTCGTTAAAAGAAACAATTAAAATATTTAATTAATGAGATCTAAAAAATCTGTTGATTTAAAACTGCACTATTCACAAGTGCTCTTTAACCTTCATATCATGTCTTCCTATTTTATCTGATGAAAACACAAATGTTATTGCATGATGATATTTGTTTTTGAAATGTGCATAATAAAATACATGGAACTCTTTTAACCATCTTTTGATATTATATATTATATATATATATATATATATATATATATATATATATATAAAGTTGTTAAGCAATATTCAATGATTATGTCAAAGAATGAGTTTTACAGTAGATTGGAAGCACTCTATGAGAAATAATTTTCAGGAGTTATTAATATTAAAATATAAATATTAATAAAATAGATGTTCTTTTGATCAATTACATTTTAATATACATATTTCGGATGTACAACAGTACGTCCTCATCAGACAAAATATAATGATACATGACATACCCTGAGATGTTCAACTGCATTGAGCTATACCTTTTACTGTCATTTCTATAATACGAAGAGGGTGTTTAACTCCAACACGCTCCAGTATTTTAATCCTTATATATATATATATACTATATATTTTTTCAATCACATTTTTTTTTATTTGTTTGACCCGAATTACTTGGTCGCTTCTATGGCAGTGCGGATGACGGTTTAACCATCGTCTCAGTGTGTTTGCCCTTTAACGTATGTTGTAGCTCTGGTTCGTTAGAATTATTGAGCGCTTGCCACACATCTCGTAAGTTGTATTTCGCTAATTCCAAAGCCGAAATATGATTCTTGTTAATTTATATTTGTATATATATATATATATATATATATATATATATATATATATATATATATATATATACTAAATATATATATATACTAAATGCATTTAGTCCAGAATTAGCCATCAAAACGGCTTGAGCTCAGCCGTCGGAGTCCTACTCGTTCCTATTACCCACTCTACTACCCTAAGAATTGAGTACTTTGGTGCGTTATGGTCCACCTGGTTCCTTACCACATTTCCTTCGTTTTATATATATATATATATATATATATATATACACGTTATTCCGGGTTGAATCGGAGGTAACCAGAGTAAGTAAGGTACTCAATACATTGCAGAGTATAAAAGTTTTAATATAGATGAGATTCTACAGGACTAGAACTGTTTCATTCTTTAGAAATCATCAGGAATCTCATGATGATTTCTAAAGAATGAAACAGTTCTAGTCCTGTAGAATCTCATCTATATTAAAACATATATATATATATATATATATATATATATATATATATATATCTCCAGGGAGTGTAACTTGGAGTTACTGTAGGTTCACCCGAGTAAGTACTCGATGTTTAGGTTCACTTGTGTGTCGAGGTGTAGAGCTATACAGAGTGTATTATAGTAAAACAAAACAAGGACGACGAGTGGTTATTCCTTCATTACGTTTATATTGGTTGGTGACGCGTGTTATAAGGGGTCTGACGAGCCATGGATTACAGAGTCAGGCTAGATCGATACAGATCGGTGATGGTGATGATGGTGGTGATGATGGTGATGGTGATGCTGGTGATGAAGATGATGGTGATGGTGATGCTGGTGATGAAGATGATGCTGGTGATGAAGATGATGGTGATGATGATGGTGATGATTGTGATGGCGATGCTGGTGGTGGTGGTGATGATGATGATGATGATGGTGATGCTGGTGGTGATGATGTTGATGGTGATGATGCTGGTGGTGGTGGTGATGATGGTGGTGGTGATTGTGATGATGGTGGTGGTGATGATGATGATGATGGTGATGATGATGATGGTGATGATAATGATGCTGGTGATGAAGATGATGATGGTGATGATTGTGATGGCGATGCTGGTGGTGGTGGTGATGATGATGATGATGATGATGGTGATGCTGCTGGTGATGATGATGATGATGGTGATGGTGATGATGCTGGTGGTGATGATGATGATGATGGTGGTGGTGATGATGATGGTGGTGGTGATGATGGTGATGATGATGATGGTGGTGGTGATGATGATGATGATGATGATGGTGGTGATGATGATGATGATGATGATGATGATGACGAGGACATGCACAAAGTTGAAAAATATTTTCATTTTCTTCAACAAGTAACCAGATTTTTTAGATCTCATTAATTAAATATTTTAATTGTTTCTTTTAACGAACTTTCATGGCTGCTTCAGTCTTCTTCCTTCCTTTCTTTTTTTGGGGTTGTTTTTTTTTTTGTTATTTTCTTTCTTCTTCATTGTCATCTTTTCTCCTCCTCCTCCTCTTCAATCACCCCCCCCCCCTCTTCCTCTTCACTTCCCAGCAATAATTTTCTTTGATCAAATTTCAACAAAATAAAATGAATAAATTTAAAAAAATTAAAGTAATTAATGTAATTTTAAATGTGTTGTTTTTTTTTTTGGTTTTTTTTTTTGTTTTTTGGGGTTTTTTTTTGGGGGGGGGGGTATTTATTTTTTATGAAACCCTTGCTATGAAAACTGATTGCTCCCCACCCCAACTTTACACACCCTCTAACCCTACCACGTCCACCTACCCCTTCCATCACCAACCATACCACAACAATGATAATTGTTTATATAATTGGCACAAGGCCAGCAATTTGCCAATTTGAAAGGAAGGAGAATGTCGATTAAATTATTAAATTGACCCCTCTCGCTCCCCCAGTGCATTACTGGTACTCTATTTCATCAACCCTGTAAGGATGAGAGGTAAAGTTAAAATTGGCGAGATTTCAACTCTGAACACAAAGGGCCATAACTCTATGCCACAAATTATGTTATGCGACGCTCTACTGATTACTACCAACCAATCCACCGACCTCAAGTACACAGGGTGTAAAAATAATTTCTAATTTAGGCACAAGGCCCAGCTATTCGTGAGGAGGGGGCAAGTCGATTGCTTGGGATCTACCCCCAGGTCTCCTGTCAGTTGGTTTTTGTCCATATCTGTCCAGTGATTCTTTCCTGAGACATTCATTGGTGGTGGTCGTGGTGGTGGTGGTATTGAAGTGCTGTTAGTAGTGGTGGTGGTCGTGGTGGTGGTGGTATTGAAGTGCTGTTAGTAGTGGTGGTGGTGGTGGTGGTGGTGGTATTGAAGTGGTGGTAGTGGTGGTGGTGGTGGTGGTATTGGAGTGCTGTTAGTGGTGGTGGTGGTGGTGGTGGTATTGAAGTGCTGTTAGTGGTGGTGGTAGTGGTGGTGCTGATGGTATTGGAGTGCTGTTAGTGGTGGTGGTGGTGGTGGTGGTATTGAAGTGCTGTTAGTGGTGGTAGTGGTGGTGCTGATGGTATTGGAGTGCTGTTAGTGGTGGTGGTGGTGGTGGTGGTATTGAAGTGCTGTTAGTGGTGGTGGTAGTGGTGGTGCTGATGGTATTGGAGTGCTGTTAGTGGTGGTGGTGGTGGTGGTGGTATTGAAGTGCTGTTAGTGGTGGTAGTGGTGGTGCTGATGGTATTGGAGTGCTGTTAGTGGTGGTGGTGGTGGTGGTATTGAAGTGCTGTTAGTGGTGGTGGTGGTGATGGTGGTATTGAAGTGCTGTTAGTGGTGGTGGTGGTGGTGGTGGTATTGAAGTGCTGTTAGTGGTGGTGGTAGTGGTGGTGCTGATGGTATTGGAGTGCTGTTAGTGGTGGTGGTGGTATTGAAGTGGTGGTAGTGGTGGTGCTGATGGTATTGGAGTGCTGTTAGTGGTGGTGGTGGTGGTGGTATTGAAGTGCTGTTAGTGGTGGTGGTGGTGGTGGTGGTATTGAAGTGCTGTTAGTGGTGGTAGTGGTGGTGCTGATGGTATTGGAGTGCTGTTAGTGGTGGTGGTGGTGGTGGTGGTATTGAAGTGCTGTTAGTGGTGGTGGTAGTGGTGGTGCTGATGGTATTGGAGTGCTGTTAGTGGTGGTGGTGGTGGTGGTGGTGGTATTGAAGTGCTGTTAGTGGTGGTAGTGGTGGTGCTGATGGTATTGGAGTGCTGTTAGTGGTGGTGGTGGTGGTGGTATTGAAGTGCTGTTAGTGGTGGTGGTGGTGATGGTGGTATTGAAGTGCTGTTAGTGGTGGTGGTGGTGGTGGTGGTATTGAAGTGCTGTTAGTGGTGGTGGTAGTGGTGGTGCTGATGGTATTGGAGTGCTGTTAGTGGTGGTGGTGGTATTGAAGTGGTGGTAGTGGTGGTGCTGATGGTATTGGAGTGCTGTTAGTGGTGGTGGTGGTGGTGGTATTGAAGTGCTGTTAGTGGTGGTGGTGGTGGTGGTATTGAAGTGCTGTTAGTGGTGGTGGTGGTGGTGGTGGTATTGAAGTGCTGTTAGTGGTGGTAGTGGCGGTGCTGATGGTGGTATTGAAGTGGTGGTAGTGGTGGTGGTGATGGTATTGGAGTGCTGTTAGTGGTGGTGGTGGTGGTGGTGGTGGTGGTGGTATTGAAGTGCTGTTAGTGGTGGTAGTGGTGGTGCTGATGGTATTGGAGTGCTGTTAGTGGTGGTGGTGGTGGTGGTGGTGGTATTGAAGTGCTGTTAGTGGTGGTGGTGGTGGTGCTGATGGTATTGGAGTGCTGTTAGTGGTGGTGGTGGTGGTGCTGATGGTATTGGAGTGCTGGTGGTGGTGGTGGTATTGAAGTGCTGTTAGCGGTGGTAGTGGTGGTGCTGATGGTATTGGAATGCTGTTAGTGGTGGTGGTGGTGGTATTGAAGTGCTGTTAGTGGTGGTGGCGGTGCTGATGGTGGTATTGAAGTGCTGTTAGTGGTGGTAGTGGTGGTGGTGATGGTATTGGAGTGCTGTTAGTGGTGGTGGTGGTGGTGCTGATGGTATTGAAGTGCTGTTAGTGGTGGTAGTGGTGGTGCTGATGGTATTGGAGTGCTGTTAGTGGTGGTGGTGGTGGTGGTGGTGGTGGTATTGAAGTGCTGTTAGTGGTGGTAGTAGTGGTGCTGATGGTATTGGAGTGCTGTTAGTGGTGGTGGTGGTGGTGGTGGTGCTGATGGTATTGGAGTGCTGTTAGTGGTGGTGGTGGTGGTATTGAAGTGCTGTTAGTGGTGGTGGTGGTGGTGCTGATGGTATTGGAGTGCTGTTAGTGGTGGTGGTGGTGGTGCTGATGGTATTGGAGTGCTGTTAGTGGTGGTGGTGGTGGTGCTGATGGTATTGGAGTGCTGGTGGTGGTGGTGGTATTGAAGTGCTGTTAGCGGTGGTAGTGGTGGTGCTGATGGTATTGGAATGCTGTTAGTGGTGGTGGTGGTGGTGGTGGTATTGGAGTGCTGTTAGTGGTGGTGGTGGTGGTATTGGAGTGCTGGTGGTGGTATTGAAGTGCTGTTAGCGGTGGTGGTGGTGGTGGTGGTGCTGATGGTATTGGAATGCTGTTGGTGGTGGTGGTGGTGGTGGTGGTGCTGATGGTATTGGAGTGCTGTTAGTGGTGGTGGTGGTGGTATTGAAGTGCTGTTAGTGGTGGTAGTGGTGGCGGTGATGGTATTGGAGTGCTGTTAGTGGTGGTGGTGGTGGTGGTGGTGGTGGTGGTATTGAAGTGCTGTTAGTGGTGGTAGTGGTGGTGCTGATGGTATTGGAGTGCTGTTAGTGGTGGTGGTGGTGGTGGTATTGAAGTGCTGTTAGTGGTGGTGGTGGTGGTGGTGGTGCTGATGGTATTGGAGTGCTGTTAGTGGTGGTGGTGGTGGTGGTGGTGCTGATGGTATTGGAGTGCTGTTAGTGGTGGTGGTGGTGGTGGTGGTGGTATTGAAGTGCTGTTAGTGGTGGTGGTGGTGCTGATAGTATTGGAGTACTGGTGGTGTTGGAGGTGGTGGTGGTGATGGTATTGAATTGCTGGTGGTGGTAGTGGTGGTGGTGGTATTGAAGTGCTGTTAGTGGTGGTGGTGGTGGTGCTGATGGTATTGGAGTGGTGGTGGTGTTGGAGGTAAGGTCTAAGATGTAAGATTTCAATAAAAACAATATTCTTTTACAACTTTTTTGTTGTTGTTGCTTTTTCGGCAGATATTTTAAACCTGTATCAAATTTTTTCCTTTGATTTCTGTGAAATGAATATCATATCATATAATCGGTTTCATCATCATCATCATCATCGTTATCATCATCATTGTCATCAAAGACAGTATTATTCATCGTCATCATCATCATCATCATCATCATCTTTGTCAATATACTCATCATCATCATCACCATCGTCATTGTCGTCGTCATCAACATCACTACCATCATCTTTGTCAATATACTCCTCAGCATCATCATCATAATTGTCATCATCAGAGAATTAGATTCACAAACGGTGATGATGATGATGAGGTTGAGGTTGAGGTTGTGGGTTTGATTCCTGGACTGAGCCGATGTGTTGTGTCCTTGAGCAAGACACTTTATTTCATGTTGCTTGTTCTGCCAAGAATTGCAACCGGCAGAGAGTATCAGCAATAGAAAGACCAATGGAAACATTGTTTCCCTGGTCCGATTTGATGAGGTCCATCCCACTTGGTAAGTGAATGAGGTCTGGGATCTTGTTGATTGAATCCACCCTCATATATATATATATCATCATCACCGCTTTTCCCTGCTTGCAAGGGTGGGACGGGAACTGATTCTGGCTTGATTTCTACAGCTGGATGCCCTTCCTAACACCAACCTCATTTACAGTGAGTGCTGGGTGCTTTTTTGCCGTGGCACCCCCACGACCACTTTGCAGTGGAATGATATGGACCCCAGTCCCTATCATCTCATTTCTACAGCTGAGAAAACTGGAGCAATGTGAAATAAAGTGTCTTGCTCAAGGAAACAACACATCACCCGGTCTGAGAATTGAACTCACAACCTTTTGATTGCAAGGCCAATGCTCTAACCACTAAGCCATGTGCCTCCATACATATATATATATATATACAGGGTGTGGACGATATTTATTCGCAATTTTCAACTGCTAATTTTATGCAAATTTTTTTTACTTCCATTGTCACTCTTGTCTTCATAAAAACAGTGACTATATTTAAATTATTTATTTTCAGAATAATTGATTATGAATAATTTTGAACCTCCAAATTTGTGGAAGAGACACAGAGTTCTTCTTGGAATCCGCGCCGGGAGGACAAATAAGGAAATTTCAGACTTTCTCAGCGTCAGCAGGAGAATGGTGGAAAAGGTCAGAAAGGAATTGGAAGATTCAGGATTCGACTACGAAGCAACATCAGAGAGGAAAACACATGATCGACGATCTGACGCCTTCAGAACGTCCGAGTTCAGGATATCATCAACAATGAACCTAGTAAGTCGATGCGTACCATTACAAAGGAGAAAGGCGTGGATGAAGAGCTCATTAGGCTGATACATGAAGACATTCGCTATGTTTCATACAAGGTGAGGAAAGGACAATTTCTGTCAAAGGCGATGCAAGAAAAGCGACTGAAGCACGCAAAGAAGCTGATCAACAAGTTGAAACAGCCACTGGAGCCAGACATGCTGTGGTTTTTCTCCGACGAGAAAAACTTCTGCCAAGACCAGAAGATCAACTCCCAGAGGGATTGGTCCTATTCATCGCAGCATCTCTCCACTTGTCACTTGTTTTTCACGGTCTACCTCTACTGCATCTTCCTTCAACTGGGATTTCTTGGCACTTCTTTACCCAGCGGTCATCTTCCATGTACATCACATGTCCATACCATCTCAGTCTTCTCTCCTGCACACCACAACTTATCCCTCTTATACCATACACATATACATATATGTATGTATGTATATGTGTATATATATATATATGTTTATATGTAACGGAAGAAATGTGGTAAGGAACCAGGTGGACATAACGCACCAAAGTACTCAATACTTAGGGTAGTAGAGTGGGTAATAGGAACGAGTAGGACCCCGACGGCAGAGCTCAAGCCGTTTCGACAGCTATTTCTGGACTGAAATAGTCCAGAAAGCCGTTTCGACATCGAAACGGCTTGAGCTCAGCCGTCGGGGTCCTACTCGTTCCTATGTTTATATGTATATATATATATATGTATGTCTGTATGTATACATATATGTATGTCTATAAGTATACATATATGTATATATATATGTGTATGTCTATATGTATACATATATGTATGTATGTCTATATGTATACACACGTATATATATATATATATATATATATATATATATATATATATATATATATATATATATATATATATATATATATATTTATATCTTCTGTCAGGAGTTTTGACTGCATATGTACATATGCATACATATATATATATACATGCACACACACAAATATAATCACTATTTTACATCAATTTTCAATGCTTTCATGCATACATATATATGTATATACAAAATGTGTACATATATATATACATACACATATACATACACATATATACATACATATATAAATATATACCTAGAGATATACTTATATATACACACAGATATGCATATATATAGACACATATATATATATATACATATATATATATATATATATATATACGTGTGTCTATATATATGCATATAGATATATATATATATATATATATACACACACATATATATATATACACACACACACATACATATACACACACACACATACATATATATACACACATATATATACACACATATATACATACACACACATATATACATACACACACATATATACATACACACACATATATACACACACACATATATACACATAATATATATATTTATATATATACACATACACACACACAATATATATACATATATATATACATATATATACATATATATATACACATATACACACATAATATATAGATATGTATGTATATGGAAAAATCGGATGTAAAATTATATAAATACATTCATTGATATATATTTATATACACACAAATGTATATATGTGTATATATTTTGCCTGTGGGATGTAAGAAAGTCAATTTCCATTTAAAAGCTAATTAAAATATTAATTAGGTTTGACAATTAAATAAATTGATTACAAATTGAAGCGGAATATCTCGTTAATATATTGATGGTGGTGTAGTGGAGTGGTGGTGGTGTGGTGGTATGGTGGTGGAGTGGTGGTGGAGTGGTGGTGGTGTAGTGGTGGTGGTGGTGGTGGTGTAGTGGTGGTATGGTGGTATGGTGTAGTGGTGCTATGGTGGTGTAGTGGTGGTATGGTGGTGGTATGGTGGTGTAGTGGTGGTATGGTTGTGTAGTGGTATGGTGATGGTGGTGTAGTGGTGGTATGGTGGTGTAGTGGTGGTATGGTTGTGTAGTGGTATGGTGATGGTGGTGTAGTGGTGGTGTAGTGGTGGTATGGTGGTGTAGTGGTGGTATGGTGGTGTAGTGGTGGTATGGTGGTGGTGTAGTGGTGGTATGGTGTAGTGGTAGTAGTGTCAGTAGTGATAGTATTGCTCGTGGTGATGGTTGTAGTGTTAGTAGTGGTGATGTGGTGTGGTGTGGTGGTAGTAGTGCCAGTGGTGATAGTATTGGTGGTTGTAGTGTTAGAGTTGGTGTGCTGTGGTGATTGTGCCAGTGGTATGTAGGTAGTGCTAGTAGTGGTGCTAGTATTGTAGATGATGATGGTGGTGGTGTTGGTCGTGGTGGTGGCATGGTGATAAACAGGTAGTGGTGGGGTTAGTATGGAGTTGGTGGTGGAGTGTTAGGGTTGTAGTGTTAGAGTTGGTGGTGTGGTGATTGTGGCAGTGGTATGTAGGTAGTGCTAGTAGTTGTGATATGGTGTGGTGTGGTGTGGTGGTAGTAGTACCAGTGGTGATAGTATTGGTGGTGGTATGTTGGTGGTGCTAGTACTGGTGGTGTGGTGGTGTGGTGGTAGTAGTGCCAGTGGTGATAGTATTGGTGGTGGTATGTTGGTGGTGCTAGTACTGGTGGTGTGGTGGTGTGGTGGTAGTAGTGCCAGTGGTGATAGCATTGGTGTTTGTGATGATGGTTGTAGTGTTAGAGTTGGTGGTGTGGTACAGTGTGATGATTGAGGTGGCGGTATTTAGGTAGTGCTAGTAGTGGTGGTGTGGTGTGATGTGGTGGTAGTAGTGCCAGTGGTGATAACATTGGTGTTTGTGATGATGGTTGTAGTGCTAGTAGTGGTGATGTGGTGTGGTGTGATGATTGAGGTGGTGGTATTTTGGTAGTGCTAGTAGTGGTGATGTGGTGTGGTGTGATGATTGAGGTGGCGGTATTTTGGTAGTGCTAGTAGTGGTGGTGTGGTGTGGTGTGGTGGTAGTAGTGCCAGTGGTGATAGCATTGGTGTTTGTGATGATGGTTGTAGTGCTAGTAGTGGTGATGTGGTGTGGTGTGATGATTGAGGTGGCGGTATTTTGGTAGTCCTAGTAATGCTGGTAGCACCTCATCTCCGCCTTCGCCCACATATTCCTTGGATTGTAGTGGGGACACACCTCAAGAACACCTTCTAGCAGGTCTGTCAGAAGCAACCGTCTCCAACTGATCCAGCTGGAACCCCAAGTGGGACCAGTCGAGCTCATGGATGTTATCCAACCATCTTGCTTGTGATCTAGCCCTGGGTCTCCTGCCGGGTAGTTTTGCCTGTAAAAGCTATCTGGCAATTTTTTTCCTGAGACATTCTAACCACATGTCTGTAGTATCAGAGCTGTGATCTCTCAATTCAGAGATTCTTTCCTGAGACATTCTAACCACATGTCTGTAGTATCAGAGCTGTGATCTCTCAATACGGAGATTCTTTCCTGAGACATTCTAACCACATGTCTGTAGTAACAGAGCTGTGATCTCTCAATTCAGAGATTCTTTCCTGAATCATTCTAACCACATGTCTGTACTATCAGAGCTGTTATCTCT
>OZ024764.1:11156558-11164058 GCA_964016885.1 Eledone cirrhosa | reverse complement strand
ATACTAAATCCATCCAAATCCTACATTATTTTCAAAACTCTTTGAAAATCAGAAAAGAAGCACATCTTTAATTCTAAATATGATAATGTGAGGGTCAAGGAATTTAAGGGCAGAGAAGAGGAATTACAATGATTCAATAGGGCATGGGAGACATGGTGCTTTATTTGCTGAACAGGCTCACCAAAATTCAAATGGTTTCTGTCCTAAATCATAGCAAAAAGTATTAACCATCATCATCATCATCATCATCATTTTACGTCCGCTTTTCCCTGCTTGCAAGGGTGGGACGGGAACCGATTCTGGCTTGATTTCTACAGCTGGATGCCCTTCCTAACACCAACCTCATTTATTTACAGTGAGTGCTGGGTGCTTTTTTGCCGTGGCACCTACACGTCCACTTTGCAGTGGAATGATAGGGACCCCAGCCCCTATCATCTCATTTCTACAGCTGAGTAAACTGGAGCAATGTGAAATAAAGTGTCTTGCTCAAGGAAACAACACATCACCCGGTCTGAGAATTGAACTCACAACCTTTCGATTGCAAGGCCAATGCTCTAACCACTAAGCCATGTGCCTCCTTCTGTGGGGTAATTTTTAAAAAATATATATATATATATATATACAATATACAAGTGGAACCCGTTTCTTCTACAACGACTACAATGGTACGCGATGGCGCCCACCCACAGTCCCAACGGATAGAATGGACTGTAGTTGATGTCTGACAGCCATCTATTTACTCACAATTATCTTTAGCATGGCACAAAATAACAACATATCTATCTAATCCTAATATGGCTGAGTTTACACTCCACACACCATTATATATTGGCAGTATCGGTAGAGGGTCGAACGTCATGCTTTGACGCATAGAGTTACGGCCCTTGCCATTCTGAGTTCAAATCCCGCCGAGGTTAACTTTGCCTTTCATCTTTACGGGGTTGATAAAATAAAGTACCAGTAATGTACTGGGGTAATTGCTGGCCTTGTGCCAAAAGTAGAAACAATTATATATTGGCAGTATCGGTAGAGGCTCGGACGCCGTGCTTTGATGCATAGAGTTACGGCCCTTGCCATTCTGAGTTCAAATCCCGCCGAGGTTAACTTTGCTTTCATCTTTACGGGGTCGATTAAATAAAGTACCAGTAATGCACTGAGTATTTGCTGGCCTTGTGCCAAAAAATAGAAACAATTATATATACACTGTCATATACGCACCAATATGTATACACCATTATATATCTAATCTAACCTAATCTGGCCGAGTTTACACTCCACACATCATTATATATACACTATCATATATACACCATTATATACACATCAACCGAGGTTGACTTTGCCTTTCATCCTTACGGGGTCGATAAAATAAAGTACCAGTAATGAACTGGGTATTTGCTGGCTTTGTGCCTAAAGTAGAAACAAATATGTATACACCATTATATACACATTGTTGTATACACCATTATATACACACTGTTGTATACACCATCATATACCATTATACACCATTATATATACATTATATACACCAGTATACACCATTATATACACTATTATATACACACCATTATATACACCAATATACACACATCATTTTATATACACCATTATATACACACCGTTATGTATACACCATTATATATCTAATCTAATATAATCTGGCCAAGTTTACACTTGCAAATAAGAAGAACCAGGGCTGCCCCTAGGAACATTGGATTTGGTGTACTTCATATTTGTTTGGGTTGCTGAATACAATCAGGGGTCACTGCTTCTCCTGAAGGTCAATAGTTCTCTTCTAACTCAAGCGGGAGCACCTTTCCATTGTTAATTTACATTGATCATCTGCAAAGCCTCATTGTTCTCAGAACCCCTACACCAGTCTTTCGTTACGTGTAGCTGGAACCACTGCCACCCATTGATTTATTTTGTTGATAATTATATTAAAGGTTTGTAATTTAGGCAAAAGGCCAAGAAATTTGGGGCGAGGGGAGGGCAAAGTTGATTAAATCAACCCCACTACTCAATTTTATAGACTCCAAAAGGATGAAAGGCAAAGTTGGCCTCAGAGGAATTTGGACTCGCAGTGTAAAGAGCCATAACAAATATCACAATGATATTTTATCCATTTCTCAGATTTCAACATGCCTCAGATGTGAAGAGTTAACTGAAAACAGACATCTTAAACCCATACCAACTGAATGTCAATTCCAATACAACCCTTGCCTCCGAGCACTAATCTCCAATCTTGCAGGGGAGCTCAGCAGAATGGGGTCCAAATATTCCTGCAGTCTCGACAGCGACCGGTACAAAAAGGAGGTGGCCTGATAATCCCCAGTATTGGTTTGTCTTTCTTTCCTCAGCATTACGGGCTGCAGTATCAGGGTTTGTGGCCGAAGTGGCTAAGAGGCAGGGAGCATGTAGGAACATGTGGCATCCCAAATGAGGGATCTACCTCCTTCCAATGGGAATAGGGTAATTCCATCAAGGAATTCTGTTAAATTATTACAGAATGTTAACCCTTGAATGTTAACCCTTTAATGTTCAAACCGGCCAAAACCGGCCAGAATTCTCTACCTTTTTCTGTTGAAACTGGCCGTAACTGGTCACTCAAACTGGTATTGTTCTCAAAATAAATAACATCAAAATCTCATAGATTCAATATTATGTGAGATATTATGTGAGGTAAAGTCTTTACCATTAAAATACAATAGTATATATAGAGTAATGTAACTGTTGTGAGATATTATGTGAGGTAAAGTCTTTACCATTAAAATACAATAGTATATATAGAGTAATGTAACTGTTGTGAGATATTATGTGAGGTAAAGTCTTTACCATTAAAATACAATAGTATATATAGAGTAATGTAACTGTTGTGAGATATTATGTGAGGTAAAGTCTTTACCATTAAAATACAATAGTATATATAGAGTAATGTAACTGTTGTGAGATATTATGTGAGGTAAAGTCTTTACCATTAAAATACAATAGTATATATAGAGTAATGTAACTGTTGTGAGATATTATGTGAGGTAAAGTCTTTACCATTAAAATACAATAGTATATATAGAGTAATGTAACTGTTGTGAGATATTATGTGAGGTAAAGTCTTTACCATTAAAATACAATAGTATATATAGAGTAATGTAACTGTTGTGAGATATTATGTGAGGTAAAGTCTTTACCATTAAAATACAATAGTATATATAGAGTAATGTGAATGCTATGTGAGATATTATGTGAGGTAAAGTCTTTACCATTAAAATACAATAGTATATATAGAGTAATGTGAATGTTATGTGAGATATTATGTGAGATAAAGCCTTTACCATTAAAATACAATAGTATATATAGAGTAATGTGAATGTTATGCGAGATATTATGTGAGATAAAGCCTTTACCATTAAAATACAATAGTATATATAGAGTAATGTAACTGTTGTGAGATATTATGTGAGGTAAAGTCTTTACCATTAAAATACAATAGTATATATAGAGTAATGTAACTGTTGTGAGATATTATGTGAGGTAAAGTCTTTACCATTAAAATACAATAGTATATATAGAGTAATGTGAATGCTATGTGAGATATTATGTGAGGTAAAGTCTTTACCATTAAAATACAATAGTATATATAGAGTAATGTGAATGTTATGTGAGATATTATGTGAGATAAAGCCTTTACCATTAAAATACAATAGTATATATAGAGTAATGTGAATGTTATGCGAGATATTATGTGAGATAAAGCCTTTACCATTAAAATACAATAGTATATATAGAGTAATGTGAATGTTATGCGAGATATTATGTGAGATAAAGCCTTTACCATTAAAATATAATAGTATATATAGAGTAATGTGAATGCTAAAGGGTTAAGAGCTAAAGATTCAAAGAAAAAAATTAATTTTAAACTTACCTTGAGTGCTTTCGGGTAATTTATTCTCTTGTAATTAAAATACCTGTTAATTAGAAGATAATGAAGTCATTTTTAAAAGTCTGAAATGAATTAATAACTACAAACTACATCACATTACTTTGTTATCAAATCACCATCATCATCCTCACCACCCCATCATCATTTTATGTCCATTTTCCATGGGTTGGACACATTGCTATGGTCCTAATTAGTTCCTATCCAAAGTTGACTCCTAGATAGGTTGGCAAACCATGTACCACTCACAGGGTCAAATTTTGGTAAAACCAACCACTTTATAGAGTGTACTGGGTGCATTTTATCATGGTCCCAACACCACCACTTTACAGAGTGTACTGGGTGCATTTTGTGCAACCAGTACTACCACTTTACAGAGTGCACTGGGTGCATTTTATCATAGCCCCAGCACTACCATTTTACAGAGTGGACTGGGCATATTTTATTGTGTTAACCACTACTACCACTTTACAGAGTGTACTGGGTGCATTTTATGATGACACCAATACTAGAGATGTTATCATCTCAACAAGACTAAGACCAGTCAAACTTGTGTTACCAACCACTATTTAGCAACACCATCACACCACCACCAACACCATCACCATCACACCACCAACACCAAGATACCACCACCACCAACAACACCAAGATACCACCACCACCAACAACACCAAGACACCACCACCAACACATTCACACCACCAACACTACCACCACCACCAACACCACCACCATACCACCCTCATACCACAACCACCATAAAACACACCACCACTACCACCAGTAATAAACAGCACAACAGCAACGCAACCACCTCTACCTCCACACTACCACCAACACCACCTTCAACACCACTACCACCACACCACTACGCCACCACTACCACTACACCACTACCGCCACCACCATCAGTAATAAACACAACAACAACACCACTACCACCATCAACACACCATCACCACAACCGCCACCAGTAATAAATACTACAACAGCAACTGCCTCCACCACCACTATTACCAACACCACCACACCATCACTTCACCACCACCACCTTCAACCAACCACCACTGCTCCACACCCACTACCACCTCCACCACCACTACACCACACCACCACCACATCACCACCACCAGTAATAAATAACACAACAGCAACTGCCTCCACCACCACTATTACCAACACCACCACACCATCACTACACCACCACCACTACACTACCACCACACCACCACCACCACCACCACCACCACCAGTAATAAACACCTAATTAGCCAGATAACCCATCTCAGACAAAACTAATTATAGTTTCCTACAATATGTTTTATATATTTTAAAAACCTCATTTATTCCTTTTGTTTATAATTAGATGTCTTGTTATAGTGGTGGTGGCGTGGTGGTGGTGTGGTGGTGGTGTGGTGGTGGTGTGGTGGTGTGGTGGTGGTGTGGTGGTGGTGTGGTGTGGTGGTGGTGTGATGGTGGTGGTGTGGTGGTAATAGTGGTGTGGTGGTGGTGTGGTGGTGGTGTGGTGGTGTTGGTGGTGGTGTGGTGTGGTGGTGGTGTGATGGTGGTGGTAGTAGTGGTGTGGTGGTGGTGGTGGCGTGGTGGTGGTAGTGGTGGTGGTGGTGTGGTGGTAGTGGTGTTGGGGGTGGAGGCAGTTGCTGTTGTGGTATTTATTACTGGTGGTGGTGGTGTAGTGGTGGTGGTGGTTGTGGTGGTTGTGGTGGTAGTGGTGGTGGTTGTGGTGGTTGTGGTGGTAGTGGTGGTGGTTGTGACAGTGATGGTGGTGGTGGTTGTTGTTTTGGTGGTGGTTGTGGTGGTGTGGTGGTGGTGGTGGTGTGGTGGTGGTGTGGTGGTGTGGTGGTGGTGTGGTGGTGGTGGTGTGGTGGTGGTGTGGTGGTGGTGGTGGTGGTGTGGTGGTGGTGTGGTTGTGGCAGTGGTGGTGCTTGTTGCTGTTGTAGTCTTCTTCCTCAAAGGATGTTGTTATTGTTGTTGTAGTCACTGTTGGTGGTGGTGGTGGTGGTGCAGCTATTGTTGTTACTGTTTATGTTATTGTTGTAGTTGTTGTTGTTGTAATTGTTGTTGTAATTGTTGCTGTTAATTTTTGATATATTTTTGTTGTATATGTTGCAGTAGTTGTTGCTGTTATTGTTGCTGTTGTTGTTGTTGTAGTGTTACTGTTGTTGTTGTTGTTGCTGCTGCTGCTGCTGTATATGTTGCTAGTGTTGTTCTTGTTGCTACTGTTGTTGTTGTTGTTGTTATTGTTGTTGTTGTAACTTGTTGGTTGTTGCTGTTTTTTTTTATTGTTTTTGCTATTGCTGTTGTTGCTGTTGTCACTGTTGTTTGCTGTTGTTGTTGTTGTTGCTGTTGTTGTTGTTACTATTGTTGCTGTTGCTGTTGTCGTCGCTGTTGTTATTGTTATTTTTTAATCTTCCAGCTTCTTTACATAGTGTTGTTATTGCTGTTCCCTAAAATCTTGTACCCTGCACCCATTACACACCCCAGTTTAATTATTGGAATTTTATAGAATTCTTCAAAAATAACCCCAGAGTGTGTATGTGTGTGAAAGAGAGAGGGGGGGGGAGACAGACGGAGAGAGAGAGAGAGACAGGGACAGTGATAGAGAGATGGAGAGACATAGACAGAGAGAGAGAGAGGGAGAGAAAGAGAGGGACAGTGATAGAGAGATGGAGAGACACAGACAGAGAGAGAGAGAGAGAGACAGTGATAGAGAGATGGAGATACATAGACAGACAGACAGAAAGAGAGAAAGACAGGGACAGTGATAGAGAGAGAGAGAGAGAGAGAGAGAGAGGGAGAATGACAGACAGGCAGAGGAAGACATGAAGAGAGATGTGGAGAGAGAGAGAGACACTGTGATAGACATGAAGAGAGTTATGGAGAGAAATAGACAGAGTGATATATATATATATATACTTTATTTTTAATAAAAACCCAGTCACTGGGGAGGTCACAGAATGTGTGACAAAAGTGCTTTGACAATATATATAAACAACCTTCCGGTTATCGAACCAACCGGAAACTTTTAATAAATTGAAGGGAAAACCAACAGATGTATGTGCTTTTATTAACAACATGACCCTCCCAAAGTATAACAATATATATATATATAAATGGACGTTAAAATGGTGTGAAGCGACTGTGAGTACAAGACTCCCCCCTGGACAGGACACCAGTCTATCGCAGAGTTAAACCCTCAGCTATTGCTGGTACTCATTTTCAGCTGAGTATACTGGAGCAACGTGAAATGAAGTGTTTTGCTCAAGAACACAACACACAGCCCAGGAATCGAACCCACGACATTATGATCGTAAGACCAACACCCTTACCACTAGGCCACGTGCCTCCACACACATGCATATATGTGTGCGTATATATATCATCATCATCAGGTTTAGCGTCCGTGTTCCACGCTTGCATGGGTTTGGACGGGGGTTTTCCCACTTGAGGCAAGAGTGGTTGTCTTGCTCGCATAGGACTGTCTGGCAGGTTTTCTACGGCTGGATGCCCTTCCTAACACCAACCACATTTACAGTGTGGGG
>OZ024764.1:11146558-11151558 GCA_964016885.1 Eledone cirrhosa | reverse complement strand
CACACACATCTATATATCCACTCACACACACTCACAAACATCTGTTTATCCACACACACACACACCTCTATATATCCACTCACACACACACACATCTGTATATTCACACACACACACACACATATCTATATATCTACTCACACACACTCACAAACATCTGTTTATCCACACACACACCTCTATGTAAACACACATCTGTATATCCACACACATACACCTGTATATATATATATACACACACACACACACACCTCTATATAAACACACACATTTGTATATCCACACACATACACCTGTATATATATACACACACACACACACACACACATCTATATAACCGCTCACACACACACCTGTATATTCACACACACACATATATCCACTCACACACACACCTGTACATTCACACACACACATCTATATATCCACTCACACACACACACATCTGTATATTCACACACATACACACACACACATATCTATATATCCACTCACACACACTCACAAACATCTGTTTATCCACACATACACACCTCTATGTAAACACTCATCTGTATATCCACACACATACACCTGTATATATATATATATATATATATATACACACACACACACCTCTATATAAACACTCACATCTGTATATCCACACACACCCGTATATATATACACACACACACACCTCTATATAAACACACACATCTGCATATCCACACACATACACCTGTATATATATATATATACACACACATACACCTCTATATAAACACACACATCTGCATATCCTCACACATACACCTGTATATATACACACACACACACCTCTATATAAACACACACATTTGCATATCCACACACATACACCTGTATATATATACACACACACCTCTATATAAACACACACATCTGCATATCCTCACACATACACCTGTATATATACACACACACACACACCTCTATATAAACACACACATCTGTATATAAACACACACATCTGTATATCCTCACACATACACCTGTATATATACACACACACACACCTCTATATAAACACACATCTGTATATCCACACACATACACCTGTATATATATATACACACACACACACACCTCTATATAAACACACACATCTGCATATCCACACATACACCCGTATATATATATACACACACACACCTCTATATAAACACACACATCTGCATATCCACACATACACCTGTATATATATATATACACACACCTCTATATAAACACATCTGCATATCCACACACATACACTCGTATATATATATATACACACACACATCTGCATATGCACACACATACACCTGTATATATATATACACACACACACACACCTCTATATAAACACACACATTTGCATATCCACACACATACACCTGTATATATATACACACACACATACACCTCTATATAAACACACATCTGTATAGCCACACACACACCTATATATACACACACACTCACACACACCTCTATATAAACACACACATCTGCATATCCACACATACACCTGTATATATATATATACACACACACACACACACCTCTATATCAACACTCACATCTGCATATCCACACATACACCTATATATATATATACACACACACACACCTCTACATAAACACACACATCTGCATATCCACACATACACCTGTATATATATATACACACACACACACACACACCTCTATATAAACACATCTGCATATCCACACACATACACTCGTATATATATATATATATACACACACACCTCTATATAAACACACACATCTGCATATCCACACACATACACCCGTATATATATACACACACACCTCTATATAAACACACACATACACCTGTATATATATATATACACACACACACACACCTCTATATAAACACATCTGCATATCCACACACATACACCTGTATATATATATACACACACACACACACACCTCTATATAAACACACACACACATAAATAATATGGGAGGTAGGGGGGGCAAGGGGCGTTACTATTGATTTTTCATATGACTTTTATATTAATATTGCTTTTTAATAGATTTAAGAGTTCTGCCCCCAACACTGCCCCCCTCCACATCTAGAACACCCACACCACCCACATATCCCTGCAGACACCATTTTGATAAATGTCAGGGGTCACAGTGGGTCAGAACTTCCCACAGCCCCTGTCCCCACCTTCTCTGATTGTATATATACATATATATACATATATATACATATATATACATATATACATAAATATATACATACGTACATACACTTACATATATACACACATAAATATATACACACATACACATAGATATATACAACACATATACACACATACACATACATACATACATACATACACATACATACACATACATACACTTACATCATATACAAATATACACAAACATACATATACATACACACAAATATATACATACATGCACTTACATACATACACTTATATACATACATACATACATACACTTACATACATACATATACAAACATACATAAACATACATACATATACATACACACAAATACACACACATTCACTTACATACATACATATATAAACATACATACATATGCATACACACACATATTCACTTACATACATACATATATAAACATACATACATATACATACATATACATACATACATACATACATACATACATACATACATACATACACACACACACACACATACACACACACACACACATACACACACACACACACACACACACACACATTACAAGTACATTTTTTTAAAGGATGGGGATGTTCTGACTAATAACAGTAACAACAACAACAACTGTAACCACCACAACAACAACAACTGTAACCACAACAACAGCAACCACAACCACCACAACAACAACAACTGTAACCACCACAACAACAGTACCACAACCACCACAACAGCAACAGCAACCACCACAACAACAACAACTGTAACCACCACAACAACAGTACCACAACCACCACAACAGCAACAACAACCACCACAACAACAACAACTGTAACCACCACAACAACTACCACAACCACAACAGCAACAACAACCACCACAACAACAACAACTGTAACCACTACAACAACAGTACCACAACCACCACAACAACAGCAACCACAACCACCACAACAACAACAACTAACCACCACAACAACAGTACCACAACCACCACAACAGCAACAACAGTAACAACAACAACTGTAACCAGCACAACAACAGTACCACAACCACCACAACAGCAACAACAACCACCACCACAACAACAACTGTAACCACCACAACAACAGTACCACAACCACCACAACAACCACCACAACAGTAACAACAACAGTAACAACAACCACTACAACAACAGTAACCACCACAATAACCACAACAACAACAACCACCACAACAATAACAACAACCACCACAGTAACAACAACCACCACAACAACAGTAAACACCACAACAACAGTAACAATAACCACAACAACAACAACAACAGTAACCACCACACAGGAGAAGTGGCAGAGTCGTTAAGACGTCAGATAGAATGCTTTACAGTTACCATGCCACCTCATTGCCCGATCTGAGTTCAAATCCCCCCTGGGGGTCAACTTTGTCTTTCATCCTTTCAAAGTCAATAAAAAAAGTACCAGTCCACTACTGGGGTTGATTCTTCCTTTCGAGGTCAATAAAAAAAGTACCAGTCCACTACTGGAGTTGATTCTTCCTTTCGGGGTCAATAAAAAAAGTACCAGTCCACTACTGGGGTTGATTCTTCCTTTCAAGGTCAATAAAAAAAGTACCAGTCCACTACTGGGGTTGATTCTTCCTTTCAAGGTCAATAAAAAAAAGTACCAGTCCACTACTGGAGTTGATTCTTCCTTTCGGGGTCAATAAAAAAAGTACCAGTCCACTACTGGGGTTGATTCTTCCTTTCAAGGTCAATAAAAAAAGTACCAGTCCACTACTGGGGTTGATTCTTCCTTTCAAGGTCAATAAAAAAAGTACCAGTCCACTACTGGGGTTGATTCTTCCTTTCAAGGTCAATAAAAAAAGTACCAGTCCACTACTGGGGTTGATTCTTCCTTTCAAGGTCAATAAAAAAAGTACCAGTCCACTACTGGGGTTGATTCTTCTTTTCGAGGTCAATAAAAAAAGTACCAATCCACTACTGAGGTTGATTCTTCCTTTCGAGGTCAATAAAAAAAGTACCAGTCAAGTACTGGAGTTGATTCTTCCTCTATAGAAAAAAATCGGCTGTGTTCAGTCCTGGAGAGGGTTGAGTTCTGCCAGGTTTAAAAGTGCCCTAGACACCCTGTATGACAATATCATCATCATCATGTTCCCACAACTGGTGCAGCCAGTAATTGGGGTACCAGTCTAGATATTTCTGCAGTTAGTTGTCGTCATGGTCTCTATTTTCCATCATGCGTAAGAAGGGTCTCACCAGTCAAGTCTTTGATGTTGTCAGACCAGGATTTTCTTTGTCAGCCTCTTCTTCATCTTCTCTTGACTGTGCCCTCAAGGGTGGTTTTTTGGGGGGACAAGGAGTATATGACCATACAGGGCAAGCTTCCTTATTTTCATCATCGCAAGTATTGGTTCTTGTCTGCCAGCATATGTGTTAACTTCCTTCCTGACAAAGCTGTTTGTGTTGTGCTCCATGTATGCATGGGATGTGTAGCAACCTTCTGAAGCACTTGTGCTGTGTACAGGATGTGTAGCAACCTTCTGAAGCCCTTGTGCTCTGTGTACAGGATGTGTAGCAACCTTCTGAAGCCCTTGTGCCGTGTTCAGGATGTGTAGCAACCTTCTGAAGCACATGTGCTCCACGGATACATATATCTAAAAGTCTAAAGTCTGTCTTAAGCCAGGAGGCTCATTTGGCCGGTGCTTATCCTGGTTTCATGGCGTGAAGCGACAGTACAAGACTCCCCCACTGGACAGGACGCCAGTCCATT
>OZ024764.1:11137674-11141358 GCA_964016885.1 Eledone cirrhosa | reverse complement strand
CATGTCCGACCCTCTACCGATACTGCCAATTCACCATCGTACAATGGCCATACTCGATAACGAGGGGGTACTTTGGTAGGGTCATGGTGCCTATAAAAACACATGTACTTGTTGGTTTTCACTGCAATTTATAAATTTCCAGTTGGTTAGTTTAATAACCGGCTGGTTGTTTATACTAAATTGAAGTGAAAACCAACAGGTGTGTGTGTTTTCATTGGCAGCATGACCCTACCAAAGTATAACAATATCTGTTTCAACACACATTTTCAGATAAGAAATCTTGCAAAAGAAATACAAAGTCTAAATATATGTAAACATATATATATATATATATATATATATATATATATATATATATATATATATATATATATATATATATATATAATATAATATAAAAAGTGTTGACGAGTAGAAAAGAGGACAAAACCCTGATTCCGTCAGGGAAATGGCCATGTTCGATATGCAGAAAAGGAACTGGCATAAATTCTATAAAATGCACACAATGCAGATCCTGGGTACACAAGAGATGTAGCAGGATAGCAGGCAAACTAACAGGTAGGGAGAAATATGTATGCAGTACATGTACAGGGAAAGTTGACAGTAGAAGTCGCATTGATAGACACATTTTACAAATGCAAGAGGGCGCTATAGAAGTGGTGGATAGCTTCCGGTACCTAGGAGATCAGATTAGCATGGGAGGAGGGTGTTCCGAAGCCATAGTATCTAGAATAAGGACGGGTTGGAAGAAGTTTAGGGAGCTGCTTCCTCTGTTGACGAAGAAGGGTTTCTCCCTGCGTACGAAAGGCCAGTAGTATGATGCCTGTGTGAGGAGCGCGATGCTGCATGGTAGTGAGACATGGGCAGCAACTGCAGAGGATATGCGACAGCTGGAGAGAAATGAGGCAAGCATGCTCCGTTGGATGTGCAGTGTAAATGTGCGTGAACGACCCAGCATAAATGTGTTGAGAGAGAAACTGTGTCTGAGAGGGATAGAATGTAGTGTACGGGAGAAGAGACTGAGGTGGTATGGACATGTGATGCGCATGGAGGATGACCGATGGGTGAAGAAGTGCCAGCAATTGCTAGTTGAAGGAAGACGTGGTAGAGGTAGACCACGAAAAACATGGCGGAGGTGGTGAGAACAGACCTCAGATCATTGAAGCTCACGGTGGAGATGACGAAGGACCGTGACGAGTGGAGAGATGCTGTGCTGAATAAGACCCGTCCCACCCTTGCAAGCAGGGAAAAGCGGACGTAAAATGATGATGATGATGATGAGGATGGAAAAACGAAGAAGTCAGTGATGTATCGGAACACAATTTATTACGTATTGCAATTGTTTCTCTGGTGAACAGCTCGAGGTGTGATCTATTTGTGGATCGAACCTGACTCTGATAAATTTAGAAATACGTAATAAATTGTGTTCCAATGCATCACTGATTCTTCCTTATCCATATTATCATACTCTGCTCTGGAGAAGCATAGAGTGCTCAACCGGCATATCAGCTATGGACGCACCCAGCAACCTTACTACAAATATATATATATATATATATATATATATAACGAAGGAAGTGTGGTAAGGAACCAGATGGACCATAACGCACCAGAGTACTCAATACTTAGGGTAGTAGAGTGGGTAATAGGAAAATGTTTGACCCCCGACAGCAAAGCTCAAGCCGTTTCGACGGCTATTTCTGGACGGAAATAGCCGTTGAAACGGCTTGATCTCTGCCGCCGGGGTCAAACATTTTCCTATATATATAAATATATATAATAATGATTTCTACTATAGGCACAAGGTGGTCATTTTGGTGACACGACAAACAGCGCCCAGTCTACAATGTACAGTGGTTGTGTAGGTGTCATGACAAAAAGCACAAAGACCACACTGTAAAGTGGCTGATGTTAGGAAGGGCATCCAAACGTAGAAACCAAGCCAAAATTAATTCTGTACGAGCAAGACATGATAATCCGATCTGGCTTGTCTCACAACAGGACAACTCATCTAACTCAGAAGAGTTAGGGTTAGACTTTACTAGAAGATATTTGCCCAAAGTGTCACTGAATGAAGCAGAACCTGATTCCACATGATTGCAGAGTAAACTCCTTTACCACGCAGCCACATATATATAGTGTATCTAGCATGTAATATATAATTGTTTCTACTTTTGACACAAGGCCAGCAATTATCCCAGTGTATTACTGGTACTTTATTTTATTGACCTCGTAAGGATGAAAGGCAAAGTTAACCTCGGCGGGATTTGAACTCAGAATGGAAAGGGCCGTAACTCTATGCGTCAAAGCAAGCCATCCGACTCTCTACCGATTCTGCCAATCCACCGCCTTGGAATATATAATACCAGCACCACCTCCCCAACAACAGATACACAACTAACACCATTGCCAACACCACCAGCACTGCTGTAATAAACTACACCACTACCACTACCACCAATAACACCACCACCAACATCATCAACCTCACCAAGACCAACACACCACTATATCACCACCACCACAAACAACATTACACCACCTCCACAAATGACACCAACACCACTACCAACAACTTTGCAAACACCAGCTCCACAAACAACACCAACAACACCATCAACCTCACCAACACACCACTACACCACCTCCACAAACAACACCACTACACCACTACCACCACCACACTACATCACCAACACCACAAACAACACCACTACATCACCTCCACAAACAACACCACTACACCACTACCAACACATCAGTACTACACCACCTCCACAAACAACAACACTACATCACCTCCACAAACAACACCACTACCAACACATCACTACTACACCACCTCTACAAACAACACCACTACATCACCTCCACAAACAACACCACTACACCACTACCAACACATCAGTACTACACCACCTCCACAAACAACACCACTACATCACCTCCACAAACAACACCACTACTACACCACTACCACAAACAAGACCACTACCACCACCAACACCAACACACCACTATTACACCACCTCCACAAACAACTTCACAACACCAACAACTTCACAAATACCACCACCAACACAACACCACCTCCACCAACACACCACTACATCACCACCAACACCAACACACCACTACATCACCACCTCCAACACACCACTACATCACCACCTCCACCACCACCAACACACCACTACATCACCACCACCACCAACACACCACATCACCACCGACTTCACAAACACCACCACCAACACACCACATCACCACCAACACCAGCAACACACCACTACATCACCAACTCCACCAACACCAACACACCACTACATCACCACCACCAACACAAACACCACCACTACATCAACTCCACAACCACCAACACACCACTACATCACCACCACCAACAACAACACCACCACTACATCACCAACTCCACCACCACCAACACCACTACATCACCACCTCCACCACAGCTAACTTCAAAAACACCACCAACACACCACTACATCACCACCAACACCACCACCACTACATCACCACCACTACATCACCACCAACAACACCACCACTACATCACCAACACCACCAACACACCACAACACCGCCACTACATCAACAACTCCACCACCACCAACACACCACTACATCACCACCTACACCAACACCAACACACCACTACATCAC